>OX465438.1:20643274-20646152 GCA_950005045.1 Agrotis exclamationis
GGTTAGGTTAGGTTAGGTTAGGTTAGGTTAGGTTAGGTTAGGTTAGGTTAGGTTAGGTTAGGTTAGGTTAGGTTAGGTTAGGTTAGGTTAGGTTAGGTTAGGTTAGGTTAGGTTAGGTTAGGTTAGGTTAGGTTAGGTTAGGTTAGGTTAGGTTAGGTTAGGTTAGGTTAGGTTAGGTTAGGTTAGGTTAGGTTAGGTTAGGTTAGGTTAGGTTAGGTTAGGTTAGGTTAGGTTAGGTTAGGTTAGGTTAGGTTAGGTTAGGTTAGGTTAGGTTAGGTTAGGTTAGGTTAGGTTAGGTTAGGTTAGGTTAGGTTAGGTTAGGTTAGGTTAGGTTAGGTTAGGTTAGGTTAGGTTAGGTTAGGTTAGGTTAGGTTAGGTTAGGTTAGGTTAGGTTAGGTTAGGTTAGGTTAGGTTAGGTTAGGTTAGGTTAGGTTAGGTTAGGTTAGGTTAGGTTAGGTTAGGTTAGGTTAGGTTAGGTTAGGTTAGGTTAGGTTAGGTTAGGTTAGGTTAGGTTAGGTTAGGTTAGGTTAGGTTAGGTTAGGTTAGGTTAGGTTAGGTTAGGTTAGGTTAGGTTAGGTTAGGTTAGGTTAGGTTAGGTTAGGTTAGGTTAGGTTAGGTTAGGTTAGGTTAGGTTAGGTTAGGTTAGGTTAGGTTAGGTTAGGTTAGGTTAGGTTAGGTTAGGTTAGGTTAGGTTAGGTTAGGTTAGGTTAGGTTAGGTTAGGTTAGGTTAGGTTAGGTTAGGTTAGGTTAGGTTAGGTTAGGTTAGGTTAGGTTAGGTTAGGTTAGGTTAGGTTAGGTTAGGTTAGGTTAGGTTAGGTTAGGTTAGGTTAGGTTAGGTTAGGTTAGGTTAGGTTAGGTTAGGTTAGGTTAGGTTAGGTTAGGTTAGGTTAGGTTAGGTTAGGTTAGGTTAGGTTAGGTTAGGTTAGGTTAGGTTAGGTTAGGTTAGGTTAGGTTAGGTTAGGTTAGGTTAGGTTAGGTTAGGTTAGGTTAGGTTAGGTTAGGTTAGGTTAGGTTAGGTTAGGTTAGGTTAGGTTAGGTTAGGTTAGGTTAGGTTAGGTTAGGTTAGGTTAGGTTAGGTTAGGTTAGGTTAGGTTAGGTTAGGTTAGGTTAGGTTAGGTTAGGTTAGGTTAGGTTAGGTTAGGTTAGGTTAGGTTAGGTTAGGTTAGGTTAGGTTAGGTTAGGTTAGGTTAGGTTAGGTTAGGTTAGGTTAGGTTAGGTTAGGTTAGGTTAGGTTAGGTTAGGTTAGGTTAGGTTAGGTTAGGTTAGGTTAGGTTAGGTTAGGTTAGGTTAGGTTAGGTTAGGTTAGGTTAGGTTAGGTTAGGTTAGGTTAGGTTAGGTTAGGTTAGGTTAGGTTAGGTTAGGTTAGGTTAGGTTAGGTTAGGTTAGGTTAGGTTAGGTTAGGTTAGGTTAGGTTAGGTTAGGTTAGGTTAGGTTAGGTTAGGTTAGGTTAGGTTAGGTTAGGTTAGGTTAGGTTAGAGGTTAGGTTAGGTTAGGTTAGGTTAGGTTAGGTTAGGTTAGGTTAGGTTAGGTTAGGTTAGGTTAGGTTAGGTTAGGTTAGGTTAGGTTAGGTTAGGTTAGGTTAGGTTAGGTTAGGTTAGGTTAGGTTAGGTTAGGTTAGGTTAGGTTAGGTTAGGTTAGGTTAGGTTAGGTTAGGTTAGGTTAGGTTAGGTTAGGTTAGGTTAGGTTAGGTTAGGTTAGGTTAGGTTAGGTTAGGTTAGGTTAGGTTAGGTTAGGTTAGGTTAGGTTAGGTTAGGTTAGGTTAGGTTAGGTTAGGTTAGGTTAGGTTAGGTTAGGTTAGGTTAGGTTAGGTTAGGTTAGGTTAGGTTAGGTTAGGTTAGGTTAGGTTAGGTTAGGTTAGGTTAGGTTAGGTTAGGTTAGGTTAGGTTAGGTTAGGTTAGGTTAGGTTAGGTTAGGTTAGGTTAGGTTAGGTTAGGTTAGGTTAGGTTAGGTTAGGTTAGGTTAGGTTAGGTTAGGTTAGGTTAGGTTAGGTTAGGTTAGGTTAGGTTAGGTTAGGTTAGGTTAGGTTAGGTTAGGTTAGGTTAGGTTAGGTTAGGTTAGGTTAGGTTAGGTTAGGTTAGGTTAGGTTAGGTTAGGTTAGGTTAGGTTAGGTTAGGTTAGGTTAGGTTAGGTTAGGTTAGGTTAGGTTAGGTTAGGTTAGGTTAGGTTAGGTTAGGTTAGGTTAGGTTAGGTTAGGTTAGGTTAGGTTAGGTTAGGTTAGGTTAGGTTAGGTTAGGTTAGGTTAGGTTAGGTTAGGTTAGGTTAGGTTAGGTTAGGTTAGGTTAGGTTAGGTTAGGTTAGGTTAGGTTAGGTTAGGTTAGGTTAGGTTAGGTTAGGTTAGGTTAGGTTAGGTTAGGTTAGGTTAGGTTAGGTTAGGTTAGGTTAGGTTAGGTTAGGTTAGGTTAGGTTAGGTTAGGTTAGGTTAGGTTAGGTTAGGTTAGGTTAGGTTAGGTTAGGTTAGGTTAGGTTAGGTTAGGTTAGGTTAGGTTAGGTTAGGTTAGGTTAGGTTAGGTTAGGTTAGGTTAGGTTAGGTTAGGTTAGGTTAGGTTAGGTTAGGTTAGGTTAGGTTAGGTTAGGTTAGGTTAGGTTAGGTTAGGTTAGGTTAGGTTAGGTTAGGTTAGGTTAGGTTAGGTTAGGTTAGGTTAGGTTAGGTTAGGTTAGGTTAGGTTAGGTTAGGTTAGGTTAGGTTAGGTTAGGTTAGGTTAGGTTAGGTTAGGTTAGGTTAGGTTAGGTTAGGTTAGGTTAGGTTAGGTTAGGTTAGGTTAGGTTAGGTTAGGTTAGGTTAGGTTAGGTTAGGTTAGGTTAGGTTAGGTTAGGTTAGGTTAGGTTAGGTTAGGTTAGGTTAGGTTAGGTTAGGTTAGGTTAGGTTAGGTTAGGTTAG
>OX465439.1:600000-1026541 GCA_950005045.1 Agrotis exclamationis
TTGCTGCTGCACCAGTCTCTCACCTCGCGCCTTTGCCTCCTCACGCCACTTGTAGAAGGTCGCGAGGACTTTCGACTCTAGGTCCCAGGGCGGGGATCCAGCCAGCAGGCAAGCCGCCTCGTAGATCGTGCGATATCCTCGGATGACTCTGACGGCCATCGCCCTCTGCGGTTTTCGCAGAACTGCAATATGTCGGGCCGTCAAGTCAGCCGCCCACACAGGGGACCCATATAGGGCCATAGATCGCACGATCCCCACGTATAACCGCCTACAGGCGATGCTCGGGCCCCCCAGGTTGGGTAGCAGCGTTGGGAGCGCACCCGCTGCGCCCATCAACTTGGGCACCAGCCGCCGAAAGTGGGGGCCAAAATCCCAACGGCTGTCGAGCACCAATCCTAGATATTTCATGGTGGACTCGACAGCAATCTGAACCCCTCCGAAAGTTAGACCTACCTAACTCAACAATCTGTCCAAGGTAAGTGTAATGGTCTACAACTTCGAGAGTATCATTCCCAACAACAACCGGTACGGGTGTCACATGGACATTCGACATGACTTTCGTCTTGTCCATGTTCATTTTAAGGCCGACCCGTTGGGAAACGATACTGAGGTTGCTGAGCATAGCATTGAGGTGCTCCAACGATCCTGCCATGATGACTATATCATCGGCAAAACGAAGATGAGTGATGTATTCGCCATTGATGTTGATGCCGAATCCGTTCCATTCCAAGAGCATGAAAACGTCCTCCAACGCGTTCGTGAACAGTTTCGGAGAAATAAAGTCTCCCTGTCTCACGCCTTTCTGAAATTGGATTGGTTTCGTGCTCTCTTCCTGAAGTCGGATGGACATGGTGGCGTTTCTATACAAATACTTCAACACTTCGATATACCTATAGTCGATATGACATCGTTGGAGGGACTGCAATACTGCCCAGGTTTCGATTGAATCGAAGGCTTTTTCATAGTCCACAAACGCTAAACATAATGGGCGATTATACTCCTCTGACTTCTGTATAATCTGGCGGAGCGTGTGTATGTGGTCTATAGTATTAAAACCTTTTCGGAAACCGGCTTGTTCGGGAGGCTGGAAGTCATCAAACCTGCGTTCGAGACGGTTCGTAATGACTCGTGAGAACAGCTTGTATACATGGCTCAGAAGTGAGATTGGCCTGTAGTTCTTCAACAAGGTGTTGTCACCCTTTTTGAAGATTCACTCCTGTGCCATGCTTCTGGCGTAGTACCTTCGAGTATGACGGAATTAAATAACTTCTGGAGGACCAGAAGTACCGGTTTTCCACCCGCTCTCAGAAGTTCAGTTGTGATTCCGTCTTCACTCGGCGCCTTGTTATTCTTTAGCTGTTTAAGAGCCATTCTAATCTCGTACAGGCTGATGTCCGGGTTATCCTCAGTGTAGTGTCGAGTCAGTTTGGCTCAACGACCATTTATATCTAATAATAATAATAATAATAATAAGGTCAGTCAAGGTCGGTGCGACGAGGGGACTCACAGGAGTGGTCGAGTCACGACGGTTATAAGACTTTTTTACCTTATGTGTTGACAGACATCGGTCGCCTGTGATTAGGAGTCTAGATATAAATGGTCGTTGGTTTAGCTCTTACGTCTCGAACTTTACCGACACTGAGTTGTCGTGTTGATGTGTATGTAAAACCTGTCAAGCTCTCTCAGGATCTCCGGTTTCGTCGAAATGATGCTGCCGTCGTTAATCTTCAGCTTTGTCATTTGGCTTTGCCCAATAGACGAATTCTTTGCGAAGACTTTTGAGCCCTGGTTCCGCTCGATTGCCTCTTTGATCCGTGCCGCACTATAGGCACGCAGGTCACGTCGCATTTTTTTAGAGATTCGTCTATTGAGTTTGCCATATTCCGACATATCAGACGAAGATTGCAGCCTCATCTCGGCCCGGTCTTGCATCAACTTGATGGTTCCGTTCTAGAACTTTTGAGGCTTATTGCGGCGCGGGGTCTTAAAGAACTTGGACCACACATCTTAGACAGTTACCACCTACCCATTGTTAATCTCGTCCACAGTTTCGCATTCGGTTAGGCACTGGAAGCGATTGTGCAGTTCAAGTTGAAAGTCTTCGGGGTTCTGGATGTGGGCAGGACCAGGTCGGAGCGTGGACTTCACCGGATGAGACCTTTCAAGCTTCACATTGATATTCAATGTGCCTCTGACGATTCGGTGATCACTGCCGGTTTTTACCTTGGCGGTCACAGAGACATCACTGAATATTCGCTTCTTGGTCGTCATGATGAAGTCGATCTCATTTCTGGTAGTACCATCGGGGCTCATCCACGTCCACCTCCTGGATGGCCGCTTCTGGAAGTAGGAGTTCATTAAATGAAGTTCTTCCTTTTCCATGAAGTCGACCAGTCGCTGGCCCCTGTGGTTTCGCTGCCCATACCCAAATGGCCCCACTCTCAACTCATCGCCATTCCGTGCGCCCACCTTCGCGTTGAAGTCCCCCATAACAACGGTGAAGTATGTTTCGGAGGTATGTATGGCTTCGGATATCTCCTCATACAATGCCTCTACTTCATCATCAGAATGTGTCGAGGTCGGCGCATATACCCGTATATGACATTCAACGAATACCGGGTTGGTTATTCTGAGTATAATGTATGCTACCCTACTCGACACACTGTCGACTTTCACAACGTTGTTGATGAGGGACCTGCGGACGAGAAATCCAACACCACCCTGGGATTTACGGTCTCCTTCCCGGTAGAAGAGCATGTTGCCGGAATCTAGAACTATCGTATCCTGACCCTCTCTTTGGATTTCAGATAATCCCAGCGCATTTTGCTCAATTCTTCCTCCAGCTCGATAATCTTCTCATCGGTCCTCAGTGTGCGGATGTTGTGTGTTGCCAGGGCCAAAGTCCGTTGGGGGTGGTAGCGGGGCATCTGCCGGGGATTCTTAGCACCCCCTGCTCCGCCGTTACCCGATCCGCTACCCAGACCAGGAATAGCGGAGCTGTTGGGGACTGGGGGCCGTGTGCTATAGTTGTCAATCATAATGGGGGCAGGGGGGGGGGGTTGCCATAATCCCCACGCTTGGCAGGCGGCTTGGGGATTGCAATAAGATCACCGAAAGTTTGCAAAGGACGCTGCTGCCTGTCCTTCGGTAGCTGGACGTAGTTTAAAAGGACGTACCCGCGACCAAATCTTTTGTATTATTTTATAATTATTTGTGTTTTGAATTAGTGCTCAAACCAGTGCATAGATTCTGTTTTAAGTGACAACAAGATTTCGAACATCGAGTCAAATAATTGCGTTAACAAATTGCAGCGATACTGTAAATCGAGCAAAAAATGATAGTCTTATGTTAAACACGGATCTTTGAAATTAATGTTGCTCAAACAAGGACGTTTCCTATGCAAACTATGTATGTAAGTACCTATAACATTATTGATCTAAACTAATATTATAAATGCAAGTGAGTAATTATGTTTGTTTTTACCTTTTCACGCAAACTACCTACTCAATCGATCGTCCCAAAATTTTGCATATACATATACGTTGTTAGGAGTATAGACACGTATATAGGGTATCTTTCATCCCGAAAAACAGAAAAGAGCTGTTGCCGAGAAAAAAAAAAACAATTACAATTTCCAGATGGCGCCACTTACACGATCCGTATTGTTTCTCAAATTCTAAATTAACGCAAGCGAAGCCGCGGGCAAACACTAGTTGTGCAATAAAACATTAAACGTAAGTTCCTACCTACCCAGCTTTCTACTTAAACTATGTCATTCTAACTAAATTAAAATATCTATCTCGACTATATAAGTCCCATTGAGTAAGTATTTTTAGAGGTTCGGAAGTGCGCTGCGGCCTGTGAGTGACAGTCAAGCAAGACGGTGCATCCGCTGCGCTCGCGGCGCCCGCGCGCCCCGCTGATACGTAGGTATCAGCGGGGCGCGCGGGCGCCGCGAGCGCACCACCTAAGTGTGTTCTGCGCAGTTTATGTTAGATAATGATGACCCACCTTGTTGTACAGAACTATACCTACTCAAAAACACTCAATGGGACTTTTATAATTTTCTAAAATCATTATTACAGTCGGCCACAAATGTCCCTAAATACCTACTCTTTCACTACGAAAAGATTTTAAAGACAAATTGCATAGGTCAAATTGTATGCAGCTACGTGTAATCGACTGTGATAATGATAGGTATGTACGGCACAGCACAGTTCAGCACGTCAAGGTCATCATGTTACCACAATCTGTCAAATTTCTTTGATAGATTAACAACTTTATTAGGTACACGAAGTTGCCAATTTTGGTGAAGAAAGACGATGGGGGTGGCGGCGTCCGACGTTGCGAACTTACATCACACGCGACTTGATGCGTGCGACAAAAATTTTGTAAATAAATTACATCGCAATTTAGCGCAACCGACATCGTTAGAAAGAGATAGGCATATAAAATACCGGTATATGTATTGTTACTTTTACCGATACTAATTTTAGTTATTAGGTAACGTTAACGGACTTACGGGTATCGTTATTAATTTCGGTATATTTTTATCGTTACCATAACGATAATTCGTAACGTTATACAAAAAATAACGGTAATCCGGTCCCTGGTCACAACGGCTATTGTATCAATGTTTGTTCAAAGTACTATTTCTGTCTAATATTATTATCAAATACACTGTCTAGGCATTCAAAAACGTTTATTACTTACCCAGGCATGCTGACAGGCACTGTAACCACACAAATTCACAAAAATCACGTTTTAACACAGCCGCACGGAACGCGCTCGCAAACTGGACTGGCGGGCGGACTGGCGGCAGTGGCGTGAACTGGCGTGGCGTGGCGGGCTTGTGTTCGTTCATTCTGCGACATTCGTACAACTTCAGAACGTTGACTGAGGCAATACCGCGGGAAACAGCACGTGCCCAGCCCTCGCTCCGAACGTTCGAACTGTACGTGTAGATGTGCGAAGTAACAGTCCGATCTGGCAGATCGACGCGAGCGCAAATCTCACAGTTTTACGCGCGCATCACGTACCTATAAACGTAAATTGAAAAAACTGGCGGTTTCGATCGTCGAACCTATCACAGAGTTCATTTGTTTGTTCCGTGAACATCCGTGTCTCTGGAAGCTAAAAAGCAAAGAGATTTAAAAGAACTATCTATAGAGCGGGCATTGAGAATATTGTCATACAAAAATGTTGATGTCGGGCGTCAGTAGCGCTATCTAGCGTTGTATAGCAAAACCACGTATTAAAATAATTCATCAGAATATATTTCAGCCATTACACAATAGATGGCAGAACTGAGCATCTTGTGATAGGGGTGCAACATTTTAGAATGGCACAATTATCGATACATAAAACATCGATAAAGTTAACTAGGATTTAAATATTAGAAAAAAATTAAAAAGTGTGTAAGGGCAGAACAGAAATTAAATTATTAGTTATTAATACAATCCTATATTATCAATTTGACGATTATGTTCAACAGTATTGTTATTAATCTATCGTCATTAACTTAGTCAATGAACAACATAAAAAAATGTTTTTTTTTTTTCGCTCGTATGATTTGATGAAAACGTCTTTTTCTTTTGACCAACTTCCACCGTCTCGATTTTATTTTTCCCATGTCTTAAAATGATCCTAACATTAAATGTGTCAAACGGCATGAAAATAAATGTTTTAATTAATTTTTGTGGACAGCTCGCCCTTGAACAAAATAAAAATGTTTCAAAAGGGAGCTAGTCTCCTAAAAAAGTTTTTCCGTAAGTATCTCTTTCATTCATAAACAAGTCAGTATACGAAATTAATCATTTGGTATTTTAATTACTCTTCGACTTAATAAAAATCGATAAACAGACAACTCTAATTCTTTAGCAAAGTTGTCGCCAAACGCCATCTGTTGTTCAGTAGCTGTACGAAGTATAGTACAGCTACTGAACAACAGATGGCGTTTATTTAAAAAATGCAAGCGTTCTAGAATAATATCAGACAAACTCTTAAAAACCAGGTAAAAATAAAAAAAATATTTACGAAAATAAATTGATTTCAAGTCCACATGTTTTCTTATATCTTGATTTGCAGTTACGCAAAGCGTAAATAGGCATATTTTCCTATAATCGTCCAACGAAGTTTGAATTTTGACGCACGGTCACACGACATGTCAGGCAGACGTCTCAAACTAGACTGGTCGAGTTTTTACCGAGTGGTAAAAATTTGTGGATCACAACTTTCTTCGTGATGTCCCGTCTATTGCTCGTATATAGTTTAATGTCTTTGCTAAAAAGTAAGAAGATAGTACCTAAGAGTACTATGAGAATCAAAACATATGACGCTTGTTGAATTTTGCAAGTCAGTAGGTTTTTCCAGCTCAACGCGATTAAGTAGACAAAAAAAAAAAAATAAGAGGTGCATTTCGCAAAGATTTGACGAAAGTAACGAAACAAAAGTAACTAACTACAAATCTAGCTAACGCGATGTCCAAAAATCCTCGTCCATTTTTCTTACCACTGCGTAAAAAACTTTTGAAAGTTATAACGTTCCACGCGCCAGTACAAACTGTATTCCAAACTCTTGAAATCAGATTTACACGCACAGTTCTGAACGTTTGTCTAGATAATGAAAGTTTCATCCGCAGTCCAAACCGTGAATGCATTTTTAATCGTATTTAGCACAACAGTTTGATCCGCAGTCCAAGATAGATACCGGCGTTGGTGTGTTGCGTGGACGACCGTACGGAGGCGTCGCCTTACTGTGGCGGAAAAATACCTTTAAAACGGTTTCGGTTATACAGTGTACAAGTGTGCGTATATCGCGATAAAGGTAACGTTAAGTGAAAGTTCGGTATTGGTGTTCTCAGTTTACATGCCGACGGACTCGGCTGAAAACCTTGCCCAGTTTACGGAATGTTTGGGTGAGATTGCAGCTATTGTTGAGGACTATTGTGTAGACTCTGTGTTTATATTGGGTGATAATAACACGCAGCCTGGCGGGCGGTTTGGGGTTGAGCTTACGGATTTTTGTGGTGAGCAGCAATGGCGGTGTGCCGATACTGAAATATTGTCTTCAGACTTATACATATAGGTACGTACGTAAGTGACATTTATGGTTCCCAGAGTTGGTTAGATCATTGTGTAGTTTCTGATTCTGCCTGGAGATCAGTGTTAGATGCGAAGATATTACATAACGTTTACTGGTCCGACCACATACCCCTTCAGATAACTTGTAACTTGAATGTACTTAGACTTAAGTCCAAAAGCTGTACAAGCAAACGCAACAAAGTCATATGGGGTGAAAGAGATTTGCAACAAACTGACTTACATATATAAAAAACTTTGTACGACGAGACTAAGGTAGGTTGATTTTACTTCTGAATTTATAAAATGTTGTGATAAATTGTGTACTAATGTAGAACATAAATCCGTTATAGATAGAATGTACCATAAAATTGTTGACATATTAAGCGAAGCAGCATGTGATTGTTACCATGGGCCAGAACAAAACAAAATAAAACCTGTGATAGGTTGGAACAAACATGTTTGACAAGCGCACTCGGAGGCGCGACTTGCTTTTCAGAATTGGGTGTTGTGTGGTAAACCGAAAGTAGGATCTGTGTACGCTACCATGAGAGAAACAAAACGGGTTTTTAAAAGTAAACTAAGGTGGTGTCAGAAACACAGTGAACAAATAAAAATGAATATCATAGCGTCTTGTCACAGGGAAAAGGACTTTAGAAATTTCTGGAAGCACACTAACGGGCTGAAAGGAAAGTCGAGCCTCCCTGCAAGTGTGGAGGGTGTTAGTGAGTCTGCTTCCATATCCAATCTCTTTAAAAATCACTTTGCAATGAAGTCCTCCATAGGGTTAATGGACGAGTCATTGGCTGTGAGGGAACCAACGACAGAGCCTTTGGTAAGGGTTACGGCTAAAGAGGTAGCTGCGGTGTTGAGAGGCATGAAACGCGGTAAATCACCTGGGCATGATTCTCTCAGCATAGAACATTTACAAAATGCAGGTGTTCACATGCCCAGAGTGCTGGCAATGTTTTTCAACTTATGCTTCTTACATACGTATCTGCCTGACGATCTGATGAAAACCTTGGTTGCGCCGATCGTAAAAAATCGAACTGGTGACGCGTCGGATATAAATAACTATAGGCCCATATCGTTGGCTACGATTATTGCCAAGGTGCTGGACAGTGTGCTTGAAAAGCAGTTAAATAAACATCTATCGCTTCACGATGCCCAATTTAGCTTTAGAGCTGGTCTTTCAACAGAGCATGCTGTTCTTTGTCTCAAGCACACTGTCAGATACTACACAGACAGGAAAACACCCGTTTACGCGTGTTTTCTTGACCTTTCAAAAGCCTTCGATCTGGTGTCATATGGTGTTTTATGGAAGAAGCTTTATAATGAGCCAACACTGCCGGGTGAGACGATTAAGTTGCTTAAATATTGGTATGGCCATCAGATGAATATGGTAAAATG
This sequence comes from Agrotis exclamationis, assembly GCA_950005045.1. NCBI lineage: Eukaryota > Metazoa > Arthropoda > Insecta > Lepidoptera > Noctuidae > Agrotis > Agrotis exclamationis. The sequence goes on from OX465439.1 coordinate 608,490, forward strand.
GGCAGGCTCGCTTTCCGATCCGTACGGGCTGGAATGCGGGGTCAGACGGAGGTTTGACCTCGCCAAAACTCTTCTGTCTGTACGTAGATCGGCTGTTTCGTGAGCTCAGCAGCACTATGTTAGGCTGTACCATTGACGGAACAATTGTCAATAATATAAGCTACGCCGATGACATGGTGCTGCTGGCCCCATCGATCAGTGCCCTCAGGAAACTCATATCTGTTTGTGAGCGATATGCGGAGGTTCATGGCCTCAGATATAAAGCAAAAAAGAGCGAGTGTCTGTTGTTTAAGGCAGGAACTAAAGATTATAGTGAAGTACACAGACTGCATTAGAATGGGTTAAATCTTTTAAATATCTGGGGCACTGAGTCACTGCAACGCAAACTGATAATATGGACATGGAGAGGGAGCGTCGGGCGCTGTCAGTCAGGGTGTAAAAACTACTCTGTTTAGGGCATACTGCCAGTCATTCTATACCTGCAGCCTATGGGTCGACTATACGCAAGCGGCTTACAGCGCCTTACGTGTACAGTACAACAACGCATACAGGGCGCTGTTGGGTCTGCCACCACACTGTAGTGCATCAGGGATGTTCGCAGAGGCACGTGTAGACGATTTTTACGCAATCATGCGAAAGCGTGTCGCCTTCCTGATGCGGCGGGTGCGGGGCAGCGCTATCAGCCTCATTGTTACTGTGGCCGATAGGGCGGAAGGTCTAATGCTTAGACACTGGACCAAGATAGTTGTACTGCCTTCAAATCGAGCCTTAAAGTAGTGTGATTTTGTCATGTGGTACGGTCTATGCATTTTTATTTTTTATTTTTTTGTATTTGAGTATTTTGTTATTGTATTGATTGAAATTGGATTATCGTAATGATTTTTATTTGTGATTAGTTATTGATAATTTTGACATTTTTATTTGTAATTAATTATTAATACCTAATTTTGACATTTTTATTATTTGTTTTATTATTTTAGTTGTAGAGATGACATTATTATGAAGATGGGATTTATTACCAATGCAATTTCAATTTAATTTAATGCACTAAAACTAGTGTTTAAGAGATTTACTAACAAATTGGATTTTATTATCTGTATTAAATAAATATTATTATTATGAAAGATTTTTCGAAAAATGTCCACCTCTCCCTCATTAAGTTCTATACAAATTACAGAAAAAACTTGCTTATCTCATTACCTTTCTAAAATGGTGCCACAGTACCCACTGTTAGGTTAGTGTCTTGTGATGTTCTGGGGAACGTGAATCAAACTACAACATCCAAGGTTCTGACTGCTATATTAAATTTTCCCTTCTTATTCCACCACCAATAAAACCACGAAAATTCTTTCACTCACAGGACCGATTTCGAAAATTCTTTCACTGGCAAAAGCTAGTGGACAATCCACTAGCTTTTGCCAGTCAAAGAATTTTCGAAATCGGTCCTGTAGTTTCCGAGCCTATTCAATACAAACAATTCTCTCCTTTATTATAATAATATGTAGAATACTAGTGTAGATGTACCTACCCACTTAAGAGTAGCATGATAAAGATTGTCTTAAACATTATTTTGTGTTAAGAAATAGAATATTTATCGAAACTGGCGTTTTTGAAGATGCTAATTTGCTGATTCGACTAATATTCATGTTTCTAATGTTCTGCTGTTTCCTGCTGTTTGGTCTGCTGTCATGGTGTTCTTTTAAACGGACCAATTCTGCTCATTCGTAGCGTTTCCTGGCGAAACGTATTAATTAAAAACTATGTTGTTTTATCTTTATTCTTAATTTCACAGACATTTATTTTTAGAGGTATTTTTTATGCGTGCTTCCAAACGTAAATTGCATGGTTAACTGCATTTATCTTCATTGTTAATTCTAAAATCATAAAGTAATCACATGACCAAAAGACATGAAAACAATACAATATTTATAATGTAATGATGCTACGTCCATTGTTATGTTTTTCTGATGAACACCTTTTTTCATCATTATTATTTGGTTATCTTTCCTCAATCTTCACTAAATGTCCGGACACAGGTTTCAACATAATTTTGCATATTAGTTTCATCTTCGTATGGTCGGCTGTAAGTTTGAACCTGCGTATTATGGCGGCCATGGTTGTCTTTAAATACATAATTGCATATGTTTTACCTAAAACAGAACAAATCTCATAAACTTCACGTGTAATTTTAAACATCTTAACGTATTTTTACAAACAAACTGTTTAGGCGACAACGTACTACCCTGAGAGACCCTGCTGTGAGAATAGTATGTTATTAAATAGAATATAATTCAATAAAAAATATACATATGCAGGGTGAATTTTTCAACTGGGCGTGGATGGCTATATCCGAAACTATGAGGAATATCGAAAAACATTGAAAGGAGTCTCGAGGCCGATTTTGAAGAAAACTAAAACTGCATCATTGGATTTCAGAAAATTCAATAATCCTGGCTAGGAATCGAACCCACTGATTTTGGAAAAAAATTCACACCCTGTATTTTAACACCATTCGATTAGTGTTGCTAGTAAGGATCAAATTCTGGGAAGTAATCATAAGTTCGGCAAACTTAAGGAAATAGCTGATTTCTATGAAATTACTATTTTTTCTATGTTAACTTAGTTAACTCATTGTTTTCAATGTTTCACAGGATTTGACGTCTCAACAATTCCACTGTATTCAGCAATACGAAATTATTGAATTGAACAAAAAATATGATCATTTCAAAGAAGAAACGGTATTTACCAATGTTTCGAATACAGTCATTGCCTTGAAGATTGATCAGTTTTTTTTTAATTCCTTATTAGAAACACTATCGAATGGTGTAATAATACAGGATGTGATTTGAGTGGATGTGAGCTGATGTCGTGAAAGAAATATCCCAGAGCTTGTTGTACGACGCGACGCTTCAGATGCTCAAATATACTATTTTTAAAGTTTTAAAACTAATATTTTTTTAAATCTATAACTTTATAGTTTATGAGTTAAAAACTTACCAATACAACCTCTAGGTCCTGGTGAAAAGGTTGCAAAAGCGGCTCTATGACTCGGAACAGTATCAGAACTCAGCCATCTTTCTGGTTTGAACTCCTCAGGCTCTGAGCCCCAGTAATCGGTATTTCTGTTTATACACCATATATGGACTAGTATGCTGCTGCCGGCAGGAATTGTCATATTTCCTGAAGAATTTAAAAAGATTTTTTTTTCAGTAGCCAGTTTCAGGATTACCTGCTTTAAGAAGGACTTATATTTTTGTGACTTACGTAACTTTGTATCCCTCGTAGCTTCCCGTGCTATAACCCCTGCAATTGGGTATAACCTTATGGATTCTTTGATTGCTGCTTCTAAATATACTAGTTGAGATATATTCGACTTGGATACTCTCCCATCTTCGCCCAAAACCTGAGTTATTCTGTAAATAAAATAAAAAAAGATTCTAAAAATGCCTCTCTCTCTCAATACAAAAAAAAACCTACGTCATATGTTAGAAATCAGTTTTCAAATTAATTAACTTATATGAATAATGCGAAAATAATTTTATTGATCTCTTTATTTCACTCACTCTTCATAAATCTTCTCCTGTACCTCAGGGTAGCTGGCGATGCAAATGATGGTGTATAGCAACTCAGAGATAGCGGTGTCAAAGGCACCTACCAGCACGTTGTCTACAATATTCAACAGTTCAGGTTGAGTGAAGACGCTACTGGTCTCAGTCACCGTGTTCTCTAATAGGATGTCTATGAAGGATTGGAATTTACGACCTAAAGCAACAAAATAATAACTTCATTGAAGAGATTTACAACACTGTAGTTTGGTTGTTAGAATAAATATCATAGGAAAACTGTAATTCAATGTCTAAATGAGGCCCAACTGCAAAATGACAATTACTCCAACAAGGAGTTGGTTATTGCAACTTGATTACACGACATTGTACGCTTTTAAGTCTATTGAAATTTTACATTAAATTTGTCGGATGCTGTAATATTATTTTTAAATGTCAAGGGGATTCGTAGTATTAATATTAATTTGTAGTGGGTTAAAACAAACAATAATTAAACAAAAAGCCACAAAGTATAGAACCCTGCGGTACTCCCATTTTTACTACGAAAATCCGGGAGAAGTTAAATTCTCGCTATCTCCTTATTCAAGTATCGAATTTTTTGAATAAAAACATGCAAAACGCAATTCCGGCAATTCCGGGTTGCATATTTGCGGAGTTTCTTGAATAATATTTCATAAAGAACGCAATCGAAAGCCTTAGATAAATTGTAAAAGATGCCAAAATCATCTTTACCTTCTACTACAATATGAATATGACCTACAATTCTAACACGTTGCTAAACGACCCTTTGTAAAACTGACGTTTTCTATGTAATAAATAAGATTACTTAGTAAAAAACTTAACATTTTGGCAGATCCTTTGGATCACAGTGATTTAACTTGACTTTGGTTTTAAACAATTTCGTCATTTTATTTGGTTTTAAATAAGTCACTTTAGAGTTTCGATAATGTTATTATTGTTTATTCATTTTAAAACATATTTTTCTTATTTTTTTAATATTTATTACAAAACAAAGAACATAAAAAAACATTTAAAAATATAAAAAAACAGTGATCCGCCGGTATGGGAGCAGGGTCCAAGCTACCGGTGGTTAGGGCTCCAGAGACAGGAACCTCCTCACAACGCGAGCCGTATCGAGGAGCACTGCCTTCCGAATCAGACCATTGATTCAACCACCTAGGGAGAGCTTCGACAGATGTTCGTCGAGGCTCTTGGCCATCGGATGACGACGACTATCGGCACTATGATAGCCGTGCTCACATTCCACATGTCGACAAACTTGCGCTAAGTCGAGATATTTGATTTGTTTATCTTTCTCAACCTTCACGAGGTTCTCGTCATGTGGAATGGTATCGATTACCATTACGTGGCGCGCTGATCTGTCTATCACTACTATGTCAGGTTTATTGTTTATACTATTACTAAATCTAATATTTTGGAGTGTCTCAATCCTTACTTTCGTAATCAAAGTCTCCTTTATTTTTCAACCGTTGTAAATGTTCTGATTTTCGTTGCTCCACCATCTATAAAACAAAGTTATTGTGAATATTAAGATAATCAAACTAAGGAGCTTGTGGATAAATAATGACTAGGCCAATCATCCAAACAAAGGGGCACTTGCCAAGGTTGATCTATAGATAGGTAACCATCGATCATAGCGAGTTTCCTCCGTAACTCGGAAAGCACGTAAAGCCTTTGGTCCCGGTTGTTATATGTAGATCTTAGACAGTCGTAACTGTTAGTGAAAGTCTGTTAATCACTCTTACCAAGGGATGTCGTATTAGCCAGTTAATAAGTTATGGAAGTCAAATAGGCAGTTGATCCATGTAAAATACTGATATTCAGCTGTATCTGGTTCGACTGAAAGCCGGCCCCAACATGATCATGATAATCCCAGATGATGATGACAATCATAGTAAACGGCGAAACGAAACAGCCTACTCATGGACTTTTACATAACAATTGGTATAACCGGACTAAACTAATTTTACATCGAATTATTTTAATACTCACTTCCACAGTGAGTTTAGAAGCAACTGCAATCGCTTTGTTCATTTTCGTTCTGTAACTGGACAAGTTGAAGATAAAATCAGACATAAGCCAAGGCTTCATAACCCTGGCAACGGCAATACTTTGCAATTCCTCTATTGCCATGATGTAATTGTCGTCTACAAGATCCTGGCCATCGATTCTTAGGCCAAGTGCAGTTCCTGAAACAATAGGTATCATTAATTTTGCCATGAAAAATTTTGAGCATTATAAGATGACAGGCACCTCTTCAAAGAAGCGTGATAATTGTTCTTTTCCACCTCTTGCATGAAACGTACAGCGCGAGCGTATAAAAAGAGCTTTATTGGATATTAAAGGCCTTTTTATACGCTGTACGATTCAATACGCTAGAGCTAGAGGAATTCCAGGCTACAGTAGTTGATACGTTGTTTTCACTCTAGAACTCATCTTTGAAAAGACAAAGGCAACCTCTGCCACTTTTTTTTTATTGGGGTGGCAAAACCATCAAATGAGTCCTCCCGCCCTGGGCGGGGCGGAAGGGACTGTCAGACTCTTACAGACTAAAATCCATTACTCACCGTCCGCAAGCCCGCTCCGCCGCTGTGCCCTCTGCTATTCAGAGGGACACGCGTTGGAGCGTCCACCCGACAGGCTATTCGCATACGGGCAAAGAGACCCCTTAGGCACACAGTGCCTAAGGAAGAGTTTTTGCCCGCATCCCAGGGTGCACCGTCCCGAAAAACTGGTCTACCCCCCGGACGTATCCGAGAGGGAACTCCAGTCCACGGGCGCACGTGGAGGTTCTCTGTCTTAGCACCCCAACCTCTGCCACTTCAGCGTTAGTTCTGTAAGCTGCATTGGTGACTGCTAACTCATGCATTCACAAACTTATCTTATCTGATTAAAACATTTAAAAAAATATTCACTCAAGAAAGTTTGTGGACGGATTGGAGCCACCAGCACTACTGAGCTGTTTCTACTTGCAAAGGAAAGGGAAATATGGGAAGTCTGTTTACCAGCCTCGAGTCTTTAGAAAGGCATAAAAAAAAAGAGAAAAACTACTCACGGCACGAGGTTTCCAAAACAGATTTAGTAATCTGCTCAGTGAGGTCCACCTCACCTTTGCCAACATCCAGAGCAAGCTGCTCAACAAATCGTCCAGCTTGATCATTAAACACCTCCAAATAGGAATCCAGAATGTGCTGCTTGAAGCACAGATCTAATATCCGACGATTACGTTTCCATACAGGCACTGAAATATTGTGAACACCAAGGAACTACTTTAGAATCAGTGATTATGAATTGCATGCGTTGAATAAAATTAATTTTTGGAAATGGCAATGTAAGGTTCCACCGTGATCGACGCATTATTACGGAAGCTGTTAATTTAAGGTAAGCGTCCACAGGTCCGCATCGCACGTATCGGACGTATCGTACGTAACGGATTTCAGTTTGCCTCGTATTAAAACGCATGTACAACAGCGTCCACTGATCCTCATCGTACGGAAGGCTCATCGGCAATACCTACATGTGATGCGTACCGATGACGTCATACGGAATGCCGATCAGTGGACGCGCCCCGCACGCTTACTGAACCATTTCCATTTCTTTTTTTTTCTTGCATTCCTCTTCTGGTAATAAACAAGCAATAACGACTTCTTCATCGCTTTCCTCCTTTCTCACAAACACTTTCCGAACGTACGATCACTAAAAAAGCCAAATGAAGTTGGCATCGGCAATCCAATTGCTGCCGATACAGTGGACGCAGTCTAATTAATTCATTTGATGCGATGCGTCCGATACGTACGATGCGGACCTGTGGACGCTTACCTTTATTGCTCCGCGCTCCGTTGCCTAGTTGCTGTGCGACAGTTTTTAATATTAGATGCAAGTAAAACACGCCTTGTCCAAAGGAAGAAGGGAAGGCTATAAATGGAAAATGCAAACCTTTCTGGAAATACAAAAATAATAAAGAACAAAATAGTTGAACTTAACTTTGGGTAAGTATATGGTGTTAAAGACTGGAATGAAAGATTTAAGCTTGCAGAGCATGACTGCGATGGCCTAGTAGGTGAGGCGTCTGATGTACTGAGTCAGAAGGTCGCAGGTTCAAGTCCTGCTCGCAATCGAATTGTTCTTTCCACAAAATAGGTTAAAGTTACCTTCAGCAGCAATAACCATGTTGCCCACCATCGGTTCAATGAATTTGTAAACAAACATTTTCTTCAAGCATTTGTTCAGTACTGTGGTCACGTCGACTGGATCTGTTACAACTGTAAAATACAATAACGTAAATAACTTGTAAATATTTCATACCAGCGAGCGCAGCGGTTTCACTCGCTCATCATCATTTCTGCCTAGCCTTTTCCCAACTATATTTGGGTCGGCTTCCAGTCGAACCAAATGCAGCTGAATATCAGTATTTTACATGGAGCGACTGCCTATCGGACCTCCACAACCCAGCAACTGGGTAATACGAAACCCATGGTAAGACTGGTTGTCAGACTTTAGAGCTTCTGACTAACAGTAACGACTGTCAAAGATCTAAAAATGACAGCCGGGACCAACGGCTTTACGTGCTTTCCGAGGCACGGAGGAAACTCGCTATGACAGATGGTCACTCATCCACAGACCAACCTCGGCAAGCGCGGCTTAACCTGGAAGATCAGTCTGTGGGGCTGTTATTATTTAGCCACCAGCTCCTCAAGTTGAGTCAAGTTCAGTTGTAGCGGTTTCACCCGCTCAGTAGTTTTGGTGTGAATGAGTAACAAACCCATCCAAAAAAACTTAAGCTGGGTACTCACTTGGGGTCTCTTTGCCCGTATGCGAATAGCCTGTCGTGTGGACGCTCCAACGCGTGTCCCTCTGAATAGCAGAGGGCACAGCGGCGGAGCAGGCTTGCGGACGGTGAGTAATGGGTAAGCTCGCCGTCCGACCAAGGACCAAGCCCGGCTCGGTGGCGCGTCGTGTTTCACGCGTCACCGACGGGGCCCTTATGGGGCAAAATGCCTGCTGGGGTCGCGGATTTTTTTTAATCCAGGATACCGTGGCCCTGGAACGTAAAGGGCATCTGAAGGAACACGGGTGAATTTTAGTAAGTAAGAGGCTGACAGTCCCTTCCGCCCCACCCAGGGCGGGAGGACACATTTGATGATTTTGCCAACCAAAAAAAAAAAGGTATCAACCTTCAAGTAGGTACGGCCCGAGCACACTGCGAGCCGCCTTTGTGTATGTATGACCCGCCGAGTGATGGTATCACTGCGAATTTACAGCGAGCGGTTTGCAGCGGGCTCGTGCCTACCTACTCACTTGATACCGTATCTGATACGCATCAACACTGCTAAGTGTGTACCCAGCTGTACACGTTTATACGAGTAATAATGTATAACTAAAATAACATGTAATAACCTTCAACCGGTACCTACCTACAAGAGCTTATAAGTTTGATGTATTTTTCAGCTAAATATATCAACTTGCCGCTCTTGACTCAGTGAAACGCAGAGCTAGGAGGCTCGTTGGCGACGTAAAATTGGTGAATGCCAAGTTCCATAGCTTGACTCATCAACGCAAAGTATGCCTACCTATCGGTCTTCTACAGATTGTACTTCGGAGAGTGGACCCAAGAACTCCACGACCTCATCCCACCAGCCCCCTTCTATCATCGCACATCTAGACGCACGGCAAATTACCATCCTTACCTTATTGCTATACCACCAATTCGCACTAAGCGTTTGCAAACGTCTTTTATAATGGGGACAGCGAAGGAGGGGAACTCTCTGCCTGCGTCTGTGTTTCCGAACACAGACAACCCTAATCTCTTCAAAGTTAGAGTGAACAGGATTCTTCTGGGTAATCTCGCTCCATCGTCGACCTTGTCTTAGTCATTCCTGACCTAGACTGAGGTCAAGAGCAAACGCATTTACCAAAAAAAAAATACTTTTACATATATCATTGTCCCACGGTATGATATCTTAAGTGGGTTATTGTGGGTCCTTTTATAAACATTTAAGCATACATTAACATCTGGGTGATTCAGCAACCACTTGTAGATCATACAAATATCTATTAGTTCCGTGCCCGGGAACCCACGACACGCAGGGCAGGAGTCAATAGGTGAGCCATTGCGCCATCCGTGACTTCAAAGCTTTGATAATAATCACTGGGGTCAAGGATTTGTCTTTGTAACAATAATCTTGATTAATGAACGTAATAATCTATGGTATTATGCCTATTAAGTCATACAAACTGGCCAAGAGCGAATCGCACGAGGGGTTCCGTACAATTTTGTCTAAAAAAATATGATGTAACAACAAAAAAAAAATCCTTTATCTGTGTCTTTTTTATCGTGGTAAAATCTTCAAATGAGTCATCCTACTCAAGGCAGGACGGCAGGGATTGTCAGACTTGTACTGAGTCATATCCACGGTGATTCTTCAATAGCCCTTTACGTTCGAGGCTCGTGGTTAACTGATGAGACAGTCCCGTGACCCCTTTATCTGTGCTTGAAGACGTTGCTTCGTTCCAAATTTTAAGATTCTGAGTTCACGTGATGTACCCTGTCTCTTGAGCAGTGGTGGCCCAGTGGTATCTGTCCCGACTTACAAGTTGTAGGTCGTGGGTTCGAACACCGCCAGGCGCATTAGTTGTGTAATTTATTTCATCACCACCGCTCTCAAAACGGTGAAGGAAAACATCGTGAGGAAACCGGCATGTCCTAGAACCAAAAATTCGAAGACATGTGACATCTACCAATCCGCACTGGGCCCGCGTGGTTGATTATGGCCCTTTCCCTCTCACAGAGAGGAGGCCTGTGTCCCAGCAGTGGGAACATTATAGGCTGATGATGATGACCCTGTTTCTTTGATTCCCTTGTGAGTTTCGAGTGGTTTGTGGCATAAACGGCTGTATCTTTTGATTGGGTTGATTTTAAGTGAGTGAACGAGATGGCGCTAGACAAGTAGCTCTGTCTCTTTCACTCACTGTAATACCCCCCCTGAATATCTATATATATAAAAATCAATGCCACTTTTCGTTGTAACTTTATAACTCAAGAACGGGCTCACCTATCCAAACCAAATGTTTAGGCGTTGTTCGGACTATTTAGTAGATTATTTATGTGAAGTTTGCTCAAAATCGGTCGAGTGGTTATTCATTTATCACATTTTTTGTAACACGTAGCGAAACACGGGGCGGGCCGCTAGTTTGATATAAATTTCTAATTAAACTTGATACCTCCACGCGTACCTGACAAAAAGGATCATAACAGACGGACGGACGAATCGACAACAAAGTGATCCTATAAGGGTTCCGTTTTTTCCTTTCGAGGTACGGAACCCTAAAAACCAGAATGAAATATTTTTTTATGTACAGACGCCAGCACATCAACCTACCTCAATCTGTCAAATTACTTTATAGTAGATTTTCAACCTTATTACAATAGTGGAAGGTTAATGTTTGATTGGTATTTAACAGATTGGGGTAGGTTCACCTGCTGGCGTTCTGTACTGGAGAAATATTGACTTACCATAAACAGGTAGAGGTCCAATAAAGACTTTAGCCACACCTCCAACTTTTAAAGCATATTCGCCAAATGACAAAATATTTTCAACGAAAGCTGAAAGAAAATTAAGTTACAGTCAGAATTTTTTTAATAAAACTTTTAATGAAACTTCACACAAAGAAGCTCTAAAAACTCAGCAAAAAAACCTTTTCAAAATGACACTTTTCCATGTCTGATCATCTTCATAATTGTATGGATTGTTATATATATTTTCCTAAGGGCACTTTTTAACTTGCTACATCGTTGTCACATAATGTACCATCTCAAGATGAATATGTAACAAAGATTCTGTTATAATTTTGCCGATTGAAAAAGAGTGTCCATGGAATTTCTTGCTCATTCTTCTCCGCTTTGTAATAAGCATCTACGGTACAGGTCGCGTCACGTAAAAAGAACGCTGGCGGTCAAGCTGCACATAGGCGATTTATCGGTCTATTTGGTGGTAGGTATGAGGTAAAACAAACAAATATGTAGGTACGAAGCCACGACTCGCGAACGAAAGCCTAGTTTAAAAATAAAATAATAGGCACATAACTTTCATGCGAGACTGTACCCATGCGCAAACACACCCTCACCACTTTCTTCCAGCGTTCTTTTTACGTGACGCGTACTATACTTTCACAGTTATAATGTCTTGTGACTGGGACTGTAGCACCATAACTATTTTAATAATTACCTATTTTATTTTTTGTCTTTTGACAATTCAAAAGTGCCTGTAACAGGCCTACTTCAAATAAATGATTTGATTTTGTTACTTGGAAGTGGCGAGGCCTGAAATGATGACGCCTGAGATTCTGTTGTCAATACATCTAGTTGTCAATACAGCAGAATCTCGGATGAGAGAACTGAGTCAAAAACGCAAAATTATCACAACCTTTGCCTTTTAATTAACTGCAGATGACGTATTTCACAAGAGTTTTGGGGTGAATACTTGAACAAAAAACCGGCCAAGTGCGAGTTGGACTCGCCCATGAAGGGTTCCGTAGCAGCAAGCATAGATTAGAGATATAATTATATTGAGATTAATAAGTAATATACACAAACAATAAAAATAACTTTGTTTTTCATAGTATTTGTATGAATGGCAAAGTTATATTTGCGGTTTTTGAAAATGTACTATATCTCAAAAACTGCTAACTGTATCTCATCCAAACCAATTTTCGTTGGTAGTTTTGGTTGAGGTCTACATTATATATTTTTTTTAGTTTTATCATTCTCTTATTTTAGAAGTTACGGGGGGGGGGACACACTTTTTACCACTTTGGAAGTGTCTCTCGCGCAAACTGTTCAGTTTAGAAAAAAATGATGTTAGTAACCTCAATATCATTTTTAAAGACCTATTCATAGATACCCCACACGTATGGGTTTGGTGAAAAAAAATTTTTTGAGTTTCAATTCTAAGTATGGGGGGCACCCCCAAAATTTGTTTTGTTTTGATTTTTGTGTGAAAATCCTAATGCGGTTCACATAATACATCTTTCTACCAAGTTTCAACAGGATAGCTCTTATACTTTCGACAAAAAGTGGCTGTGACATACACGGACAGACAGACAGACAGACAGACATGACGAATCTATAAGGGTTCCGTTTTTGCCATTTTGCTACGGAACCCTAAAAAAGGGTAAAATAAAAAATTGAAAAAAAAAATTGAGACGATGGCTTTGTTTTTTTTTTTAACATTTGTGCCACCGACATCCAAATTAAAAGTTATTTTACACAATTTTGTGGTGGTTTTTCAAGGTGATTAGTTTTTATTTAAGTAAAAAAGTTTGTCAATGAACAGAAACTTACTTTCATCTCTGGCCAACATAAGAGAGTGGCCCACGATGGGCCATTTCCCAGGACATGTGGGCACCAGCTCATTCACTCGAGGCAGGAAGACACGACACACCATCATATACCCCAGAACCACACATACTAACAAAAATATTATTGTTAACAACATTTTGATAGCAATCTTAGGGAATTACAATACGTAAATATATTTTAAATAAAAATTAAACAAAGTTTAGAAGCGTGTGTCTTTGCAAGAGTCCGAGCGACTTTAATAATTTATAACTACGCACATGAGTGTATATTTATGATCGCCACTACAGCCTGAATCAATTCAACTCAGCAATCTCAACAATCAAGTTTGTAATAATTAAGTGCATTACATTTACATACAATAAAAAAATTATAAGCCAGTGTTCAAACACCGTAAGATACAATTATTCTTAGACGGGTCAAATATTAACGCGTCCAAAAATGGAAAATGAAAATGGATGGTCTGTAAATGATAACAACTAATAACTTGATACTTTCTATTACAGGTGAGATCAAAATATTAGGGGGCCTGTCTTGTTTTTTGAATAAAAATAATGTAAGATGCAGTCAACATACCTATATTGTCCAGATTCAACATGGAAGACTCACCGGAAGCTGTTGAACCCAGCGTTCAGTCAGTCACTGCTGGACACGTTCATGGACATCTTCAACAGTCAGGCGAGGAAGCTGGTGGAAGATCTCGAGAAAGAGGATGAAAAAGGATTCTTTGACCACTCGAAATATACCCATCCCAACACTTTGCAGACTATTGGCTGTAAGTATTGTGTTCATCATTATCATCATCATCATCACACTGCGGGACATAGGCCTCTCCCAAAATACGCCACCGAGCCTGGTCATCCAGTCTCTGCCGGCTGACTTTCGCAGGTCATCGCTTCTGTTCATTACTAACGTTTTACAAATCCTAATATCTTCTACATAAAAATCGTCAAGGTATGCAACAATGGGGTGCTAAGACAGGAAAGGGGTGCTAAGACAGGAAACCTCCACGTGCGCCCGTGGACTGGAGTTCCCTCTCGGATACGTCCGGGGGAAGACCAGTTTTTCTGGACGGTGCACCCTGGGATGCGGGCAAAAACTCTTCCTTAGGCACTGTGTGCCTAAGGGGTTTCTTTGCCCGTATGCAAATAGCCTGTCGGGTGGACGCTCCAACGCGTGTCCCTCTGAACAGCAGAGGGCACAGCGGCGGAGCGGGCTTGCGGACGGTGAGTAATGGGTATGCTCGCCGTACGACCAAGGACCAAGCCCGGGTCGGTGGCGCGTCGTGTTTCACGCGTCACCGACGGGGCCCCTTATGGGGCCAAATGCCTGCCGGGGTCGCGGATTTTTCTTAATCCAGGATACCGTGGCCCCGGAACGTAAAGGGCATCCGAAGGAACACGGGTGGATTTTAGTCAGTAAGAGTCTGACAGTCTCTTCCGCCCCACCCAGGGCGGGAGGACACATTTGATGATTTTGCCAAACCAAAAAAAAAAAAACAAAAAAGTATGCAACAATTATTATAACAAAGTTTTTATTGTTTCAGTGACATCGTTAGGGGTAGATTTGACAAATGCAAATCTCAAGGGAGAATACAGAATAGGAATTGAAGAGATGATGAACACGTTTACAGAAAGGTTGATAAAGTTCTGGTGGCACAGCCCCTACACCTTCGCATGGAGCAAGCTGAAGAAGAAGCAGGATGCTTGTCTGAAGATATTGTTCAATACGAGTATGTCGTATACGGTAAGGAGACAGCGCTTTTTAATCCCGAAACCCAAGATTCCGTCACATTCTTATACCAAAAATAATTTAAAATTCAATGTTTTTATCAGTAGAGTGCTGCGTAGTAGGTAAGTAAACGTTTATTTGCATAGATTGCAGGTACAGTACATAAGATGTTACAACTGTATGATGTTAGTACTGTGAGTGTCCAGGCAGCCAGATAGCTCGTATGCTGTTCACGGGAGCATAGAGGAATATATATGTATAGTAACCTCTCCAATGTGCAGGAAGAACCTTATAGGAGTTTTAAATAAACAGCTTTCTTTAAAAAAAATAATGAAAACTTTGCTAGCCCTCATTCTATAAATCTAAATTAAATGAAAAAATTAAATATAGAAAACAAAAATGATAAAAAAAAATAGTCTTTCACCTAAACAAAAACGTTCTAGCGTTGCTAATAATGACCAAAGTTTAAACCTAGAACCTAGATATAATTGAAGCAGTATTGAGCAAGTTTTCAGCGTGCCTCCAGCATTTTCAAAAAACTTCGCGGAGCTCTCCAGCTGCCTCGTTGATGCTATAAGAAAGAGAGTGTGAACTAGTACTTTCAATAGATGTGTTTCTATAAAACTTGGATCAAAACAATAAATCCAAGTTTTATAGAAACACATCTATTGAAAGTACTAGTTCACACTCTCTTTCTTATAGCATCAACGAGGCAGCTGGAGAGCTCCGCGAAGTTTTTTGAAAATGCTGGAGGCACGCTGAAAACTTGCTCAATACTGCTTCAATTATATCTAAACACAGAAATGTAGACCTGACTGAGAAAAACGATATTGGACGAAGCCAGACGTATATTTAAAGAAAAGTGTTTGAAGTATTTCAAAATCTTTATACCTTTAAAATTTAATATTTAAAGAGTGTAAAAATTAATAAGCCAGATCATTTAGTTGGGATTTTCACCTCGCCAGACGCAATTAAATATGTAAAAAAATTCAATTTCCTACAATTATTTTATTGGCAACTTGTGGCGCCCGCGTGTTAGACTAGTAAACAATACAATACTAGGCGTATCGACAGTTTGAAATACAATTTGTTGGTACCAAAAAAATCGCACCTTTAAGTACCTCTGGCTTCGTTCAATACCGGTATTTCTCATCCATTTTTGCATTTCTGTGTTTAAGGATAATAGATGAACAAGTTTTCAGCATGCCTCAGCACTTTTCCAAAATTTTAAGTAACTCTTAGGCCAAGATGTTCCGATAAGCAAAAGAAAGAAAGAAAAGAGATTTATTGGGACACACAGGACAAAACAAACAAAATTACATGATTAAAAACAACAACAAAGAAAAACAAAAATTAAATAAAAGAAAAAAAAAACAAAAGGTAAAACAAACCCAAAAAAAAAAACAATTTAGTCTGGTCCTGTGTGAGGCCAAAAGGCTCCTACCTCAGCATGTGCTGCGACAATTTTAACTGTCACAGCGCTGGTACTTCTTTCTTCCTTATAGGAACTAAATTCAAGCCATTCATAGACCTACCCTTGAGCTGTCACTTGAGAAGGGAACATTCAACGACAGAGAGATCAGAGAGCACGTGGACACCATGCTCGTCGCTGGCCATGAGACAACGGCTAGCACACTTGTGTTTACCATGATGTTGTTGGGGTCTCATCCTGAAGTCCAGGAAAAAGTGTTTGCTGAGTACAGGGGCGTAGCTACCGCGCCGTATCTGCCGTATCAATTATACGGGGCCCCCGGGCCACAGGGGCCCCCAACGTGCGTAAACAAAAAAAAAAACGTCCCATTCCACGAAAATCCAATTATATAATACTTCCCAAATGGTCCCATAATTTTTTTATCGAAATCAGACAAGTGGTTTTTGAAAAATCAACAAAAACCAAAAAACATATCAAGAGTGTACACCGAGGTTTGTGGTCCGATTTCGATGATTCTTTTTTTGTTCAATGCAATATACCTGTTATTTTGGTCCCATAAAATTATAATTTATTTTGGTTCTGTAGTTTATATTTTCAGCTCGTTGTGTACATGGGCGATGTCAATACCGGTGCTATGGATTACAAAATTCTAATGCACATGTAAGAAAAATATGTATTTGACAAGAATTTGGTTTCAATATTTCTATATATAACCGACTTCAAAAAATATCACAAAAAGTTTAAAAATAACCAAAAAAATAACTTTTCTTTCGAATGTTTAATTTTGCCTTTTGCCACCGACTTTCGAAAGAAATGTTATTTTGTTGATTTTTTTTGATGTCGATTACATTTTTTTTATCAATACTCTAACTGTTGGACTAATTAGATTTATGCAGTAAACTACCTACCCTACTCGGCTAGCTAATAAGTCTTCTAACTTTTGGAGGCGCAATCCCCGTTAGTGGATACAGCATTCGTATCAGGGTCGGTTTAAGGCAACCACCAACAATCTGGTTCGTCTAATTTAGAGCTATTTCCA
The DNA here is from genome assembly GCA_950005045.1 of Agrotis exclamationis. Lineage (NCBI taxonomy): Eukaryota > Metazoa > Arthropoda > Insecta > Lepidoptera > Noctuidae > Agrotis > Agrotis exclamationis. Next base: position 625,631 of record OX465439.1, read on the forward strand.
CTAGGTTGGTGTGGGCAGAACGGTCCCATACTGGACGCCCATATTTACCAGCCGAAGAACAAAGCGCCATTGCAGTTGTTTGCAGGACTTGAGGGGACGCTTCCCATTGGGTGGATGTTAGGTGGCGCTGTTGAATGATAGACCCCTCAAATATTTTATTATGTTTTTAGTACTTATCTCTATAATATAAAAATCAATTGCTGTTCGTTAGTCTCGCTATAACTCGAGAAATGGACCTATTTGGCTAATTTTGGTTTTGAATTATTTTTAAAAGTCGAGGGAAGGTTTAAAAGGTGAGTAAGTTTAAAAAAAAAATATTCTGAGGTGGCATGAAGTTTGCCGGGTCAGCTTGTTTGTTATAAATATTATAATTAATTTAAAGGTTGAAGTAAAAAATCCAATATGAAGTGTATAATTTTTATTTAACATTAGCTGTTACCCGCGTTTCCACCCGTTGCTCGGCTCTTATTGGTCGTACCGTGATGTTATTTATAGCCGATTGCCTTCCTCAATAAAATCAATGGCCGAATGCCTGGCCGACAGCCTGGAATCTCAGTGCACTCCCAACATCCAACCGATAGATAATAGTCACCTCCTCAAGGTAGATGCAGAAGCCAATCGTAGGAAATCTCTCCCTCCCGAAGAAAACCCTGATAATCCTCTGCCTTTAGTCACTGTCGACGAAGTGCATGTCATCATAAAAGGGCTCCGACCCCGGAAAGCACCCGAGTCGAACGGTATCAATAATAGGGTATTTAAAATCCTCCACGGCCAGTTTATTATGTTATTGACTGCCATCTTCAATGGCGCTCTGAGCAATAACACCTATCACCAGGCATGGAAAGAAGCCACTGTTATCGATATCCCTAAGCCAGGCAAGCCCAAGTCTGAGCCCAGGAGTTACCGACCTATCAGTATCCTAAACGGTTTACACAATTTATAAGCGACTGAACGTAATCGTTCAGTCGCTTTGAAGCAAAGAGCCTCATTCCTGACTAGCAATACGGTTTTAGGACCGGTCACTCGTGCATCCAACAAGTCCACCATATAGTCGAGCACATCAACGCTGGGTTCAACGCGGTATAATGGACTGGTGCACTGTTTTTCGATATAGCGAAAGCCTTCGACAAAGTCTGGCACAATGGTTTATTATACAAGCTCTACCAAATGGGTGTGACAGACCGTCTTGTACTCATCTTACGAGACTTTTTGTCGGATCGCACCTTCCGCTACCGTATCAGGGATGCCCTCTCCTCCCCTCACCGTATTCGAGTTGGTGTCCCTCAAGGCTCAGTCCTCTCCCCCTCCCCGCTGTTCGCTAGCAATATTCCCAAGAGTTAAACAGGTGTTTGCTTTACAAAGTCACTGTTTTACATCGCTAGAGCGAATGTAAAAATTATACACTTAATATTGATTATTAATATACATTATAATCTATCAGAACATCTCTGAAATATTAGAATTCAATTGTTACTTCAGCAAAATCTTGCATTTTCTCATGCTACTCTATGACCTCTTATCGACACTAATGTAATATCCCGAATCTGGCTTCATCAAGATATCAAACTTCAGCCGCAGCTTGGTGATATCAGCCGTGATCCTGTAGCGTCGAACCACGTGGACGAGAGTAGTCTTCATCGACATCATGGCGTAGACTCTACCTGGAAATAATAACATTATACTATTACATAATGATTTTATCGTCACCAAATGTTGTCAACCCTAGGCCTGGTTCGAGGACACGCGATGCGTCGGGCGGCGCGTCAAACAAACTAACGGCCCAACGGCCTACCATGACGTTTTAAAGCTAGAGTAGTTCCACTGTGGGGACAAGTTCGGACGTGCTCTTGAAACACGACGAGCCGTCGACCCGAGTCTGTTCCTTGATCAAACGGTTAGCTACTCTTAACTCGCCATCCGCAAACAAACGCATACGGACCGGAAATTGCTCGAAAGTTATAGAATGTTTGTGAGAACACTTCCCTAAGGGTGCGCATTAAGCCTGCCGGGGTCGTGGGACTGTCAACAGGTAACCGTGATCCTAAACGTAAAGGGTTATTGAAGGAACCCTGTGAACTTTAGTCAGTACGAGTCTGACAGTCCTCCGCTCCATCCACCACTCATTTGATGATTTTACCACGATATAAAAAGGTGCTTACCAATACAATTTCGCTTTCCCAAACTAAAGGCAGCATACACGTTGGTATTATCAGGTAACCTGCCAGGCTCCAGCCAACGTTCAGGATGAAACTCGTGCGCGTCTGGACCCCACACTGGATGCTTGTGCAGAGCGAATATAAATGAGGCGCACATCTGACCAGCTGATATGGTGTAGTTTTCTAAAACATCAAGTGTTAGAAAAAAATAAACAATTTATAAAGTAAACCTTAAAGTTTTCGACGGTTAAATTATTTATTTAGCTTGGCTTATGGCTATGCTCGGAGTCCGAACTAAAGTTGCCGACATAGCCCAGCGCATTAGCAAGTTGAAGTGGCAATGGGCAGGCCACATAGCACGCAGAACTGATGGCCGATGGGGCCGTAAGGTTTTCGAATGGAGACCACGCAACTGGCAAGCGCAGCGTAAGACATCCACCTGCAAGGTGAATAGACAAACTGATGAAATTCACAGGATCGCGCTGGATGCAAGCCGCTTCCAACCGATCCTATTGGAAATCTATGGGGGAGGCCTATGTTCAGCAGTGGACGTCCTACGGCTGATATGATGAATATGGAGAAAGTTTTCACTGCACAACATTCTGAACTTACTAAGTTTAACATCTCTAACAGTTGTCCTGGCCAGGATTGGCGCAATGGGGTATAATCTCAAGCTCTCCTTCAGAACAGCCTCCAAGTACACCAGTTTGGACAAGTCCGTCTTCTCCACGTCTCTGTGTTCTCCTACAACCTCTTGTATTCTGAAATAAAAATAATCTTAACTTTGTTTTACACATAAATAAAGACCTTTAGTGTCATCCTTCAGTGAAATCATGTGTTTTTTTTCTACGAACTTTAAGGGGGGCAGGTCGTTGGATTTCGCGAAGCGATTTAAGCTCACCGTATATATATAGCGAGGATAACTTAAATTGCGCAACTGCAATATCAAGAAGATATCAAGACGTCTTGAAGTCGTAGATAGAGAAGCCTTCTGTAAGACCCTGCGGGATGTGAAACGTACCTGGGCAATAGAAACGGATAAAAGCGTCGGTAAACCGGAGCTACTTTGGCAATCAGTTAAAGCAACTATTAAGACGTCAGTAGAGATCTCCCAGCCGAAGTTGAAAGTTGCAAAACGTCAGCATTGAATGTCAAATGAAACGTGGAATCTCGTAGAAAAGCGGCGTAAAGAAAAATCATCTGGAGCCAATATGGAGAAATTTAATCTACTCAGTTCTGAAATACAAGCCGCTTGTCGAAGAGACCGCAACATGGAACTCAACACAATTTGAGTAGAATTAGAACAGCATGCACAAAAATTCGAGACTAGGAATCTTCACGTGAAAATAAGATCAATTACAAGACAATTCAAACCAAAGTCTTGGGCAATAGAGAACTCTGCTGGTAATACTGTTACAGAAATTAATCTGATTGTTAAGGTGTGGGAGGATTACTGCAAGTCTTTGTTTCTAAACGACGAAAGACTGCTAGCCCCTGAATCTGAATACACAATGCCTCTAGAACAAGAACCTGCTATATTAAGGCCGACCTGACTTACTTAAAATAGCTAATTGCGAAGTTGTCCAGAGCTATCTACCTGGGATCTACAATCACTAATACTGGAAGTTGCGAAGAGGAAATCAAAAGACGGTGTGCCGTGACACGATCAGCCGTGGAAAAGCTCACGAAGATATGGAAATATCGCCGATTACTAAAAACACCTAATATTTCCTATTTTCCTTTATGGAGCTGAAACATGGACGATACAGCAAAAATATCGTAAGAAGATTGACGCCCTCGAAATGTGGTGCTGGAGACGTATGTTGAGGATAAAATGGACTGCTCACCGCACTAACGTTTCCATCCTGAAAAAGCTTCGTGTCAAACAAAGACTTTCGTCGATTGTTCAAGTGCGAATCCTTAAAATGTTTGGGCATATCATCCGCAACGAAAACTCATTGGAACGTTTGGTAATACAAGGAAGAATGGAAGGGCAACGCTCTCGCGGCCGCTCACCGACCAGATGGACAGATCTCAATAATTCATCTACACAGTGTACCCTTGCTCAATGTACACGCAGTGCTACGAATAGGGAGAAATGGAGAAAACTCGGTAAAACCGCAACCAACCAAGCAGACTATCCATGACCACGACCACTCCGCCAGGAGTGTACGACTAAGAAGAAGAAGAGAGAGATAGCGGGCATGCCTGGGTCGACGGCGTCATGTTCCACGCGTGCCTAAAAGAGCTGTCAGCAATCTTACTGGGCCCATAGAGAGACAAACGCCTGCCAGGGTCGCGAGACTATGAAAAGGTCACCGTGATCCCGGAACGCAAAAGGTAAGTGAAAGAACAGGGCGGATTTTTAGACAGTCCCTTCCGCTCCACACAAGGCAGAAGGACTCATTAGATGATTCTCATTTCTAATTTTATGAAAAAAAAAAATTGTTGCTATTGCTGCGAAAACACACACATCACATCAAGTTCTATCAAGTTTCTGGCTGATAACTCGGTGACCGCGTCTATGATCCTCGAGTAATATTGTTATAAATTATTAACGTAAGACTTACTCAGCAAACACTTTTTCCTGGACTTCAGGATGAGAGCCAAGCAACATCATGGTAAACACAAGTGTGCTGGCCGTTGTCTCATGGCCAGCAACGAGCATGGTGTCCACGTGCTCTCTGATCTCTCTGTCGTTGAATGTTCCCTTCTCAAGTGACAGCTCGATGAGTAGGTCGATGAAGGGCTTGAATTTGGTTCCTATAAAGAAGAAAGAATTACGTGTTTACCAGAACATCTTGGCCTAAGAGTTACTTGAAATTTTGGAAAAGTGCTAAGGCACCCTGAAAACTTGCTCAATACTTCATCAATTATGTATAGATATAAATAGTAGGTAGGTGACCTGAAGTCTAAAAGTGGTGCTGCTCCACAAACGATGAGGCACTTAATATCGTGCCCTGCGTGCCCTGCCAACTGTTCGTTACAGGAGCTGATGGACGTCTCGGAGAGCGCTAAACTGGTGGCCCAATTTTGGGCCGAGTCGATATAGATTGTCATCGACATGATAAGAAGAAGAATAGTAGGTAGTAGGCGCTAGGCGTAGCGCCTGTGTGAAATAGATATGTATATTGTTTACCAATCAAACACACGGGCGCCACCAAGTTACCATTAGAATAATTGTTTTTTTTTTTAATTTCTCATTTATGAAGGCTTATATTTCAAAGGTATAAAGATTTCGAAAAGCCAAAAATAATCGTCCAGTACCAGTTTATTTCTGCATTACTATGTTTAGGGATAATTGAAGAAGTATTGAGCAAGTTTTCAGCGTGCCTCCAGCACTTTCACAAAACTTCGCGGAGCTCTCCAGCTATCTCGTTGATGCTATACGAAAGGGAGTGTCAACAGAGTTTACCTGGTTTAGTATTTTCAATACATGTACGAGTATCTTTATAGAACTTGGATTTGTTGTTTTGTAGGACCTGCAATCAACAAGGTTTAAACTTTAGTCACTGTTTGTCATATTTATGTATCATATATCTTTTATAAAATTTAGAATAGACGAGGGCTAGCTAAGTTTCCGAGTTTTTTTTTAAGAAAGCTGGATCTCTATAACCTTTGCTCCCTCGGACAGCATGCGAGCTATATGGCTGCCTGGACACGTTGCGTTCAGAACCGCGCAGCACTCTACTACAAAAATATTGAATTTTAAATTATTATTTTAGATAGAAGATTTAACTGAATCTTGGCTTTCGGGATCAAAAAGCGCTATCTCCTTACCTTAGACGACATATTGAGTAATATCTTCAGACAAGCATCCTGCTTCTTCTTCAGCTTGCTCCATGCGAAGGTGTAGGGGCTGTGCCACCAGAACTTTATCAACCTTTCTGTAAACGTGTTCATCATCTCTTCAATTCCTATTCTGTATTCTCCCTTGAGATTTGCATCTGTCAAATCTACTCCTAGCGATGTCACTTAAACAAGGAAAACTTAGAAATAATTAAAATCATCAAATGAGTCCTCCCACCCAGGGCAGGGCGGGAGGGACTGTCAGACTTGTACTGACTAAAATCCACGGTGTCCTTCAATAGCCCTTTACGTTCCAGGATCACGGTAATGGAATAAGTTCCGCGACTGGCTTTCAATCCGAAGTTCCGGAATTTCGTAACTCCGGAGTTTCGGAGCGATTTTAAGCGTTTTTTAACTCCGGAGTTGAAATAGAACACCGGAGTTGAAACCGGTTTTCAAAAACCATTTAAATATTTACAAAATGTCGTGATTCTTGAGCGTAATAGAAGTAGAGCCGATGACACTAACTCTAGTATGATAAGATTCCCAGTTCAGACATGTATGTATAACCAGAAATACTGATGCTGCAATGAAAAGAACCTGGCAGTTAAGTAACTTTTATTTTTAAAAAGTTGTTAAAATTGGTGAGCTAGCATGATAAGAATCCCTAATTTCGTTTCGCAACAGGAAATGGATAGGGCTATACGATAATGCTATGATGCAAGCCCCTTTGACTGGCTCTATTGGTGGCAGCAGCATGAGAAGCAACGCCTCGTACTAGATTATCTAGATTATCTAGTAGTAATATCGACCTTCAAAGAAAACAAACGCTAGTAAGAAAAACCACTGCTGCTTTTTCCAAACAGTGGAGAAAATTGTTGCTGCAGCAATTGAAGTTCGCCCTCCGCGCAGCTGAATTCAGTGTTCCAATTCAGTTTTTTCGGCAATCACCCGGTTACTTTAAATTTGTACTGATTGAAATTCTGCGAAGCAGTCATGCTCGCAAAGGAGGAGGCGGGCCGCGCGAGGGAGAGGACAGCGTCCTCCCTCAGCCGCAGTGGTAGACGCCCACGGCGACGGATGTCGCGGGACGATCTCCGGCCACCGTAGACGCGGGCATGCGGGCGGCGAGTAAAGGGCAACTCGCTGTCCGACCATGGACCATGCCCGGGTCGACGGCGCGTTGTGTTCCACGCGCGCCTCAAAGAGCGTCAGCACAATGACGGGGCCCCCCTTTAGAGGGCCACAGCCTTGCCGGGGTCGCGGGACATACGTATACCGCGACTCCGGTACGCAAAAGGGCTACCGAAGGACACCGTGGATTTTGATTTTACCACGAAAAAAAAAAAAAAAAAAAAAGGTATAGTTTGAGATATTTTTGGTCATATAAGTTCATGATTATTATTTTTGATTGTAACTACCAAACATGTTTATTTTTTATGTTTGTTGATTGTTTTAATATTTTTTAATGCGTATTAGTTGTCTATTATAACGTCTGTCTGTCAGACAGAAAATAAAACAATAAAACCTTTTATTGATTAAAATAAGGGGCCTTTTTATGAATTTCTAAAAAAGTTGTCAACTCCGGAGCAAACTCCGGACTTCCGGATTTGATTGCTCAACATCGTAACTAGCTCCGGAGTTGATAACTGTCCGAGTTTGAATGCCCTAGTATACTTGACGATTTTTAAGTAGAAGATAATTTTAATTATCAAAACGTTAGTAATGAACAGAAGCGATGACCTGCGAAAGTCAGCCGGCAGAGACTGGATGACCAGGCTCGGTGGCGTATTTTGGGAGAGGCCTATGTCCCGCAGTGTGATGATGATGATGATAATGATGAACACAATACTTACAGCCAATAGTCTGCAAAGTGTTGGGATGGGTGTATTTCGAGTGGTCAAAGAATCCTTTTTCATCCTCTTTCTCGAGTTCTTCCACCAGCTTCCTCGCCTGACTGTTGAAGATGTCCATGAACGTGTCCAGCAGTGACTGACTGAACGCTGGGTTCAACAGCTTCCGGTGAGTCTTCCAAGTTGAATCTGGACAATTGAATGTTGCAACATCAAAAAATTGCTTATCTAAATAGTCCGGCACTTCTGATTAAACAAGGTTGTGCTTTAATACAAGTTGCTGGTGAATAATCCTGGCGAAGAGGTTGTGTCTGTGTTTTTTTTAAATTATTCTTCGTTAACCACACGAGAACAGCCTGAAATAATGTGTCGGATCGATTCTCCCGGACGGTAGCTCCAGGTTTGTACCATTTCTCTTTAGCCATAGACAACAGATTGAGTCCCTTGTCCACCACACCACATCTCGTTGCACACCCACTCATTCCATTATAGTTAGTATATTTATTTAATTATGTAACTTACATCCTGCAGTCAGTAAGCCATCGCCCAACCATGGGTAGGCGAACCTATATATATATGCCTTTTCCAGGCAAGTTGTCATTACCGTGTAGCAGTCATCCGGATCAGTTATACCTGGTAAATGATAATATTGTATTTATAAGAGCAGAGAATTTTGATTTGGTGCTTATTCCACATCTTTGGCCATCATCATTCTTCTGCTTTTCTCATTTATTCATTCACAGAAAGCTACTTGTACCTATAACGGTCTGACCATCTGGAATTTAATACCAATATTTCATGGAGTGACTATCTAACTGACCTCATCAACTCAATTAGTACTGGATCATCATCATCCATAACATATTTTCTATGAAAAATGCCTGCACTCCATTTGCCAACACAGTTTTGTGTTTGTTTTTGTCATAAGAATACTTACAATATAGAGTCTTTGGTCCAAGCTTAACTTTAATGAGTCCTCCCACATCGTAGCTTTGTTTAGCGATATCATTTATTGCTTTCCATAGATCTAGAACAAGAAAATGTGCAAATACTTAGGCCTCGTTGAAGGACAGGCAACGGGTCAAACGGCGCCAGTGCATGAAACGAACTGCCTGAGGTTGTATATTGCTTAGTCCCTTCCCCCCTTATTAATAAACGTAGACTAAAGTTACGCCAATTTATTTATTTAATTTATTATTTATTTATTTTAGACAGAATCCATTTAAGTGTTAGTAATTTGCTTAAAAACTATGTTAGTAGGTATGTACATACATGAAACATTTAACTTAAGCTCTTCCCGTCACTATTCCCACCCAGTGAGTCTGGATGGGAAAGTTATGGCGTTCCCGCCATGACATGAATCAAAGCAATCATTTTTATAATGCAGTTAGTGCTACCACGCAGTCTTTGGAATAATGACGCCACTTTCTTACGCATAATAGCGTGGAAACCATCAACACGTGCATAAGCGAACATTTGTGACGCACTACAATGACGCGGTAACCCCAACAGCATTCTAAAAGCATTATTGTACTGAATACGCAGGACGTTATAGGCTCGTTGCGTATATCTAACCCACAGGCTGCTCGAGTAGAAAGATTGGCAATATGCCCTAAAAGAATCTTCACATCCTTACTAAATACATCGAGCGAACCTACGGGCCAGCATATTGCTCCTTGCCGCCAACGACCTGCGTTCCCTTTGCCAAGGTTAATCCTTAAAAAATGTATGGTAAATCCGAAGATTAACCTTGGCGTAACTTTAGTCCACGTTTATTAATAAGGGGGTTCGTACACACGGCTACACATCAAGCTATACAAAACCATTATAAGCTGATCGTTGAATATGCAGAAAGACCATACAAAGCGAGACCACGACAAACTGGTTTTGTATAGCTTGATGCGTAGCCGTGTGTACATAAGGCGGCGTAAGTCTCCGACACCTGTATACTAACTTCTATGGATTTTCATTACCACAGTCGCTTGGGGTGCTAAGACAGGTAACCTCCACGTGCGTCCGTGGACTGGAGTTCCCTCTCGGATACGTCCGGGGGGAAGACCAGTTTTTCGGGCCGGTGCGCCCTGGGATGCGGGCAAAAACTCTTCCTTAGGCACTGTGTGCCTAAGGGGGTTTCTTTGCCCGTATGCAAATAGCCTGTCGGGTGGAAGCTCCAATGCGTGTCCCTCTGATTAGCAGAGGGCACAGCAGCGGAGCGGGCTTGCGGACGGTGAGTAATGGGTAAGCTCGCCGTCCGACCAGGGACCAAGCCCGGGTCGGTGGCGTGTCGTGTTTCACGCGTCACCGACGGGGCCCCTTATGGGGCCAAATGCCTGCCGGGGTCGCGGATTTTTTCTTAATCCAGGATACCGTGGCCCCGGAACGTAAAGGGCATCCGAAGGAAAACGGGTGGATTTTAGTCAGTAAGAGTCTGACAGTCCCTTCCGCCCCACCCAGGGCGGGAGGACTCATTTGATGATTTTGCCACCCTAAAAAAAAAAAAAAAAAAAAAAAAACCACAGTCGCTTGGACACCAAAGTCGTCAGGGATCGGACTTGCGTCGCGTTGTGTACGAAAGTGGTGAGCCTTGCATGTAAGGCCTCCAGCCAGGGGATGCCTTGAATAGCTTATAAAACAGCAGCCATTTAGATACTAAGTACCTACATGTACTATCGCCCAATGTCTATACTGACCCCCGTAAAGACTATTTCTGCTTGCAGAGTCTTAACTTTCACTTCCTAGGCCCTTTGTTTTGACCATTCATCCTATTCATAAAAAAGGGTCATCCATTTCATAAAAAAGGTGGCCAGTTCACAGATGTGGGATACTGCGCACGCGATTTTGTTTTAAAAGTGAGCAGAGATTACATTGTTCGATGGTACATACGGTAGGAGTCTCCAATTAATATCGGCAAGTGACCCACAATAGGCCACGCCCCCGGGTAACATGGCGGCTCCGCGTTCCTGTTGTTTCGGCTCCACCACCAGCTCAGACCGCAAACGATGCAGAAACAGGATATCACCACAGCCAACATTGTTTGTCTTGAAATTAAATGTAGGTAAAAGTAGACAGGGCAATCTTCCTTTTTTAGGGTTCCGTAGCCAAAAGGCAAAAATGGAACCCTTAGAGATTCGTCATGTCTGTCTGTCTGTCCGTCCGTATGTCACAGTCACTCTTTTCCCTACTGTAACTTCTAAAATAAGAGACTGATAAAACTAAAAAAAAATATATGATGTACCTACATTACCATGCAAACTACCAGCGAAAATTGGTTTGAACGAGATCAAGTAATTAGTTTTTAGGGTCCGTAGCCAAATGGCAAAAACGGTACCCTTATAGATTCGTCATGTCTGTGTGTCTGTCCGTCCGTATGTCACAGCCACTTTTCTTTGAAAGTATGAGAGCTATCCTGTTGAAACTTGGTAAGTAGATGTATTATGTGAACCGTATTAGGATTTTTACACAAAAATAAAAACAAAACAAATTTTGGGGGTACCCCCCATACTTAGAATTGAAACTCAATTATTTTTTTTACCAAACCCATACGTGTGGGATATCTATGAATAGGTCTTTAAAAATGATATTGAGGTTATTAAGAGTACACAGGCCGCTCGGTCGAACTCAACGGTGGGCGCGGCCTAAACGCTTGCTATTTCATCAAGCGGCACGCGAGAAAAGGATAGCGCCAGTGATGAACAGTACGAAACTATTGCGCACACACAGAAACGATCGCGTCTAGCATACCGTATCCGTCGTGCCGCACACTTGCGCAAGCTCATTTGTAACCTTATCGAACGCGCAAGTAAAAAGTGGCTGTGACATACGGACGGACAGACAGACAGACATGACGAATCTATAAGGGTTCCGTTTTTGCCATTTGGCTACAGAACCCTAAAAACGGAACCCTTATAGATTCGTCATGTCTGTCTGTCTGTCCGTCCGTATGTCACAGCCACTTTTCTTCGAAAGTATAAGAGCTATCCTGTTGAAACTTGGTAAGTAGATGTATTATGTAAACCGCATTAGGATTTTTACACAAAAATAAAAACAAAACAAATTTTTCCCTCCATACTTAGAATTGAAACTCAATTTTTTTTTTCACCAAACCCATACTTGGGGTATCTATAGATAGGTCTTTAAAAATGGTATTGAGGTTACTAATATAATTTTTTTCTAAACTGAATAGTTTGCGCGAGAGACACCTCCAAAGTGGTAAAATGTGAGCTCCCCCCCCCTGTAACTTCTAAAATAAGAGAATGATAAAACTAAAAAAATATATGATGTACATTATCATGCAAACTTCCATTGAAAATTGGTTTGGATGAGATATAGTTAGCAGTTTTTGAGATATAGTACATTTTCAAAAATCGCAAATATAACTTTGCCATTCATACAAACACTATGAAAAACAAAGTTATTTTTATTGTTTGTGTATATTACTTACTAATATCAATATAATTATGTCCCTAATCTATGCTTGCTACTACGGAACCCTTCATGGGCGAGTTCAAGTCGCACTTGGCCGGTTTTTACACTTGGCCAACTGTAAAACGCGAAGTAAATCGTTGAATTCAATCCAATACATAGTTTTTCCAATACATAGTTGTTTCGGGAGGTTCCTGTGTCGCATTGGAAAGAAAGAAACGCCTGGGTGTCACCACTGCGAGGATCGCCCGGAGGACACGGTGGAGCATACGGTGCAGGACTGCCCCGCTTGGGCAGAGCACCGCCGTGTCCTCACGGCAGCGATAGGCGGCGACCTCTCGCGCCCGGCACTGGTTGAGGCTATGCTGCGGGGCGAGACGGAATGGGAAGCGGTCGCCTCCTTCTGCGAAGCAGACATGCTAACAAAGGAGGAGGCGGGATACGTGAGGGAGAGGACAGCGTCCACCTCACGACCAGCCGCCGCGGGAGACGCCCAAGGCAAAGGACGTCGCAACGATCTCCGGCCAACGTAGGCGCGGGCGTGCGGGCGGTGAGCTATGGGTGACTTGCCGCTCGATCATGGACCATGCCCGGGTCGACGGCGCGTTGTGTTCCACGCGCGCCTCAGAGAGCTGTCAGCAATCTGACGGGGCCCCCTAAGAGGGCCAAAGCCTGCCGGGGTCGCGGGACTGTCTCACCTGGTAACCGTGACCCTGGTAGGTACGTAAAGGGCTATTGAAGTTTTTAATCAGTACAAGTCTGACAGTCCCTCCCGCCCCACCCTGGGCGGGAGGGCTTATTTGATGATTTTACCACGAAAAAAAAAGGGATCAATGAGATAAGGCGAAACCAAAACAATACACGCGCGAAGTCAACTACTCGTATCAATGTAGAATCGTAATCAAAATCCAAAGTTCAATGCCAGGAGTCAATGTGATAACAATAATAAGATAAAATTATCTAACGGAAGTCAACATACACGGCACGCACAACCTCATTAGGTACCTACTGGACTGGCGAACGAAAGCGAAATATTAGGATATATATTTAAAAAAATACTGTCCGCGTTTGCGCCGCTCCGCCTACTTCCCCCGTTCCCCGCGGGGGATGTGTATTGAAGTGAGATGCACAATGATTGTTGTTAGAAACGGGCGCGTAAAAATTGATGAGTAGGCTTCTAGAATTTGTGTTCTTATGACAAAATAATGGCAGATTTACATTGAGTCAGTGACTGTCGCCAGTGCTGGCGCCGAAAACTGACGCATACAATTTATACGCGGTCAGTAGGCGCGAATATTGAAGTCAGTACTGACGCGACAGTACTGTACTGACTTGAAATCAATTTACACTATGGCAGTGCCAGGTCAGCACTGACACGTCAGTGGACTGGCGTCAGTTACTGACTCAATGTAAATCTGCCATAACTGAATGTTTTGATCCAAAGTAAAGTTATATAAATTCTTGAATAAATAAACTACGCCTGTACGAATTTGGTTTTAGAGATTTCATACTCCTTCTGTTATTTAATTACGTCCAAAGTTGCGTTAAATTACGGGTTAAAATATGGAACTTTTGAGGCTGATAACTTTAAAATGACTAAATATTTTTAAATTCTGTTTTCGTACAGGCATAGATCATAACAAGACAAAACAGTATTATGCCCGTCTTGGAACAAAAAATGTCAAACAATGGAGTAATCATTCTAAAACAAATGTATGGAGAAATGCGTGGCTTGTATATCATTTTTTACTAAACTGAACAGTTTGCGCGAGAGACACTTCCAAAGTGGTAAAATGTGTGCCCCCCGCCCCCTGTAACTTCTAAAATAAGAGAATGATAAAACTAAAAAAAATATACCTCAATAAAAATTTCCAACGAAAATTGGCTTGGATGAGATATAGTTAGCAGTTTTTGAGATTTAGTACATTTTCAAAAACCGCAAATATAACTTTGCCATTCATACAAACACAATGAAAAACAAAGTTATTTTTATTATTTATGTATATTACTTACTAATCCCAATATAATTATATACCTAATCTATGCTTGCTACTACGGAACCCTTCATGGGTGAGTCCAACTCGCACTTGGCCGGTTTTTTTTTAACACGTCATAAATCGTAAACCGCAATTTACCTTTCAAAGTTACAACCAACTACAAGAACTTTTACATTATGTTACTTGCTGCTACGGAACCCTTTATAAGCGAGTCTGACTCTGTTAATTGAAAATTAACATGTTTTATTTTTTATTTATATTACTGTATTCAAATGTCAGGCAAATGCAAAAATATTGTGTATGGCAACACTTGTCAGAATGTTCTAGTATAGTTTGTCTATGTTTTTCTCAGTGTCTCTTCTTCCGGCGGTAGTAACAATCCACGATCAGACGCCATTATTCAGATTTCAGAATTTTAAAGAGAAAATGTAACTCTGTGCTTCTTCTTTCGGCGGAAAGCCAGTGTTCATCGCATCAAACTATGTAACGAACCCGCATAGTATCAGATTAAAGCACGATTTTACAAGTTCAGAAGAATTTTCATTTTCAATCATCAAGGTCAGGGGCCAACCGAATGTAAGGATCATACATTATTTGGTGGCCCATGAGGGGAAGATCAATCAGTCAGAAGAACTCAGCGTACGGAATCGTGAGTACAATCGCCGGTGCGGCACTTTGGGTTGAGGCACGCACGCGCGACAAGTTTGGACCGGCTCGCGCCGCATGTGCCTGTCAGTTGATCAGTCGTCAGCGGGTTTCAAGAAATCATCATTCATCGTACTACAATCATAGGCACGGATCTTGAACGCTGACCTTCACCTGCGCAGAAGTGAATTATTGGGTCCCTTTGGTATGTGGATTGAGGCGCGGGGGCGGGGAAAGTGCAGTGATTGGCCCGTAGCGTGCCGTAGCGCATCGCGTCATAGCCGTCACTCGTGATTCGTTCTTTACTCCTGTTGCATGTGGCTACGACGACGAGTACACTTCCGACCAGTTTAATTGACACCGATTTTTAAACTGCATCATTTTAAATTATCTGGTAAGTTAAAATTAGAACTGAAATATTGTTTGTGATTTTTTTATTAATTAGACCTTTGTAATAATAATAAAAAGTGATATTTATCTCCCCTAATATTATAAAGAGGAAAGATTTGTTTGTTTGTATTGAATAGGCTCCAAATATACTGGACCGATTTCAAAAATTCTTTCACCAGTTGAAATATTGAAGAGGATTACAAACGTAGTGATCATGTGGTTGACACTTTAACAGAGGAGTTGGTAATTCGAGTTAATGCCGACTCCGATAGTGATAGCGACTTCACTGATAGTGATGACGACGAGGAAGATGATGATTACGAAATGCCAACTACTAGTAGTAGTTTAACAGAAGAAAGTGTTTTAATGGAAGGTGTCACTCCTATGTCACCTTAACGTTTAATATTTTTATTTTTTTATATTATATTTTTTATTTTTTGTAAAAAATGTTTTTCATTTCATTAATGAACAAATGAAATTCGAGGTCAAAAATGTTAACAAAATAGTACGTAGGTACGTAGTAGATTTATTAGTAATTTTTGACAAACTATAAGAACTAAGTTATAATTTTAAATTAGAAACACTTGTTAATTAGGTACCTTTTTCTTTGATCTCAATTTCCACTTCTCAACTTAATAAATCATTAATTAAATCTTTCTTTCAACCATAGAACCAGTAACAAATTACGTAGACCGTAACTTAGAAAAAATAAATAATAAACGGGTGTGCGTTTTACTTGTCATAAGTGTACGATGCGCAAAGCGATCCCCACTCTTCCGACGAGCGGTCAAGAACCGTGCCGGGTACTGTACATACAGTCAGGAGGTGGCTGAATCATCAGTTTGATCGGAATTGGGAATCATCGGATCAGTCGACGAGTCGTCAGTCATCAACTTCGTCATACATCAGAATGAAAAAAGTGTGTTGGTGAATTGTGTTGAAACATAAAATCAGTGTGTCAGTGTATCTCGTCAAAAGAAGATAATAAGGTGTCATCAGAAGATTCAGAACAGAACATTTTGTACAAGGTATTTTTAGGTTAAGAAAATTAGAGTTTCTATTAGGTATTTCAATTCGTTCAAATTCATTCAGTGCCATATTTCTCATTCGTTCAATCATTGTTTTTGGTCAGGTCAACCATTTTGGGTAGACGAAACGTGACCTAGTTCACTCAATGTCAATGTCAAATTAACTTGTCAACGTCAATTAATGTCAATGTCAGAGAGATAACCTGTTGAGTTTTGACTCGAATTAATAATCAAACTGGCCCCTTGCCGCGGAGTTCTTGGCTGACACGTGTGTTTAGAGTTTTTTTTTAGTTTTGAGTGATTGTTGATACTTTTGTGACTTGTTTTGTGTTTAAGTGTGTTGTCCTTGTGTTCGTAACCAGGTTGGTCTTGTGTTTGTCTTAACCTAAGTCCAGTTTTAATCGAGATGGAGAGAAACAAACCTCCAGACCCTGATCCCCCTGATATCCCCGTCTTGTTATCCCCTCTGTCCCCGAATCCATTATCACAATTCGCGGACGTTGTTTGCAACTTGCCAGAAATGGATGTTTCACAATCACAAAATTCCGCACGCAAGCGTACCGTTGATGATATAGACCATATTACTCCCAGCAAACAACCCAAAACACAAATTGGTCGCTCCAAATACTCGGTACTGGATAAAGCCCCTTACGTCGTACATGTTTCTCGTATTGAGACTCAGCCAAATGCTGGCTCCACCCTTCATCCAGTTAATTTTGGTAAGTTTCTTATGGCCAATAACATCGCAAACGTTGTTCGTGGAGGCGTGAATAAAGTCGGCAGAAATCGAGTTTCAGTGGAGTTTGCTTCCCCTCAGGATGCTAACTCTTTTCTGACAAACAGCTTGTTGATAAAATTCAGTTACACTGCATCAATCCCGACTTTCAATATTACTCGGATGGGTGTTGTTACAGGTGTTCCAACAGACTTAACTGAAGAAGAAGCCATAGTTTATCTTTCTGTACCCCCAGGCTGTGGGAAAATTTTGAAAGTCCGCCGCATCAATAGAAAGACTCAAAATGATGGCATTAATGAGTGGAAGCCCACTGAGACTTGTGTTCTGACGTTTGACGGACAAGTCTTACCAAAAAGGATTTACTGCTGCTATACATCTCTCCCTGTTGAGCAGTACATATACCCGACAATTCAATGCCGCAAGTGTTGTAGATTTGGGCATGTAGCTAACGTATGCCGGTCTAAACCTCGCTGCAGTAAATGTGGCCACGATCACCCAGGTGATGGTTGCAGCATTTCTGAGGGTGAGGCCTTCTGTGTGTTATGCTCGGGAAGTCACTTTGCCAATAGCAAGTCATGCCCTGAGTATGGCAGGCAGAGGGCAATTAAAACTGTCATGGCTGAGAAAAACATCCCTTATGCTGAGGCTACTAAGGCTATACCTATAGTCTCCCGTAATTATGCCAATATTGTTAAGACCCCAGTTTCTCAGTCATACCGCAAGACCATTCAACTCAAACCCAGGACACATGCCCCCCTTTCTCCATCTTATGATAGAGTTGCTCACCAGCAAATTACTAGTTCTCCTCAAACCACACAGCCTAATGGCTGTTCTCTCAACCATAATAATATCCCTGCCAGCAACAATTCTTCCTCTATTATTGATCTTCTCCTTAAACTTATTCCTATTATTATTTCTTCTTCCCCTTCAAATAATCAATTACCGTCCAACGTTGCCGACCACATTATTTCACTTCTCTTAAACATTAAAAATGGCGTCTCGCCTAGTATTCCTACAATGGAATGTGAGGAGCGTGTGGCATAAGAAACACGACCTCATATTTCTATTAAATAAATACAAGCCACTGGCTTGTTCTATAGCTGAGACCTGGCTGACCCCAAGTCTCAGCTTTCGTATGCCCCATTTTAACATTCTCAGATGTGACAGGTCTGATGGCTATGGAGGATCGGCTCTCCTAGTCAACAATCGGGTCCCCCTTTTACCTTTCCCTTTACCTTCGCTCACAGGTAACATGAGTATAGTGGCAGGAAGGGTGGAAGACATCACAGTGTTCTCGGTTTACATTGCCCACCCTCAACATGATTTTCTGGACACCCTACGAAACATACTTTCCAATGTCCATGGACCAATTTTGGTCATGGGTGATTTCAACTGTCACCATTTCAGATGGGGGTCTGAACGCTGTGATGCCTATGGTGTAGCTTTGGTTGAGATCTTAGATGATCTGAACCTATGCATTCTCAACAATGGTTGCCCTACTCGCAGAACTTCTCCCGGTCAACAAAAAAGCTGCGTTGATTTAACATTTTGTTCGGCTGCGCTAGCGGCTTCAACCAGTTGGGAATGTACGTCCCTGTCGCATGGTAGTGACCATTACCCTATTGTCATATCTTTCCTAAATAGAACATTTTTAGAGAAAACTTGCCCTCCACTTTTGAAATATAACCTGTCCAAGCCAGATTGGCCAAAATATGTTTCATTATTGGAGGATAAGATTGATTTACTTCCAAATTTAAATTCAACCTTTATAGATACACCTGGTCACTGTCATGCCAAGATCTGTTACGAGGGACTTGTTACAGCCATCACTTCCAGTGCAGATGATTGCTTTCCTATTAAAAACAGTGCCCGTAATAAAATACCCTCTCCCCCATGGTGGGATTCAGAATGCACCGCTGCAATACGGGAAAGAAAAGAGGCCGAGCGGTGTTATAATGTAAATATGAGTACTGAAAACCTACTTACATATTTGAGGATTAATGCTAAAACTAAACGTCTCCTGCGCAAGAAGAAACGCTCAGGTTGGGTCACGTTTTGTAGCTCATTATCTCCCACTACCCCTATCTCGAAAGTCTGGAAAAGCGTTAATCGGTACAGACGCGGGTGCTCTCCATCGGTCTCTTCCCCGATTACTAGGGAAACAGCTGAACTTTTTTTTGATAAAATTGCTCCACCATATGTCCCCCTTTTTTCTGAATGTTCCATTATACCTCTTCAAAATGTTTCGGATGATCCTCTAGATGTGCCATTCACTTTGAAAGAATTGAATGTGGTGCTCCGACATGTCCAGGATTCAGCCCCTGGAGCTGACGGAATACCATATTCTTTTATGGTTAATTCTGGAGACAAGGCTAAATTATATTTTCTTGAGATTATTAACTTTTGTTACATCCGTGGTTGGGTTCCAGAACAGTGGAAGTTGCAGACCATTATCCCCTTATTGAAACCTGGTAAACACGTAGATGATCCGAATGGCCTCAGACCAATTGCTCTGTCCTCAGTCTTGGCGAAACTAATGGAACACCTCATTAAAAACCGACTCGAATGGTTAGTCGAATCGAGAGAGTTACTGCCGAACTATCAATTTGGTTTCAGGAAAGGGCTCGGCACAATGGACAGCGTCGGCGTTTTAATTGCAGATATACGCTTAGCATTCTCTAAGAACGAATCCGTTGTTGCCGCCTTTCTTGACATATCTTCCGCATATGACAACGTTCTTCTTCCCGTACTCAGGCAAAAACTGCACCAGCTGAGACTACCGGTCAAGATGATCGAATGCATATGTGGACTGCTAACGTCTCGCTCCTTGGTTCTGAGAGTCCAGGGTGAACTATTTGATAGCAGGCAGACTTGGAAGGGTCTTCCGCAGGGCTTCGTTCTCAGTCCAATTCTTTATAACCTATATACTATAGATATTGGCTCCTGTTTAAACAATAATTGCCACATATTGCAATACGCGGACGACCTAGCTTTATATGTGACAGATACTTCCATCACAGACGCTGCGTCATCTCTTTGTGTCTCTCTGGACTCTTTGAACCAATGGCTTTTAAGCCACGGCCTGACGTTATCAGCACCAAAAAGTTCGGCAGTAATTTTCTCTCGTAAGAGACTGATCCCGCAAATATTAGTGAACATTTCAGGTCAGGATATTCCTCTATCAAACAATGTTAAATTTTTAGGCGTCTTTCTAGATAGTAAATTAACAGGCATACATCATATAAATTTTCTAATTAAAAAATGTGAAAGAGTCGTAACAATATTAAAAGTTCTCGCGGGTGTTTGGTGGGGTGCTCACCCTTACACCATGAAATTAGTGTATAACGCCTTAGTCCGTAGCGTTTTAGATTATGGTTCGTTTCATTTAGTTCCTTGTAACAAGGGTGCCTTGGCTGAGTTTGATAGGCTTCAGTCAAAATGCCTTCGAATCATCTCTGGGTGCATGAAGTCTTCTCCCATCAACGCGTTGCAGGTTGAATGTGCTGAACCGCCACTGTCATTAAGACGGAAGTATCTGGCTTCCCGTTTTATGGCTAGACTGATTCCCAGATCCTCTCACCCCCTTTTATCTAAGTTACACGAACTGAATACCATATGCAATAGCTCAAATTACTGGACAAATAAAGAAATTCCACTTATCGTTCAAGCATTTAGAAAAATTCAAAGTTTAGATAGTTCAGTAGAACAAAGTCCCAGACTAGCTGTTTTTAATTTCCCTTATAATGTCTTATATTTTAGTCCGAAAATTTCCTTTGACATTGGCATCTCCAAGAAGTCTTCTGCAGCGAATTCGGCTTTCAATGCGGTGGTGGGAGAACGATGGACAGGATTTCAAAGGTTCTTTACGGATGCTTCAAGATTTAGTGATCACAGCAACACAGGCGCCGCGGTTTATTACCAAAACTCCAGAATATGTTTGCAATACAAGTGTCCTAAGGAGTCGTCGGTGTTCACTGGCGAGTGTGTGGCTTTATTAGAAGCATGCCTCTTTATAGAGTCACACCAAAATATAGAAAAAGCCGTAATATTTACAGACTCCCTTAGTTGTCTGCAAGCCTTGGATCAAAACCCTTTTAAAAGTAAATTGCACAGTTCTCTTGTTCTCAAAATTAAAGACTCTTTATTTTCTTGTGCTAGCAGTCAAAAAGAAGTTCAGCTAGTTTGGATACCTAGTCATTGTGGCATTAAGGGCAATGAGTATGTCGATGCTTTGGCAAAAGATGCTTGCTCATCAGCAACAGCTGATCTTAGCCACAATCGCCTCCAGGGTTATGACCTGCTGGGCCTTCCAAAAGTTTGGCTTCAGACTGCTTGGCAGGAACAGTGGGATATCTCTGGGACAAAAAAGGGAAGATTTTATAAAGCTGTCCAGCCAAATATAAAAACAAAACCCTGGTTCTACAGCTTCAAAAAAGTATCAAAGCCTATAATCTCCACTCTCTGTCGTCTCAGATTGGGTTTTTGTTGTTCTCCCGTGTTTATGCATAAAATCCATGCACGTGACTCTTCTCTTTGTGAGTGTGGTTTGGAAGAAGGTACCCTGGATCACATCTTTTTTGAATGTTCAAACAACGTCCCACCTTTAGACTTATATAGCCGTCTCCCTAAATTGAAAATCCCCCTCCCCATTAATTTCCCCTCCCTGTTGACCTATTCCTCCTCAAAATTGCTTGTGGCGCTGATGACATTCATCCGCCACAATAACATTAAATTGTGATGTGTGTTGTGATCGTCCTATTTGTTTATTTCATGTTCTAACAATTATTAAATATATATTTATTATATTTTCTCTGTTTGTTTCAGTCCTCTACTAATCCAACAAGATCTACATTGCGCTCAACTGTATCAATCAAAGATTTTTATTTATATTTTTTTCTACTTAGATTCCTTTTATTTTTGTTATCATATCATGCACACTTGTTTTTCCAGTTCACTGTCATTGGCAGAATAGTTGATATCTTGACATCGACTTGGTTGCCATAGACCAAAAATAGAATAGAATAGAACCTGTTGAGTTATTTTTATTGTTTATTTTCATTGTCAGTCTATCAAAGTTTGTCATTAATTCATAATAATAGGTTTATATTAATAGTTCAGTGAATAATCATGTCAAAGGGTGAATTTTCAGCGGCTAAGGTCAAATTTAAGGCTAGGTTTCGTATGTTAAATGACTACTCAGATACTATTAAAAATAGAGAGTCTAGTGTGGCCTCGGCAGTTGCCTATAAACATTTCAATAAATATTATTTAGAGTTTGTATCATGCTATGAAACTATATTACAGTATGAATCAGATTTCGAAAATATGGATGATTTCGAACTTATAAAGGAGCAATTTGGGAACATAAACAAGTTGTTCCTTCAGATTGAAAGTATGGTCTCAGAACAGGAGAAGGTCAAGGTCTGCCCATCTACGTCATCAGGTATGCCAAATACAGGTCAGTTGAAGGCTAAATTACCATTTATTGAGTTACCTAAATTTTCAGGAAATATGATGGATTGGTTAGGTTTTTAAGATTTGTTTAAATCACTAGTTCACAACAGAGCAGACATTTCAGACGCTGAAAAGCATTATTATCTTAGGGCTTCACTAGGTGGTGAAGCATTATCAATCATCAGACAATTGCCAATGGACGGAGCAAGCTATGGAGTGGCTTTCGATCTTCTTAAAAATAGATACGATAATATCCGAATGTTGACGGACTCATATTTAGAGAAGGTTGTAAACTTACCATCAGTAAGCGGAACTACTGACATCAGAAGGGCTTTCTATGACCCCCTTAGGGAAAGTGTTCAGGCTTTGGAAAAGCTTCAGATGCCAATATCAGAATGGTCATATTTACTTTTATTTTTAATTTTGCAGAAGTTACCTTCAAGAATCAGAACAATATTTGAGGAGCGATATGGAAAGGAATCAGATAAGCTCCCGACCTTTAATCAGCTTATGGAGCTGCTGGATGAACAGTGTCGCCTGCAGCAAACTGTGCAAGATCAGGATCATCGGAGCCCGTTAGCAGCCATGAAACCCACTAGCGGAGCAGTCAGAAAACCTCAACATCAGTCAGCATCGGGCAGGCAGCGCATGGTCACAGCTGCAGACCCTGGGAGGAATGTGAATGATTCGAAACAGGTGACTCGTTATTGTTCATATTGTTCGAAACAAGATCACAGTCTCTACAGGTGTAGAGAATTTCTTAAGCTCAGTCCAACAAATAGAAAGCAATGGGCTTGGAATAAAAGGCATTGCTTCAGATGTCTAAGGGATCACATCAGTACTGACTGCACTCAGACAAATTGGTGCAAGCATTGCAACTCAAAGGATCACAACACCCTATTGTGTGGATGGGAGTCCAGGACCCGAATGACTACTAATGCTCAGGCAAGGGACAACAGGATGTCACTACAAAATTCAAGGTCAAATGAAGGTCAGGTAGTTAGTCAATTGGTTCAGAATAAGGTCAGTTTATCACGTAGGTCATCACCTACGGGTGACAGGGTCTCGTCAAGAGATAGTCCTCCTAGGATTGTGAGTCAACCTAGTCAGACCATGTACAATTTACCTCAAGTCAGACAGCCTGAGTATCGGGTCCAGCAAGCCAATGGTCAGTTCAATGAATTGCGTTTCGGTCGCAGGTCAACACCCTCTCCACAATGAGATGAGGCCACTGTCGGTGCATCAGGATCGGTAATCAATATTTGTCCTACTGCTATGGTAGCTATTAGGAATATTCAAGGTAAATATATTAATGCCAGAGCATTAATTGACACTGGGGCCAGTGTCACAGTCATTAAGGAATCATTAGCAAATCAGTTGTCATTGCATCGACAGTCTAATTCTTGTCTTATATATGGTGTAGGTAAACAGGCAGTCAAGCAGCCAGGTTCTCAGGCTATGATAGTCATAAAACCAGTAGGAAAAAGGGTTCCTATAATCAGTACATTGGCGGTCATTATGTACTCACTAACGGCAGCTCTGCCTTCAATTTATGTTGAGGCAAGAGATATTCTCAAAAATTGTAAGGGTCAGATTCAGTTAGCTGATGAATCATTTGGGGTACCACAGGAGGTTGATTTAATATTAGGTACAGATATCTTGAATTATGTCTATGATGGTACAAGAATCTTTCTTTCATCAGGAATAGCAGCATATGGAACCTGCTTTGGCTATGTCATCATGGGACAATCATTCTCAAGTAATCCGTCAGACCAGCATGACCAGCTGCGCACATCAGTTCAGAATTATGGAGTACAGATAACGCGTCTTGAAGAGGCAGTGGAAAGATTTTGGAAATCTGAGGAACCACCAATGGAGAAGGTCAGTCACCCAGATTATAAGGAGTGTGATGAAATATATAAATCAACCACGGCTAGGATGCCTGATGGAAAATACATGGTGCGCCTACCATTATTATCAGAACGCCCGGTACTAGGTGAGTCTAAGGAGATTGCTATTCAAAGATTAAAGGCGCTTGAGCGAAAAATGTCAAGAAACTCTACATTTGCTGTCAAATACAGAGAATTTATGGATGAGTATAGGGAACTCGGTCACATGTCAGAATCATCATTCAAATTTGACTCAGAACACTACATTATCGCTCATCATGGTATATTCAAGAAGGGAACTGAAAAACTCAGAGTAGTGTTTGATGGAAGTTGTAAGACATCATCAGGTGTTTCACTCAACCAATGCTTACATTCAGGCGAGCCCCTTCAGAATGATATCACAAGGGTTTTAATGAGTTTCAGACTTCATCAGATTGTTTTCACAACAGATATCAAAATGATGTTCAGAATGACCTGGATACATCCTGATGATAGGAAATATCAACTTATATTGTGGAGAAATAACCCATCAGAAAAGATAAAGGTATATGAGTTGAACACTAATACCTATGGACTGAGATCAAGTCCTTTTATTTCAATTAGGACACTACGTCAGCTAGCCAGTGATTGGGAAAATAGTCACCCTAACTCCAAGGCTTCAGAAATTATTAGGAATCAGACATTTGTTGATGATATATTGGCAGGAGCTAATTCAATATCAGAAGCTAAGGAATTGAAGAATGAGCTTATTGAAGTCATGGGAAGTGCTGGTTATGAACTCAGAAAATGGTCATCAAATAATAAGGAATTATTACAAGATCTACCAGGAGATCATTGTGAACAACCTCATCAATTTGATAATGAAGATAAAAGCTTTATTAAGATATTGGGTATACAATGGGACCCTACCTCAGATTCACTTTCATACAGGATAAATATACCATCAGGTTCAGCAGTTACAAAACGGAATATACTCAGTACAATAGCAAGATTGTATGATCCATGTGGATATTGTAATCCAGTCATATTAAGGTTCAAGAGTTTACTTCAAACATTATTCATGGATGGAATCAATTGGGATGAACCAGTGTCAGAGTCAGTCAATAGTCAATGGGAGGATCTGGTAAGAGATCTTAAGTATTTATCATATGTTCAATTACCCAGGTGTGTTGCTATTCATCAAGCAGTATCATACTCACTTCATGGCTTTGGTGATGCATCAGAGTTGGGTTATGCATCATGTGTTTATCTCAGATCAGCTGATTCATCAGGAAATGTCATGGTCAGGTTGCTTATGGCAAAGTCAAGGGTAGCACCCAAGAAAAATCGTCAGACAATACCTAAGTTAGAGCTAAGTGCTGCTCATTTAACATGCAAGTTGTTAAATCATATTGCTCAGTCATATGAAGGCTCCATTGATATAGGAGATATTAATGCATGGTCAGACAGTTCAATCGTATTAATGTGGTTAAGGACCAAGCCACATATGCTTCAGACTTTTGAATGTAATAGAGTTCAGTACATACAGAAATCAGAACGAGAGATTACATGGAGGCACATCCCATCAGAATTGAACCCAGCAGATTGTGCATCACGTGGAATGTCAGCTAAGGATATACTTCATCATGAACTGTGGTGGTCCCCACAATGGTTATATAAGGAAAAAGAACAATGGCCTAAATCAGTCATCAAAACACCAGAGGAAATTCCTGGCTTCAAGAAAACAATTCATGTTAGTACTCCTATTCATTCATGGGAAACAACACTCATTGATAGAGTAAGTTCATTCAGCAAATTAATCAATGTATCGGCATTCATTCTCAGATATTTTCAGAATTTAAGGTTGCCAAAGGATCAAAGAAATCTTAGTAAAGTCTTGTCATTAGAAGAAATTCGAAATGCAAAGAAACATTGGATTAAGCATATTCAGTCATCATCATTCAGATCAGAAATTGATTTATTGAAGAAAGGAAAATCAATATGTACCTCACTTCAAAAACTTAGCATTTTCCTTGATCAAGAAGGAATGATAAGAGTCGGCGGTAGAATCAAGAGGTCAGAGCTACCATATCGTTCGCGTCATCAGTATTTATTGCCCAAGGATCAGAAATTTGTTCAGTTACTCATCACACATCACCATCGCAGCTTTTGTCATGCAGCAACTACTGCACTTGTTGCTATTTTAAGAAGAGAATATTGGATCACGTCAATTAGGAGACAAGTATCTCGTGTTATTAGGAAATGTATTGTATGTTTCAGGTTCAGGCCTTCAATTCAGCCTCCATTCATGGCTGATTTACCAGCAGATCGAGTCACTGCTGCCAAGCCTTTCTCAGGGACCGCAACCGATTTTGCAGGCCCATTTTTGGTCAAGGCTAGTTTACTCAGGAATGCTAAATCAGTCAAGGCTTATTTGTGTGTTTTTGTGTGTCTAGGTACTAAGGCAGTACATTTAGAAGTTGTGTCAAGCTTATCAGTGGAAGGTTTTATAGCTGCATTTACTCGGTTCGTCAGTCGTAGAGGTCTACCATCACTCATCAGATCAGATCGAGGTACAAATTATGTTGGTGCTAATAACTACCTAAAAGAGGTAAGTCAATTTTTATTAGATAATGAAGTCATCCTGAAGGAGGAATTCAATCGTCAGAACATCAATTGGGTATTCAATCCACCGGCATCTCCTCACATGGGAGGACTGTTTGAAGCAGCCGTAAAGAGTGCTAAGACTCTACTCAGGCGAGAAATAGGTGAGACTATTTTAACATTTGAGGAATTGTCAACTGTGTTTTCGAAAATAGAGGCAATATTAAATTCAAGGCCCCTTGTTGCTATGTCAGAGGACCCGTGTGATTTGGAAGTTCTCACCCCGGGTCACTTTCTAATAGGTCAGCCATTAGTGGCTCTGCCGGAGTCACACTGGAAGGATACTAAAATGTCACGTCTCTCAAGGTTTCAAGTCATTCAAAAGATGTATCAAAACATTTGGGCTAGATGGCATAATGAGTATTTAACTTCACTTCAAGTTAGAAATAAATGGTTTAATCATTCAAATAATGTGAATATTGATGATTTGGTATTAATAGTTGATGAGAATTCACCCCCACTTCAATGGAGACGTGGGCGTATTATTGAATTGTATAAGGGAAGGGATTCCATTGTCAGATCAGTAAAATTAAAAACTCAATTTGGAGAGTTAGTCAGACCAGTGGTCAAGTTATGTAAATTACCACTTGAATGTGATGATAGTTCATAAGATTGGTTGTTAATTAGTTGATAAGGCTATTTTTAATGTTGGATATATTGTTCAGATTGTCATCTTTACCTCGCCCCCGGGCAGGAATGTTAATTGAAAATTAACATGTTTTATTTTTTATTTATATTACTGTATTCAAATGTCAGGCAAATGCAAAAATATTGTGTATGGCAACACTTGTCAGAATGTTCTAGTATAGTTTGTCTATGTTTTTCTCAGTGTCTCTTCTTCCGGCGGTAGTAACAATCCACGATCAGACGCCATTATTCAGATTTCAGAATTTTAAAGAGAAAATGTAACTCTGTGCTTCTTCTTTCGGCGGAAAGCCAGTGTTCATCGCATCAAACTATGTAACGAACCCGCATAGTATCAGATTAAAGCACGATTTTACAAGTTCAGAAGAATTTTCATTTTCAATCATCAAGGTCAGGGGCCAACCGAATGTAAGGATCATACAGACTCGCACTTGGCCGGTTTTTTTATCCTGGTAAACTCATCAAATGAGTCCTCCCACCCTGGGTGGAGCGGAAGGGACTATCAGATTCGACTAAAATCCACGGATTTCCTTCAATAACCTTTTACGTTCCAGGGTCACAGTTTGACAGTTCCGCGATCCAGGACGATAAGGGCAAAGAACTGAAAGATGGGTCGATTTTTAGTAAGTTACCTTAGGGAGAATTGTTTTCAACTGACAGCTGCCAAATTTAAGAAAAAAAATCCTGGCTGTATAGCTGGACGACCACAGCACAAAAATTAAAAAAAAACAACAAAATAAGCGACAAAGTGACAATCCGATCTACACTCATTTTTTCTTTAGCTAATAATTTATGTTGTTAATTTTACTTTCCTCGTATTCGTAATGAAAAGCACAGTGTTTACCTCGGGTAAATTACTTATTTAGTACCTCGAACTATTAGCGCCCTCACTACGTTACGGGCGCCAAACCCCGTCTCTAGACGTAAATAAGTAACTTTCACGCCTTGGATATCAATGTACTATTTCACACCACCTGCTCCTAAATGTCAAATTATATGTCATGCAAACCTACCATAAAGCAGGGCATTGCTGCCCCCCGCTCGATCCGGGCAATAATATTGTACTGAATTTCATTATTCTCGTGGGAATAATGTGATCTGAATTTGGAACCTCAAATGAAACATAGTATGAAAACTTTTACCAAGGAGTTTTAGCAGTAATGACGGCCGGTGACCGCAACAGCTGATTGCTTGCAATGGTGCCCACTTCACGTTCGAAGGTTGTCGTACCACGTCGAATTTCAAAAATCGATTTTATTTCCTTGCAGTGGTGTGAAAAGCAGAGTACGCTCCTCGGGAGTAAAGCTGCAAGCTGCCTTGTCTTGGGCTAACTTGAATTCCTCACTACACTAAGGATTCTTAACTTGAACACTTGAACCTCCTCGCTGCGCTACGGAAGTTCACCCCCAGAATCCTTAGTGTCGCTTCGGGATTCAATACGCCCGTGACGTAAGGCAATGCTTTACTTCCTTGTTGCGTAATCTACTATTGTATGCACTTCAACTTCACATCGACTAACCTTTCTCAAATTATGATGTGACGCACAACTTAGCATGAAACTGAGTTTTATGTTACCATGTGCCAGTCATCCTCGCCCTATGCACGTGCTCTGCGGGTTCCGGATGTTTATAATTGTTCACACCACATGCTCGTAAATGTCTAATTATATGTACTGTAAAACAAGGCATTGCTGCCCCCCACTCATGCTGAGCAATAATGTTGTACTGAATGTTATATATATAATTTGCCCGCTGGTCAATAATGTGATTTGGATTTGGAACCTCAAATAAAAATAATGCCAGTGACCGCAACAGCTCGTCGCTTGCAGTGGTGCCCACTTCACGTTCGAAGGTTGGCGTTTCACGCCAAATTTAAAAATCGGATTTCCTCGCAGTAGGTGTGAAAAGCAGAGTACGATCCTCGGAAATAAAGCTGCCTTGTCTTGGACTAACTTGAACCTCCTCGCTGCACTACGGAGGTTCACCTCCAGAATCCTTAGTGTCGCTTCGGGCTTCAATATGCCCGTGAAAGCAATGGTTTATAAACCAGAGTTTATAACCAGTGTGTCCTACCCGTAATGACTTACAGAGCCGAAACGTGGACACTTACCGTAGGACTAGTCCACTATTTCCGCCCTACTTTCGCTGTCCAGATATTTTCCTTAGAAACAGTGAAATTATCATGAAGCAATGCCCAGTGTTTGCGGTACAAATATTAGGTAGGTACTCGTATTTATCTATAAAAAACGCAAAAAATATCATGTCTGTTGGAGGCGAGAACCTTAAATAATTAATTTTTCTATTTTTTTTTAGTATCTGTTGTTATAGTGGCAACAGAATTGCATCATCTGTGTAAATTTCAACTGTTTTACTGTCACATTTCATGAGATACAACCGTGTGACACACGCACAGACGTACGGACAGCGGGGTCTTAGTTAGGGTCCAGTCCCTTTCCGTACGGAACGCTAAAATGATCCCGGAATTACGACTGTTAAATAAGTATTAATGAATAAATAATGTGGTATATTAATTAACTGAAAAGTATTTGCATTTTATTTTGCTTGGAACCAAAAATCGTTTACGTAAAATGTCAAACAAATTCGACTTTGCATACTATTGAGGTACAAGTTTAGGGACCGTTAGGTTTTTCCTAACAATCATTTAAATGCGAGTCTGAAAATGCCACTTTTGAATATCATAATAGCCGACAGACTGTCTTATCAGGTAACCCGGATATTAATTAAATTAATATACGCCGTCCGATTATGGACCATGCCCGGGTCGACTGTGTTCGTGACCGGGTTTCCTCACGATGTTTTCCTTCACCGTTTTGAGAGCAGTGGTGTTGAAATAAATTACACAAAGTAATGCGCCTGACGGGGTTCGAACCCACGACCTACAACTCATAAGTCGAGGCCGATACCACTGGGCCACCACTGCTCTACTCACTCTGCGTTGCAATGTACCGGTTTGATCCAATTACGTGATTAAGATTAGCTGAAGAGTTTGTTTGATTGAACGAGCTAATCTCGGGAACTACGGGTTCGAATTCAAAAAATATTTTTGTGTCTGATAGTCCATTTATCGAGGAAGGCTATAGGCTATATAACATCACGCTACTTGCAATAGGAGCTGAGCAGCGGGGTGAAAAGATGGGGAGCAGTTAGTAATTATTATATTTGGGCACTTTTCACGTTGACGTATTCTTTTAAGGCGCGGTGTTATCTCAATATTCCCAAAAATTGGTTTTTTAGAACGTCGAGTATGACGTAATGTAATAAAAATAAGCAACGCGAAAAATACAGTGAACAGAGAAGGGTATAAAGAAGAATTTAAACCGAACAGAATAATAAATAAGAGTTTGATATTCCCAATAAAAATTGGGAAGTTGTAGCACAAAAATAAACTTTGACGTCGAAGATCTCTGTATTTCCAGCGATAACAACAGTTTTTTTTTAAAGAATTTAGTTGGTTTTCCATTTTTTTAAAACTTTAACCGAACCATTATTTAATTTTATGTCTATATTTTAAATAATCTAAAGAAAAGCAGTAAAATAAATGCCCATTCGCAGCTTACGTCACATTTCAACACAAATATCATTTTTTCAATTTTCAATCTCCATAGTGGTGACAATAGTTTACGGGGTCATAAGCGATTAAAATCGTAGTCAGTCCGCGCCTTAAACCCTTTTTTTATCGTGGTAAAATCATCAAACGAGTCCTCCCACCCAGGGCTGAACGGGAGGGATTGTCAGACTTGAACTGACTAACATCCACGGTGTCCTTCAATAGCCCTTTAAGTTCCAGGTTCAAAGTAATTTGATAAGTCCCGCGACCCCCGCATGCTTTGGCCTTCTAGAGGGGGGCCCCGTCATCATGCTGACGCTCTTTGAGGCGCGCGTGGAACACAACGCGCCGTCGACCCGGGCATGGTCCATGGTCGGACAGCGTGTCGCCCATTACTCGCTGCCCGCACCTACGGTGGCCGGAGATCGTCTGCCGATTCTTTGTCACCCTTGGAATGTTTTTATCTATAAATTTAATATAATATACACATTTATGAATACAGAACCCGAAAGGACAAGTAAATAAGTATTGAATAATAGAACTTCTGACCTATGTATAATTTATTCTTCGTTTGAATTTTTTATTTTAGGTACTGCATAATACATGATACATACTAGTTATAAATACATTATTTGTATTTTTTTAGCGTGGTAAAATCCTCAAATGAGTCCTCCCACCCAGGGCAGGGCGGGAGGGACTGTCAGACTTGTACTGACTAAAATCCACGGTGTCCTTCAATAGCCCTTTACGTTCCAAGGCCACGGTAATGGTATAAGTCCCGCGACCCCGGCAGGCTTTAGCCCGCTAGAGGGGGGCCCCGTCATCTTGCTGATGCTCTTTGAGGCGCGCGTGGAACACAACGCGCCGTAGTTATATTATTATAATAATTATACTAAGCATAAGTTACTAATGCGGATGCAAATATTTGCAAACTAGAATGCCAATGCGAATATTAAGTTTCATGTTTAAACTGAACTAGCCAAGCTGATAAATGAACAAACTTAGTCACATACCTACCTACCTATGTTTGAAGAATCTTGTAGTTCCGAAAAAATAGGAGAGGGAAAGAAAATCGAAGATTATTTTTTTAATTATTGGAAGTGTTTTTTTTTCTATAGTAAAATATTTTTTCAAAAAAAAAACTTTCTTTCGGAAGTCGGTAACAAAAATTAATTGAAAACCAATAACTCTTCCACGCACACACACCCACTATTCAAGATAAATTACTAGCGAGGGACATTTTTGTAATTAAAAGAAAAAAAAATGGAGGTAAACAGTCAACCTCGAATATGCAACACCAAAGTAAGTTCAAAGCCATGTCATTGGTGTCCCAGCTAATTAACCGTTTCCACACCTCACACAAAAAAGAAAGAAAGAAAAAGACGCAATTACACAATCAATCAATAAATCACCCCCCCCCCCCTCCCTCCGCCCCCAATCACCTGTAGTGGGAGACGGAAGACAGCAGTAGCTACAAATATAGTTGAGAGGACCGATAGTGCATTCTGACAGCGCATGCCCTAGATTTATAAACTATAGTTGGGGAGCTAGCATAGCTAATGAATAAATACATTTACGTTTCCAGGAGTCAGGTGAAATCTTCTTTATGCAAAAATGTGGTGTCAACGTGTTTTTGGTTGCAATGCTCCGAAATGGCTTGACCGATTTTTTTTTTAAATTAACATGAGAATTTGAAATGGGATTGTACAGGCCATGTATAGATTTCAACCAGAACAGATGGTCACAATGACAACCTTTTAATAGTATATTATGCAACTAGTGAATAAAGAGCGGATTTAAAGCGAGGGCCATATATGAATCACGAGCAAGCGAAGGATTTTAATGACTGAATCACGACCGTAGGGAGTGATTCATAATGATTGAATCACGAGCGAAGCAAGTGATTCAAGTATTTAAATCCTGAGCGACGCGAGTAATTCATGGCTCTCGATATAAATCCGTTTTATTCAAGAGTTGCATACGATACTTTATACCATGACCACGAGAAAAAGAAAGATGTATGCTTTATATAATTTAAAAGATATTGAAGAACTACAAAAAGGGTTTTTTTTATTAAGACTGCTCCACATTATTAATTTCTCCTGTACCGTGGGTGCGTTTAAAAATATCTAAATTCACAAACACAAACACCCAGACCCGAAAAACATAAATGTAGATCCTAATTATGAATATTTGCTCCGTGCGGGAATCGAACCCGAGACCCGCAACGCAGCAGTCCAATCGCTCAGTCACTGCGCCAACAAATTGTCGTTAAAATCGGAACAATGACTTTAATTAAGAGTAATATTTTCCTAATAACACGGGGGTTGACCGCATCTAATGTTCTAAATTCAAACACCAAAACAGTGAGTAAAAGAGCTTTTTACTCACTGTTTTCAGTGAGTAAACTCTAAAAAGTAACTTTTTAAAGTGGGAATGGTATAAAATACTTTTTTAGATTTTATTTAATTTTTAATTAAAAAAAGCCGTAAATATTTATAAAAAATCAAGTTGGCAAGGATTGGTAGATCTATAAAGTCCAGAGATATTGTGGTCACTCGGTACCGCATCTTCCAAGTGACTACGTTACTCGTACTTCGAGATTTCTCTTATATCTTGTGTTCGCTGTAATGAACAGTAGTAAGATTATTTCAGCTGTTAATATAACTCAGTGTAAGAGACATCAACGCGCACGTTTTACAAACAGGATACAAACAAGTCCACTGAAAAAAGTATTAATTTATTAAAATGAAAAAATACTGGTCGAACGATTTTTGGAAATGTAACTTTTAATTTTTTTTTAAATCGTTCGACCAGCGGCCGTATTACCACGCTTGCTCCGGCGAGTGAGAGTGACAGAGCTATACAAGTCGTCTAGCGCCATCTCGTTCACTCACTGGAACAAGCCTGGTTTTAAGACGTTGTAATACGGCCCCTGTACTAAGACTGTCCGTCTGTCACCAGGCTGCTAACAGTGACAGTTGTTTTTTTGTTGCCGCTCCATAACAACAAATACTATAAAAACAGTACAAACAATATATTAAGGGGCTTCCCATACGCATGATTTATTTGCAAATTTTAAAGATAGTACGGTATCTTGGGTGTGATCGCACTTTATTTTTGTCGTGGTAAAGTCATCAAATGAGTCCTCCCACCCAGAGCAGAGCGAGAGCGACTGTCAGACTCGTACTGACTAAAATCCACGGTGTCCTTCAATAGACCTTTACGTTCCGGGGTCACGGTAATTCGTGAGTTCTGCGACACCGGATGCTAAGTCACACTTGGCTGGTTTTTTACAGAGCTCGGAGGGAAAATTGAAATTTTCCCCCCAAATTCTTTTGAAGGAAATTTGGGGGGAAAATTTCATTGCATACCATAAATAATTCCTGTTTGTTTTTCAATGACGTAGTCGGCTCTCGGACTATCGCTTGTTGCACAGCGCATGTCCCGCGATATCTGCTGCCCCGGGAGGCTGCTCCATTAAGTCCTGGATCTCGAAGCTGTGTGGTCACTGTAGGTCAAGACCATGAGTGTTTCTGTGATGACTCCGGATTGCCAAAGTCTTAGAGACAACGATATTACGATAATCGTGCTTTCAACGATACTGTTTACTTCACTTACTTCGTGTGTCCTCATGTAAGTTTTGTTTATGTTAGTGAATACTAGCGACCCGCCCTTTTTTTGCGAGGTAAAATCATCAGATCCGTCCTGGGTGGAGCAAAAGGATCTGTCTAAAATTTACCGTGTTCCTTTATAGCTCTTTGCGTTTGAGGGTCACGGTTACCCGTTTCGACAGGTTCACGACCCCGGCAGGATAACCGTGGATTTTAGACGTATTTATGTACTTAAACTTTCCTCTTGAATCACTCTGTCTATTGACAAAAACCATATTTCTTTTTTCATAATTTCTCGAAAACTTTTAATTGTGCCTTTGGTTGATCTAGCTATATGTATAATTATTTTAAATTTAAACCGTTACTTTATATGACATTCAATCTACATAGATATTTCAAAACTACAGTAAAAAAGCTCTAGTATAACATAATCTCCACTCTAGATACCACTTTTTTTTAGCCTGGTAAAATCATCAAATGAGTCCTTCCACCCCGGGCAAGGCGGGAGGGACTGTCAGACTCGTACTGACTAAAATCCACGGTGTCCTTCCCTTTACGTTCCAGGGTCACCGTAATGGTATAAATCCCGCGACTCTGGCAGGCTTTGGCCCTCTAGAGAGGGGGCCCCGTCATTATGCTGACGCTCTTTGAGGCGCGCGTGGAACACAACGCGCCGTCGACCCACTCTAGAGACCACGGGGACAGAAATGTTAATTGTCTTTGTTGCAAACTTTTTTCCAGGAAACTTATTGCGTATTATCTTAATCGCAAAGGATACAGGCTGCATCCCAAGTCCTACTACCGACGTAACAAGAATCACTCAACTGCCCCGGTGAAGAGCGTCATTTTGTGGGATAACGACAAGAGCGTCGCTTTGGTTAAAACAAGGTAAGTAATTTGTTTTTTTTCATTTTCGTATTATAAATCACAAAAAAGCTACAATGTTTATGAAAATATAGCTTTTCAATTAGTGCTGAGCGTATATCGCGTGTACTGCCAAATTGCAATGCTTAGCGATGATTTTTTTGAAATCTACAATTTCATACAAAAGCGATACATTTGTATATTACATACAATATATAGCGTAGGCAGGCCTCCCACTAGGTGGACCGACGACATCGTGAGGGTCGCGGGCAACCGATGGATGCAAGTGGCGAATTGTCGTTCGGCGTGGCGGTCCAAGGGGGAGGAATATATAAATATATCCATATAATTGTTGTGTGTATTTTTTTAATAATAATATGTACAACAACAACTTCATTGCATTATTTTTTTCATTAGATTAGTGATCGTAAGCGAACTACCGACCGAAACTGAAGAAAGGATTGAAAAAGATCTTCCTGAAAACGAATTACTGCTGTTGGAACCGCATCAGGTAATATTTACTTTTTTTATTCTTTTATCTACATTATTAAAACGTGAAACGAAAACTCTATCTAACGGTTCACGACTTTGGCCTAAGCGGCGAATGGGGCTGGAGGCAGCGCAAAAAAGACATTAATTACTTCCTCTGCCTCGTGGCGTGTTTCAAACCGCTTCCGGACGGCGATTAGTAAGTAGGAGTAATAGGCAGCTCACCGTCCGACCAAGAACAAGGCCCGAGTCGACGGCGCATCGAGTTCCACGCGTTCCCCAAGGAAACTGACAGGGGAAGCATAACGCGGAAGAAACCGCGGGCAGAAGCTAGTCCTTTAATTATTCTTTTCATAAATATTTTCTTCCGGCGACCTTTATAAGGTCGTCTGTCCACCTCGTTGGTGGACGTCCTACTCTGCGCTTGCTAGTCCGCGGTCTCCACTCTAGCACTTTTCGACCCATCGGCCATCGGAAGACGCTGGATGCAGGTCGCTTCCAACCGGTATATGTGGAGATCTAAAAGGCCTATGTTCAGCAGTGGACGTCCTATGGCTGAGATGATGATGATGATGATGAAATATTTTCTTCATTTATTTTCAGGTAGCCACCTAAAAACTAACTTCAGCTGTGAATAAACTCAAGAAAAACATGCGTGTATTTTCGTTTTTGAGCTTCCTGTAAAACTCTTCGCGATCTGTAACCAATAATCATCATGTTCGAATACATTGTAAAACGATTTCTATGTCCAATGGTTAGAATTTACTTTAACTGTTTTTTTATCTGGATATATGCTTTTTTCTACATTTGTTTTGTACGGGTGCTTTACGAAGCTGCTCGAAAGATTAGCATGTAAGCCCTAGCTCCCGCCTACCAGTTCCACAACTTTCAGAGGGCATGAAATACCTCCTGAAACTTGTGAATTCAAACAAATATGGTTAAACTATACACACGTAAAAAAATGCGATCACTTTGAAAAATCGAAATCTTTTTTGTAACAGCAGATTATATTATGATTTCTTCTTCTTTTAAGATTATTTATTTAAAAATATAGATTTAAGACATAAAACAGTAAAACAGTGTTCGATTGTTTTTCCATAAAATTAAAAAAAAATATCAGCTATGCTAGTGATAACAAAATTTTTTTATGTGTATAGGTTTTATATTGTTGTTAGGTACTACATATTATTGTTATATATAAACGCTTTGACCGCGGACTAGCAAGCGCAGCGTAGGACGTCCACCGACGAGGTGGACAGACGACCTTGTAAAGGTCGCCGGAAGACGCTGGATGCAGGTCGCTTCCAACCGGTATATGTGGAGATCTAAAGGGGAGGCCTATGTTCAGCAGTAGACGTCCTATGGCTGAGATGATGATGATGATGATAATAATAATAATAATAAATCATTTTATTTCGGACAACTATGAGATCCATAAATTGTTAGTAACAGGTTTGAAACTTAAAACACTATTGTTAGTAAATTAACCTAAAGGTGAATTATTGAGAGGACTACCCATCCACTAAGTGAAAAAGTACTAGGGTATAAGTCTTCTTACAAATTCCCTTACTATGGAGGAGGAAGTATCTGCCGCCACTGTCTGTAGGATGCTATTGCGACTACCCCTTATTCTGCCCAGGAGCGACGCCGTTTTCTTGCGGATGATGGCATGAAACCCATCAGTATAAGTTACCGCGAACATTTCGGACGCACTGCAAAAACGAGGCAATCGCAACAGCATTCTAAAAACATTATTATATTGGACGCGCAGGACATCCAGCGATCTTTTCGAGTAGTTGACCCAGAGATTGCCGGTGTAAAAACTCTGACAGTAAGCTTTAAAAAGCGTTATCTTTACTTGGTCAGAACACCGAGCAAATCTTCGTGCCAACATATTACCCCTGACCGCCAGAGCCCTGCGCTCCCGTTCAATGTCAGCATGGTCACTGAGGTCGTCGGTAAGAAAATGCCCTAAATATTTGATTTTATTAACTCGACGTATTGTCGTGCCGTTAATGGCTAGTGCGAGTGTGCATTCGCGGCACTTACCAGCGACCCCAAAGACCATGTATTCACATTTTTTGGCATTATAAACCAGTCCATGCGAAGCAGCGAAGGTCTCACATACTTTTAGCAACTCCGTAATCGCTCCAGGTGACGGGCCCAGCAGCACCATGTCGTCCACATAGCTGATATTGTTGAAACTAACACCATCTATTCTGCATCCGACATGCATGCTGCTGAGCTCGTCAATGAGGTCATTAATATATAAGTTGAAGAGCCGGGGAGACGACAAACCCCCCTGTCTCACCCCGCACTCCAACCGATATGGTTCCGAGAGTGCATTAGCCCATCTGATTTGATTTGTCTGGCTACTATACCAGTACTGCAACACACTGAGCAATTCATCCGGTATACCCCTACTCCTCAACTTTCTCCAAAGCACATCGTACGAAACGAGATCAAAAGCCTTGGAGAGGTCAAGGAAGCAGGCGTACACCGGCGTCTTACGGTCAATGTAGTATTTGACAGCATGCTTGACAGCCAGGATAGCACTTTCCGTTGACAATCCAGGACAAAATCCAAACTGTGCATCGTGCAACTTCACATAATTCGCCAAACAAGAGTCAAGCATACTGTCCAACACTTTGGCCATAATTGTTGCAAGAGAGATTGGGCGGTAGTTGCTCATGTCCGAGATGTCTCCGGTCCTATTCTTTACGATGGGCACTACAATGGTCTTTATTAAGTCTGCCGGAAGATACGAATGGCTGAGACACATCGTATAGAATAAGGACAGGACCCTCGGCATATGCATGCCTGCATACTTTAAATGTTCTATGCTAAGCCCATCATGCCCAGGGGATTTGCCCCTACTCATTCTATTAATCACCGATTTTACCTGCTTTGTCGTGAAGCGCAGCAGCGGCTCCTGCCCCCGGGCATGAGACACAAAGCCGCTTCCCGATACTGAGGGACCAAGCGGAGACTTTACTCTAAAATAGTCTCTAAATAAGTTAGAAATGTCCCTATGCTCAGTAACTCCTCCTACCTCAGCCGCAAGACCAGGCTTAGCCTCCAACTTACCAGTGGACTTCCAAAAAGCACAGAAATTATTTGTAGCTCGTTGTTCTGCTAATACGTCCATTTTAAATTGATCTTGCCTATTTTGACAGTACTTTAACCGGCTTTTGAACGTTTTACGAGTCTCATACATTTGCTTGTAAATAGTCCCAGAGGTTGGCCGATCAGCCAAAACCCAAAGTTGGAATCTACACCTGGCCTCCTGGTGCGCATCTCGAACATGTTTGTTCCAACCATATACCGGTTTGCCCCGCTTAGGTTTCTTGTGTATTCTAATGGATCCCTTCGCTGCTTCACAAAGTACATCTACAATATTCTTGTAC
Organism: Agrotis exclamationis; assembly: GCA_950005045.1. Lineage (NCBI taxonomy): Eukaryota > Metazoa > Arthropoda > Insecta > Lepidoptera > Noctuidae > Agrotis > Agrotis exclamationis. The sequence goes on from OX465439.1 coordinate 665,219, forward strand.
AACTTATCAAGGACAAGTTTGTGATCATCCAAGCTACATGACCCATGACTGCACACCGTTAACTCCTGTGGGAAGTCTATATCTCGTAGTTTCTCAGAACACAACTCATGATAACTCTCAATCTCTGTTTTATTTCTGACGCCCCAAATAACAGGATTGCGGGGTACAGCCCCGGTCAGCAATTTTGGCCTAACTACATCTAAGTTGCATGTAATGTATAAAGGTAAGTGATCAGACACATATACATCTTCATCAATACCAACACTAACAATTGTCTGCCAGGCTGACGAAGAGACCACACAATGGTCTAACCACCTCCTACAGCCGTGAGCCTCGCTAGTAAAGGTGTAGTAGTTAAGATCATATCCTAATTTCTTTGTATCAGCACACACCCAAGCTTGATCGTTACAGAAATTTAATAGTTCCACATAAAACAATTCATGTGGATGTGCATTAAAATCACCCATATTATATATATTCTCTACATCGTACGTCGCAATTATTGCATTTACCTCACTTAAGACCTCTGTAAACAAAGGCAGGTTCTCCGGTGAGTTAGTAGGCATATAAACAGAGAATATAACAATAGGGCGACTTCCAGATATAGCTTTAATAGCCACTAACCGAGAGCTAGTACAAGATATTACCGAGACAGACTCAAAAATACCCTTTCTCCAGAGAATGGCGACTCCTCCGTATGGCCGTCCCCTTAGTAGCCCTTCTGAAGTGTCCACAGCAGACTTACCCGTGAATTCAAATTCAGGACTTATCGTTCCTAGCATTGAGATATCATGTGGTAACAGCCAAGTCTCCTGTAGACATATCAAATCAGACCATTCACATATTTCTCTTATGTTTTCAATCGATCTTTTTGCAGATTTACAATTAAAACTAGTTAATTTTACTTCACACTTATTTGTACGATCCATTTTAAGTTTAATTCTGACTAACTTTACGAGCCTCAGGAGCTCCTCTATTTGTTCGATACATAAAATGTACAAAGCGTCTAAAAGTAATACCATCGGGCCACAATTGGTCATTTAAAAACATGTCCACCTTATGTTTTGATACATAAAGTTTATAAGCGTTATACTTTTTATAAGACTTAATGTTAAGCTTTTTCAGAGATACACTTTCGTTAGTCTTACTCTTAATGTAACTAGTAATGTCATCTTCAGAAGCCTCAGTATTCACGTTCGATATTAATAACGGGACTCTAATATCAGCCGCACGGAATTTACTGTCGGGTACAATAGAAGCACGACCTTTTTGGCTTGCAAACGTATGAGATTTCAAACGTGAACGTTTATTTTGCACTAATTTCCACTCACTATTACTCGGTTCACTCACCACTATTTTAGAAATAGTCTTATCATGCTTATCTATCGACGACATACCATCACATTGCACTGTTGTTTGCCGTAGATCACTCGATGTCTTCGCCGCCGTAGCTGCGGGCTCACTGGCAATGGTCCGCCGCTCGCCAGAGGTGGGAGAATTGACGGGCGTGCGCGCACAGGTAGCCGATAAGTCAACCGGTTTGTAGGAAACCGCAGTGCTTAATGCAGTGATAAACGCTTTAATATTTATATTTTTGCTTAAATGTTGAATTTTCACCGAATAGGATAAAAAACCTTAGGCTTTACTAAATGCTGAATTATACTAACCGGAATAATAATAGAACGTTTTAATTTGAACACCATAATGTATCATGAAATTATCTCTTTTCATTTTTTTAATATTTCACGCAAATAGATACGTTCTATTATAAAATGAAACACTTCACATATCAGATAAATATTTATTGTTAAATAAATTATACTTAAACTTAAAAGTCTAAAGTCCTATTTTAATTTTAACGCAAAATGTAATTTTCACCGCTAAAATATAACTATCTTATAAAGTATAGAGATCTAGCATTCATAAAACTATGTATATTAAAGATGAAAATGAAAAGATTTTGTTTCTTGCTGTTCCATTTTTTAACACGAATTTCCTTAAAATTAAAACGGATTAGTCTATACTAAAATCAGATCTTTTATTTTTAATTTTCATGTCTAAGTTTTCCATTGTCCTTTTTCTTATAATTATGTAACAAAAACCAATTGTTTGGATTTTTTGTTCTCTTATTTTATTTAAACTACTCGGTTTGATTTTGTAAACCCTACATATTAAGTCAAAATTAACCCCAGGTTGTGAACACATGACCAAATACTTTTTACCTTTGAAATAAGAAATTAAACAATTATTGTAGACTAGCTGTTGCCAGCGGTTTCACCCGCTTCAACTCAAAAATCATCCCGTAGGAACGTAAAATAGGGATAAAAACTATCCTATGTGTTAATCCAGGTTATAAGCTATCTATGTACCGAATTTCAACCAAATCCATTCAGTAGTTTTTGCGTGAAAGAGGAACAAACATACATCCATCCAAACAAACTTTCACGTTTATAATATTAGAAGGATGTACCGCCCTTTTATACGACTGCTTCAAAATACGGGTTATATTTACTTTAGTAAAATAACTACAATTTTTAGGAGAGTTAGTTTGTTACAATAAGTTAAAAATATTTCTCAAAAATATTTTGGAAAAATATTGACCCTACGGGAACAGGGTAATTTATTTTTTATTTTTATTTGTTTTATTTTATATAAAAAATGCAGGGATATTTTATTCTTTTAGCTAATATTTTGTTGTGCTTCAAAAGCGTATTTTAATTTACTTAATTAATTATATCAACATACCTTATTACTTTTGTAATGTTTCTGAGCCTATCTACAAAACTTCTGATTGTTGTATATTAATTAATCTACTTTTATAGTAATTAAAATATATTGCATTTAAAAATAATAATAGTTGTCAATGTTATTGTATATTAATAAAAATGTCTGATTGTTAAAGTCTTGTATTAATACTCTGTCATGTGCAATTTTCTGTAAGTGTCTATTATATAAATGTTTTTGAGCATATATTGGTGTTTTATTTCAACTTTTTCTTTATTTTATGTCATTTTAAAGTTCGACATCTGAAGGCCTCGCACGGTTTTTGACGTAAAGTAAACGGGAACTTTGAAAATAATTTGAAAAAAAAAAAATAGGAACTCGTTCGTACACTAGTGGCGCTTTTTAATAATTTTTTTATACAAAAGTTGCAGTAGAATACTCCAGTACATCTGGGTAAAATACGGAAATCTTGTGATTAGGCCTCTGCCCTGATCGGTCTTCTATAAATACAATCATAATTATTTTGGTAACATATTAGGGTCAGTTCAGACCGAGACGCGAAGCGACGCGACGATGCGCGCACACTTTTAAGAGCCATTCAAAATACGACTTTATTTTCTACACCAAAAGATACACATTTCGTTGTGAGAATTTAGAATACGTTGAGATGCGCAGCGATGCGTCACGATGCGCCGCGCGACGCCTCGCGGCGCAGCGCGACGCATCTCAAAGCAGCGGTGTTGCGCTGCGCCTCTCAAGGCCTCACGACGTAGCGCGGCGCAGCGCGGCGCCGCTTGATGCCGCTCGCGGCCGCTTCACGATGCGAGGTGAAGACCGGGAGCTAGAGGTGACTAAGTATGCATAATTGTGAGTAACGAATTTCGCCAACCGATTTAGGTTAAGAAAAGGTCAAAGAATAACAATGTAGAACTTGCCGGTCAATTTTTTGGTTCATTTTTTTCGCCCTCTTCTCTTAATCGTAAACGGAATGTATTGAGTACATGATTTAAAATCATTTTAATGATTACTTCCGTAATAATTTATAGAAAAATCAGATCACAGCTTTTTGCGGGACAGATAAAGCGCATAATAATATTATGTTTATGAATTCGGTCATAGTTGCCGTCACTCGGATTTTGCATACTCAACTACCTCTTAGCCCCTGGACTATGTAGCTGAGGCCGCCATTTGCAAATGGGACTGCGGGGGGACGCGGGGCGGGGCGGCACCACGTGGAAAATCTAAACACGTTCTGCTGCACCGCGCGGCGTCTGGATGCGCCTCGCGACGTTGCGATGCGTCTCGCGGCGCAGCGAGGCGCATCGCGGCGCCGCGAGGCGTAGCGCGACGCAGCGTGAAATGACAGGCCTCTTCACGCATCGTCGCGTCGCTTCGCGTCTCGGTCTGAACTGACCCTTAAACAAAATGATTTTTAACTTAAAAATACTTAATAGTGCAACCGACCTACATAATATCTTAAAATAATCTTTAAACACAGAATATTGCGAGGTTAAATAATAACAATCAAAATACACTAAAATACCACATTTTTTTTCTCACTCAGAAAATATCACCTAGATACAACTATTAATCACCTAAATTTTATTTGCTTTGTCACTGAATATTTTCTCACTAAAAATATTTACTTGATAACCTTAATTTTACTACTTAACCTAAAAACACTTTTTATCTATAAAATGGACGAAGTCATGCCAAAATGAGCCAACACACACAATTTTCAATTGCTAACGACAAAGTGATTCAATTAAATCAGTCTGACATATCTCTTAAACTTATGTTAAGAACAGATTTGTCAGCATTTAGCATAAAAATATTACAATTACTTTTAAAAACCGGCCAAGTGCGAGTTGGACTCGCCCATGAAGGGTTCCGTAGCAGCAAGCATAGATTAGAGATATAATTATATTGAGATTAGTAAGTAATATACACAAACAATAAAAATAACTTTGTTTTTCATAGTATTTGTATGAATGGCAAAGTTATATTTGCGGTTTTTGAAAATGTACTATATCTCAAAAACTGCTAACTGTATCTCATCCAAACCAATTTTCGTTGGTAGTTTTGGTTGAGGTCTACATTATATATTTTTTTTAGTTTTCATTCTCTTACTTTAGAAGTTACGGGGGGGGGACACACTTTTTACCACTTTGGAAGTGTCTCTCGCGCAAACTGTTCAGTTTAGAAAAAAATGATGTGAGTAACCTCAATATCATTTTTAAAGACCTATTCATAGATATGGGTTTGGTGAAAAATTTTTTTTTGAGTTTCAATTCTAAGTATGGGGGGCACCCCCAAAATTTGTTTTGTTTTGATTTTTGTGTGAAAATCCTAATGCGGTTCACATAATACATCTTTCTACCAAGTTTCAACAGGATAGCTCTTATACTTTCGACAAAAAGTGGCTGTGACATACACGGACAGACAGACAGACAGACAGACAGACAGACATGACGAATCTATAAGGGTTCCGTTTTTGCCATTTGGCTACGGAACCCTAAAAATGAAAGAAAATATATCTTTTGGCTGAACTAGGCTCAAAAAAGGTTACAATGTAATTTTTTAAGTGGCAAGATGCAGACACTTTTTGGTTCTTTTTCACTTAATAGTAATAATTAAAATCAACTAAACAATTACAACGACAATGTTAACTAATATTTTCTAAAGTTAACCTTAACACATTTCAATAGTGTCTAAATTACTTATTTTAAACGCTCTATATCTCACTTATCACTTTTAACAAAGAACATTCACAACAATTTGAAACATATTATTTTGAGCTTTATATTGCCTCTAAAGCCAATTAAAAATCTACCTTAGGTAGTCGCTATAAGGCCAACTTTCTAACTCTAAAGCTTAAAGCTCACAAGTTTTAAAAATCCTATTTATTAACACACCACTTATCAACACTATTGGATAAAATTTTATATTTAGTTCTAGGCTGTATGCCATATGTTGTTTGCCTGATTACTTTCATATTATAATGCTAGGTGGCGCTACTTTGTATGCGGTTTAGTTACATGTCATGTCGTCGAAATACTTCTGTGCAATGTGTGAACTGGCTAATTAAAACGTAAGCTTAAACTAAAAGAAATCTTGTTTATTTGACCAAACCTGAATAGGTTATGGGCCCAGGTCCACGTTAATCAACAATTGGTCGTAAGCAAAGAGCAAAAAGAAAACAGAAAAGTTCTTAGTGATTTTCGACAGAAGAACCGCGTGCTTTCTATAACCTAAAATGGAGTTTGGAAAGACAAACTTAGAAAAATTCGACGGCACGAATTTTAAACAATGGAAATTTCAAATTAAATGTGCCCTGCGTGCCAAGGGGCTAGATATCAACACGCCAAAACCAGATGGAAATGCGATTCAATGGAATAAAGATGATGGCATGGCGATGTTTGTGTTAACGTCTGCTATGGATTTAAATCAAATAGCACTCATCGAAAATTGTGAATCAGCGCTAGAGGTGATGACCAAGCTTGAGTCCATTTATGAACAAAAATCCGAGATGACCAAAATGATGATACATGAACGTTTCTATCAATATAAAATGTCACCAGCGGACAGCATAGCTCAGCATATAGCTAAAGTAGAAAGTTTGGCAAAACAACTTAAAGAAAGTGGAGAAGTTATTAGTGAAACTGCAATCATAACTAAAATTTTGAGTTCACTACCTCCCAAGTACAGATCTGTTCGCCAGGCTTGGATGTCGCTTGATCCGAAGAATCAAACTGTAATTAATCTGACAGCTCGTTTGCTAGACGAGGAGGCCAGTTTGAATGTTGAAGAAGATAATGAAACTGCTCTAATAGTAGCAAAACAAAATATGAAGAAGAAAACTGTTCCATCAAAGAAAACAAAGACAGAATTAAATAACAAATTAAATGAAGACTCAAATGAAAAGTCACATCGCTTTATATGTTACAACTGTGGGAAACGTGGTCATTATGCAAGAGATTGTCGTGCCCCAAAACAAAAACAGAAACAACAAGGAGAAAAGAATATGTTAGCATTCAATGTAGCAAATACAGATTGGCAAAGTAATGATGATCTGAAATGGATATTAGACAGCGGTGCCTCAGCTCACATGTCTTATAAACGTGAAAATTTTGCTGAATTATATGAGTATACGGGATCTCCACTGAAACTTGGAAACCAAGAAGCTTTAGAAGTAGTTGGCCAAGGAAATGTATTGATAGACAAGTGTGTCAATGGACAGTGGGAGACTTGTATCCTGAAAAATGTTCTTTATGTACCAAAGTTGAGAAGAAACCTATTTTCTGAAGGAGTAGTGACAAGACAAGGTTTTAACATTATAAAGAAACATACAGATGCATTAATATACAAGGACAATAAAATAGTGCTCTGTGCAGCTTTGCAAAGCAACAATCTGTATGAGTTAAAGGTGAAAACACTTCAAAATCCAGTGTGTAATGTAGTGCAAAAATTGGACCTTAAAACATGGCATGAACGTCTAGGACATTTAAATGTTAAAGAAATACAGAATATGTGTAAAAACAATGTTATTACTGGTGTGGACTTATCAGACTGTGACAAGTTTGTGTGCGAAGGTTGTGCTTATGGTAAGCATGCTCGTCAATCATTCAAGAAATCAAACAGAGGGCCACAGCAACCAGGTGATGTTGTATACAGTGATGTCTGTGGACCATTCAGTGTACCTTCTGTACAAGGTATGAAATATTTTGTTATTTTTAAAGATGCTTCTACAAGTTTTAGGTATGTGTATTTTTTGAAGAACAAATGTGATGTGTTGAACTGTTTCAAGAAATATAATTCCATGATTAAAAACAAGTTTTCACATAGTGTACGCATATTGCACACCGACAATGGTGGAGAGTACACAAGCAAAGAGTTTAAAGAGTATCTTGACTGTGAGGGTGTTTCTCATGAGCTCACTGCCCCTTACACGCCTGAACAAAATGGCCGGGCAGAGCGAGAAATTAGGACAATTGTTGAAAGTGCACGATCTATGCTCTATGCACGTAAAGTACCACTCAACCTTTGGGCAGAAGCAGTAAACTGTGCTGTTTACCTGTTGAACCGGACGTCTTCAAGTCAGACACCTAATATTACCCCTATAGAGTTGTGGAGTGGTGTTAAACCTAGTCTAGATCATGTCAGAGTGTTTGGATGTGAAGGATATGTCCATGTGCCAGATCAGTTAAGAAAGAAGCTTGATAGTAAAAGTTGCAAGATGATGTTAGTTGGATATGATAATACAAACTACAAAATGTATAATCCAATCACAAAAAGAATTACAATATCAAAGAATGTTATTTTCAATGAACAGAAGAGTCCTGAAATAAAACGGAATGAAGCTCAAATTTTTATATGGGATGATAATGAACAAAATGCTGAAGAGGAGATAGATAACACTGAGTCGAGTGAAAGTGATGACAGCACACATACTGCCATTGATGAAAATGATGAGACCTATGAACCTTCACAAGAAATTGACCTTACAGATATGGATCGTTCAAATATTACTTTGCGACCACGTAGAAACAATATTTTTGAGGCAAATTTAATAGAATTGGATGTACCTGTGAGTTATAATGAAGCCATTAAAAGCAAAGAGAGTGACTTATGGCTAGATGCAATAAATGAAGAATTAGAAGCTCATCGTACCAATAACACCTGGAGTTTTGTGGACAATGAAAACCAGAGAACTATAACATCCAAATGGGTTTTTAATATTAAAAGAACCAAAGATGGTAAAGTAGAAAGATATAAAGCTCGACTTTGTGCCCGTGGTTTCACACAAATTGAAGGGATAGATTACAATGAAATCTTTTCACCTACTACAAGATATGAATCAATAAGAATACTGTTATCTTTATCTGCTCAATATAATTGGAACCTAAAACAATTAGATGTTAAGACAGCTTTTTTATATGGCGAATTAGAAGAGGATATTTTTATGGTTATTCCAGATGGTGTAAAAGCACCAGCAAATAAAATATGTAAACTGAATAAATCCTTGTATGGCCTGAAACAGGCATCTCGTTGCTGGAATCAAAAGTTTACTAATTTTCTATTAAAGTTTGGTTTCATTCAGTCACAAGCAGACAATTGTGTTTATGTTGGTAACTTTAATGGTATTAAAGCTTTGTTGATATTGTATGTAGATGATGCTCTCATAATGTCAGAATCAAATGCAATATTAGATCAAATTGTTAGTTATTTAAAACAGGGATTTAATGTCAAAGAGTTAATTTTAAATCGGTTTGTTGGTTTAGAAATCTTTAAAGATGATAATTTTGTTTGTATCAGTCAAAAACAATATATTGAACAGTTAATAAGTAAATTTAATATGAGTAATGCAAACTCAAGCAGTACACCAATTGATGTAAATGTTCAATTAACTAAAAATGTTGATAATAATCAGATTGATTTTCCTTACAGAGAAGCCATAGGGTCTTTATTGTTTTTATCTACAGCAACTAGGCCAGATATTTCATATGGAGTAAATTTGTTAAGTAGATATATCAATAATCCTAGTGTACAACATGTTAATCAGCTTAAGAGAATTATTAGATATCTTATAAAAACTAAAAATGTATGTATTAAGTATCAAGGTCATGAAAGTTTAATTGGATATTCAGATTCAGATTTTGCTGGGGACTTAGATACAAGAAAATCAACCAGTGGTTATATTTTTATGTTAAATGGTGGACCTATATCTTGGTCTAGTCAAAAACAACCTTGTGTTGCCTTATCAACAACTGAAGCTGAATTTGTTGCTGGTTGTGAAGCTGCTAAGAATCTTTTATGGTTAAGACAGTTTTTCAAAGACATTGATGTCATTCAAAATTGTACAACTCTGTGTATTGATAATCAAAGTGCCATCAAATTAATAAATAATCCTGTTTATCATAAAAAGACAAAACACATAGATGTTAAATTCCATTTTATAAGAGAAAAAGTACAAAGTAAATTAATTGTTATTAAGTATGTGCAAAGTTCAGATCAACTGGCTGATATTTTCACTAAGGCTCTACCTACTGTTAAATTTGAACGTATAAGAGATGAAATATTGTCAGTTATGTAAGTAGGTTAAGTTTATTTTTTCTATTAAAAGCAGGCAAATGTGAGAGATTTTTGTTTATAAAATTTAGTGGGAGTATTGGATAAAATTTTATATTTAGTTCTAGGCTGTATGCCATATGTTGTTTGCCTGATTACTTTCATATTATAATGCTAGGTGGCGCTACTTTGTATGCGGTTTAGTTACATGTCATGTCGTCGAAATACTTCTGTGCAATGTGTGAACTGGCTAATTAAAACGTAAGCTTAAACTAAAAGAAATCTTGTTTATTTGACCAAACCTGAATAAACACAATTTAAATTACACTCAATGTTCATTGATCTAGAGCCTTATTTACCTTGTAAAATATGTATCACAGAGTTAGTCCAGAGGTTTCCAACATACGATGGCTCTCATGTCATCGGGAGCTTTACCGAAGATCCTGTCTCCATTGGGGTCAACGTACTGATTTATTTGGTAATCCAGAAGAGTCTGGTATCCGAGGACATCTGTACCTAGTTGCTGTAAAAACAATAATATTAGCATTACAACAGATTCAATTGGCCAGAAATCTTGTATGGACCAACTATAGTACATTTCGATACAAGTGAGGAAAGTTTGTTATTGCATTGGAGACGGATTTGTCACCCGAGCCGTAGGTGAGGAATATAAGGAGCCGTAAACAGCAATAACAAAGGCACATGTGTATCGAATCGTATGTGGGGATTTAAAAAAGAATGTAATAAAATAATATTCTACAGGACTGTTCCTTGCGAAGATCACCCGGAGGACACGGTGGAGTATACGGTGCAGGACTGCCCCTCTTGGGCAGAGCACCGCCGTGTCCTCACGACGGCGATAGGCGGAGACCTCTCGCGACCGGCATTGGTCAAGGCCATGCTGCGGGGCGAGGCAGAATGAGAAGCGGAACGTAAAGGGGTATTGGAAGACACCGTGGATTTTAGTCAGTACAAGTCTGACAGTCTCTCCTGCTCTGCCCTGTGTGGGAGGACTCATTTGATGATTTTATCACGCTAAAAAAAAGGATTGTCCCCAGACTGCAATAAAAATATTTGTTTTCAGCGTTCATTTTTTTTAAATTTTTAAATTCACTTATTGACATGGCAGGCGTGATGTTTGTTTCTTTTCCCTTTTAATTAAAATAAAATAAAGAAGAACGGATTTCTCCCACAACCAATAGCTAAGTGTTACCTGTGTCAAAGGACTGGTGTTGGTGGTAAACACTCCACGGAAGCCTCTCTCCTTGGCGAGGTTCATGGTGGCAGTCTCCAGCGACTTGATGGCGGCCACGTTCTCCCGGGGACTGAGGCTCTCTGCTGTTGCCATCATGAACGAGTGGAGGATTGTGCCTGGAAGAAAAAGAGAAATCCTATCAATGGATTAATGTTCCTACTGATGTAAGGCATCCCCTCCATAAGATTGTAGGATGGACAAGACCTGATTACGTCACAGTTGGGGGTTTAAGAAGGCTACTATAGCTATCATAATTTATGAACCAATCATTTTAACAACGCTTAGTATGCTGCTATATATATATATATTCTGCTAAAATATATTCTGCTAAAGTGGATTTTTGAGCCCTACTCTTCTATTTTCTCCAAAGATTAACCTCGTTCATCACTGTTCTAAGAAACCTCCTGATCCTGACAACCTTCAGAATTGACTCCATCTCTAAAAAGTGTCTCATTTTGAAAGGAAACTAAAAACTGTTCATCATGTCTGTAATTCTCAAAGTTGCACATTACACACAGATTTCGCCAGTTATGTTCAAGCCCCTTTTGTTATGGAGCCAGCCAATTGCCTTCAACCAGGTATAAATCCAGCAACTGTGGCCGCTAATGGAAAATTCTTGATAAAAATCCACAAAATAATGTAGCTGGTCATTCCGCGTTATATCTTTGTCAAAGAAGTCCCCAAAACCAGTAATTTTGATATTAACTCACCCTTCCCTGGTGGTAACATGCTGTCCCTCACAGAGCTCTCGACGAACTCCAAGAACATCATGATCTTCATCAGACCACCTGACTCCTCCACCTCCGGCTCGTCACGAGCATCGAAGTTCAGAGCAACGGCGACTGGTGATCCTGATGCTGTGGGAAAAAGCGACTCAGTTATTAAGAGGACAGGGCTTAAAATGCAGCGCTTTGTGGTCCGGTCACCGGTGTGTGGCACAAATGTTCGCTCTGGTGAACTCACATCATCATCATCATCATCATCATCAGCCTATAAATGTTCCCACTATTGGGACACAAGCCTCCTTTCTGTGAGAGGGAGCGGGCCATATTCCACCAAGTGAGACTAGTGCAGGTTGGTAGATTTCACATGTCTTCGAACTTTTGGATCTAGGACATGCCGGTTTCCTCACAATGTTTTCCTTCACCGTTTTGAGAGCAGTGGTGATGAAATAAATTACACAAAGTAATGCGCCTAGCTGGATTCGAACCCACGACATACAACTCGTTAGTCGGGGCCGATACCACTGCTCACTGGAACTTACAAACACAAACAAATTCGCACACCTGGATATTTCTGCGCGCATATTACTAGACTTGACTCAGTGAAAACGTTCGCGCACAAATGTGCTGCACTGTTCGAGAACATAAGTTACACACAGTCTTTCCGGTGGACACAGAGACTAAACGCGATACAAGCTTAGCCCGCGCACTGCTAAAGTGCGCGAACAAATATGTCGCACACTATTTCGGCGGAATTGTACATTTGTACATATAGGGTAGCTACTTACAATTGTTGAGCACAACGCTCAGCTTAGCATTGACAAGCGCTGGCCACACATCATTGATGAGAACCGCGTAGTCATTCGTGTCGATCTCGTGTTTCAGGAACTGTTCTAATTCGGCTTTGTTGTAAAACGATGATACTATCATTCTAGAATAAAAAAGAATAGAATTTATAACCTAATTTTCTATACAGACACTGACTAAAATTGGGTACTGGGGCACCATTTTAGAAAGTTAATAAGACAAGAAAGGTTTTTCTGTAAGCCAACCAATTAGTATCATAGAATTGTTGTTCTAAAGTTGCATTTATTATGAAAATGAAGATTGGTTTTTAGACTATACTTACTCAATAACTTGCTGCTTATGTTCATCTGCTAACGGCTCGGCAGTAAATAGTTCACCGTCATCACCTTCATGGTTGGGACTGGTGCTCATGCGAGCTAGAACCTCGCCTAAATTAGCTGCTCCAAGGAAGTCACTGATATCTGGAAGAGAAATAAAAATGTTGTGTTTGCTAGCTATTAGGATAATTGAGAGTATTCATTGAACACAATGTTCCGTTTAACACATTCACTGCCACCACATTTTTTTTGGAGTTCATCTGCGATGCCACTGGCACTGCATCTTGTTAAACATGGACACGCTAGACGTGTCCAGTGGCACCTCGATAGAGTTAAATTCTAAATATGTCTTTTTTTCGGTTTAGCGATGAGTATTAGTTAGTTACGATGACGTTACCCTCACGACATCGTGAGGGTCGCGGGCAACCGATGGATGCAAGTGGCGAATTGTCGTTCGGCGTGGCGGTCTAAGGGGGAGGCCTATGTTCAGCAGTGGACGTCTTCCGGCTGATGATGATGATGATTAGTTAGTTTGCCATACGTAGTAATAGAAATTCGCAAGAACACGCTAGGCGTGTCGGCGGCATCGAACGTGTTAAATTCCATGTTACACATTGAGTCATTTACATTGCAATAATCTTATTTCCAACCTTTTTCTTCACCGTTTCTTTATAGTACTCTTTTTTTAAGATTTCATCAATTACTTTTGTTTGTTTTATAATAAAACTGTTGATAAAATCTAACTCACCAATGAAATACCCCTTGTCCCTCAACCTGGTAATGGTGTAGATAGAGTTGAGTGAGTTCCCTCCCAGCTCATAGAATCCCGCGCGGACGGAGATGGCACCACGTGTCGCGCGACCGAGGACCTCCCCGACAGTCTCGAACAGAACTGTGGCAGCGCGCATGTCACAGGCGGGGACTGAGGAATAGTCGATGTCCAGAGGAATTTCCGAGTCATCTAAAATAAGCAAAAAAACACGTTAGTTGTGAATTAGACTCAACAGCATAATCATCATCGTTATCATCAGCCGATAGACGTCCATTGCTGAACGAATTACTAAATGTGGACCACTCTATACATAATGAGGTTATAAAATCTAAATATACAACGGCTGAAATGCTGAATATAGTGAAACCCACTACCTATATATTTCTCTATATATCCGGTATTTCACGATTGCAGTAATGCAAGAATTTAAATTTGGCATCTTAAGAATACTATATAATACAAATCAACATATTATATTATTTCAAACGCTTCCCCATTCCATCACTCCGAACGACATTTCGCCACTTGTATCGCACTTGCCCGTGATTCTTAAGATGTCGTCGTTCCATCCAGTGGTAGGTCATCCTCCACTGCGTTCCAGTCCGCGATCAAGATGTTATCGTTTTGAAATTACTGTTTTATAACGTTATCTCTTGTATCGTCGCCTAAGTTAAGCGTATCAGCACTCAAAGTGAGACAATACTATTTGCCATCAACGAGATGTTTTCTAGACTAACCGCTCCAGTGCTATTGTTCTAAGTATTCTACATGAACATTTGAATGTTCATGTTTTCAGATAACTTATTTTTAGCTCTAAATATGCTTACCATTATTGTTGGTGTTTTCATACATCTTCAGCAATGCTTGTCGGTCTACTTTACCGTTTACAAGCAGTGGTATACTTTCCACCTCAATAACCTGAAAACATTGACCAAATAAATTGACTGCAAAACAGATCTTTAAATGCAGGGTGTGTATTTTCTTTTCTATCGTTGAATCCATCCAATTAATACTCCATAAAGCTTTACCTGTGGAATCATGTAATGAGTCAACGAGTTTTTCAAGGCAGCCTCAATGTGTTGAGCAGCTATCCTTGCTTCTGGCTTGATGGTAACAAACGACAGGATCTCAGGGTTACCACGGTCCAGTCCGTAGCATAGTACAACACCTGAACAATAGAAATGTTAGTTTTCTATGCTAGATAATAATTTCTTACTAAACATGACTATTTTAATTTTATTTAGTGTATCAAACACTTTCTCAAATCAAACTAATTATCGAGCACGATCGGAGCTTGGAAGTTGACCTTTCCAAATCGATCGATTCTCTTAGCTTTCACCTTAGACTTACATTTGTCAACTCCATCGACAGCAGCGACAGCACGATCGACTTCCTGCAAGTCTACTCTGTGTCCTCTTATCTTGATCTGAGAGTCAGTACGTCCAGCATATAGGATAACACCCTTTTGGAGCACCCCAAAGTCTCCAGTGCGGTAGAGACGACCGAAATCTGGGAATTAAAATAATAAAAATTTCAAATGAACAGAAACTATGAAGATTAGGAACGTTTTTAAACTTTAAAGTCACCATTGCTAGTCTGAAAAATTTTACAAGGTGACAGTTTGCCTTGGACTTCGATCATCCCTCTGCCCTTCAAGGCTAGTTATCAGCAGCGAATCTCTAATACAAAACGATTCCTATCGAGTTCCCTTACGAAATATGACAATTTGGCAAATACTAATCTTTTCAATTATCATTAAAACAAATTAATTACCTATTCAAATTACTTTGCAGGTATAACATTATTGCTTATGAAAATAACAAAGAAATAAATAAACGCCTACCATTTTTATCCGAGCAATTTCAACTCGCGCAAAACAGCAAGGAAGCCGCAACGCGAACCAGGAATTCAGTCTATCTAATTCATTGCATTTCTTTTAGCGACCGTGAGCTCATAACTCGACTAGTTTAAGTAAGTTATAACCCGCGATTTTACGGCTTACGATAAGGACAGAGATATGTAATGCGTACGCCAGAATGAGATGGAATGATACTGGACTTCGTAATTCGTTTAGATAGTATTATTTGGATGACAGATTCACATTAGTTTTTTTCGCATTACATACGTACATTTGCATTTGATTTGGTATTATTGTTGAAATTGATAAGTTTTGCGTAGTGAGTGCAGTAATAATAAGGTTAGTTCAGTTCAATTGTATTCTTTGGTAAATGTTCACCGTAAAACGGTGTTATGTTAGTTTCGAAGTTTAAACTAGATGGCGTTGTGCAATTACGTCACGATCCTGAATCGCGGTGTTAAGATCTGTAGGCGATTAGTATAAGGTTTTGTGAACATGAATTTTAAAATAGTGTTCAAAAATAGCGTCCAATTTGTTAACCGGCCTCAAAAACAGAGGTGACCCACAGTCCCACACCCATTTCGTACACCTGGTCCGGTGTACAATGTTGTTTTTTTTGTTTGTTTGTTCCTTGTTCGCGATATAACTTCGTCGAATCGTCGTTAATGAACCGATTTTGATGATCTTTTTTTTTTGTTGGAACTTGGAAAGAAGATATTCCAAATGTGGTCCCATGATAAGAAAATCAGAGTTTGATGATGCAAGACCAGAGAAATCGAGTGGATCTTTTCAAAAATCTTAGGGGCGACTAGTGTGTTTGTAAGTTTTTTCATTAAGTATTTCAAAGCACCACAATTTAATATAGGTCTGGAGTATAATATCTGATGATGGAGCCGAGAGACAGCTGATGGAACTCCTCAACGATTCACAGCAGCTACCTTGTGTTTGAGCTTGATTAATTTGTATTGATAAAAACTTTCCACCTAGACGGGTTGCAACTGTCATTAGGGGTCTGATGGCGAAGACGCCTGCCATTTGGTCCCATAAAAAATTATAGTTTGGTTCAGTAGTTTTTATTTTATGAGCATTTTTAGCTTATTGTGTACATGGGCGATGTTATAACCGGTGCTACGGATAATAAAATTCTAGTTCATATGTAAGAAAGATGTGTAGGTATTTGACAAGAATTTGGGTTGAATATTTCAAATCAAATCAAATCATTTATTTCAAGTAGACCATTTATAGGCACTTTTGAATTGTCAATGACAAAGAAAATAGAATTAAGTACTACAAAGTTATGGTGCTACAGTCCCAGTCACAAGACATAAAAACTGTGAAAGTACCGTAGATGCCCGTTCCAAGAAGTAGATCTCTATGGAGAAGAACGGGCAAGAAACTCCATGGACACTCTTTTTAGATCGCCAAAATTATTACAAAACCTTTGTTACATCATTCATTTTGAGATGGTGCATTATGTGAGAACGATGTAGCAAGTTAAAAGTGTCCACAGTAAAAATTACACAAAAAAAAGACAATTCAGAAATAAATAATAATTAAAATAAACCGTGGCAGCTAAGAGATGACCAGTCTCAACTGACAGCGCCCGTTCACGAACATGACATATGTATCAGCACCATTCAGCTCAACCATTTTGAAGGGAGCTAAATGATCCGACACACACGCCACCATCAGCGAGACATTTTAGTGAGCATGACATTCTCTCAACCACCAGGGCAAAATCGAGTCAAAGATAATTAATAAGTAGTACATAGTACTCACATTATATGCAATAAAAATTATACAATACTAAGAAATTGAATCGATACAATGCTAAGTTAATCTTACAATCTTCTGCAGCTTCCACAATAATTATGCGTGGTACCTAATTAATAAGTTGACCCCTATTGTTGTGGAGCAGGACCAGCATTGAGCCAAGCATTTTTATCATTAATATAATCCTCCAACTTGTAATATGCCTGCCTACATAGTGTGCGTTTAATACATGATTTGAATTTTGTTTCATTTAGATCTAATATGTGAGGAGGTATTTTATTATAACATTTTAGACAGTACCCCATGAAAGATGTGTCTACTTTAGCTAGCCTGAAACCTGGCTGAACTAAATGGTACCTATTTCTAGTGCTATAGTTGTGTCTGTCACCTCTTTTCTTGAAAAGATGCAGATTTTTTCTAACGTACATAATGTTTTCATATATGTATTGACAAGGTACTGTCATGATGTTGATTTCCTTAAACAATTCCCTAAGAGAATCGCGCCTACATAGATTATATATGGCTCTGATGGCTCTTTTTTGCAGAATAAATATGGACTCGATGTCTGCAGCCCGTCCCCATAGTAAAATACCGTATGACATAATACTATGAAAATAACTAAAATAGACTAGCCTCGCGGTATTTACATCAGTAAGTTGGCGGATTTTTCTAACAGCGTATGCTGCTGAACTCAGCCGTCCCGCAAGAGATGTTAAATGAGGACCCCATTGAAGCCTTGAGTCGAGCGTGATTCCTAGGAAAACCGTTTTATCGACGAATTCTAGTTTCTCTTGATTCAATACAATGTCATTATCATTACTTTTGACATTTGGTAGAGAAAATCTTATGCACTTAGTTTTCTTCCCATTTAATACTAAATTATTTGCGGTGAACCAATTGTGCACCTGCAGTAGAGCGCTATTTACGTCGTCAAGGTGTGTGGCACGTCTATTTATTTTAAATATCAAAGAAGTATCGTCAGCAAACAATACCATTTCAGGTTGACTTTTGAATAAATGGGGTAAATCGTTGATATAAACTAAAAATAGAAAAGGGCCCAATATTGAACCTTGTGGTACGCCCATTGCAACCCGTAAACCCGTTGAATTTACACCATTTATTTGTACATGCTGTTGTCTATCATTTAAGTAAGATCTCACTAAGCTAAGCGCGAGTTTACTAAGGCCATAATGCTCAAGTTTTAAGAGTAAGGTTTCATGATTTACACAATCAAATGCCTTCGAGAGATCACAGAAAATTCCTATGGCATCTCGAGAATCTTCCCACGCAGTATATATGTGTTTTAATAAAGTAACACCGGCGTCAGTGGTACAACGTCCTTTGGTGAAACCATACTGCTGCTCGTGTAATATTTTATTGATGTTAAAATGATTGAGCATCTGATCTAGCATCACTTTTTCAAACACCTTGCTGAAAACAGGCAACATGGATACAGGCCTATAGTTGTTGGAGTCTTTACTGTCCCCAGTTTTAAAAAGCGGTACTACCTTACTGTATTTCATTAGATCTGGGAAGACCCCTTGATCCACACACAAATTAAATATCGAAGCCAAATACGGTGCTACAGTCTCAATAATTGAAGAACAAACTTTACTAGACATACCCCATAAATCTTCACTTAATTTGATCTTGATTTGCTTAAAAGCTTTTATGACAGTTAGGGGACATATATGCTTAAATTTAAATTCGTTCGGGCAGGCTGAAACGTTCGCTTTTAATAAATCAATAGAAAGCAAGGGAGATGAATTTAGAGTTTCAGTTGTTTTAAGTGGGATACTGGTAAAGAAATTTATAAATTCTTCAGCAATTTCTTTGTCTGAGCTTATGAGACCACGCGGGGTCTCTAGTATGAAATTATTATTACGTTTTTTATTTCTATTGGTTTCATTGTTTATGATTTTCCAAACTGTTTTTATCTTATTATCAGCTGATTTAATCTTCTTGGTAATAAATAAGGATTTAGCTACCTTACAAGTATTCTTGAAAATTTTTGAGTAAGTGGCAACATATTTATTAAATGATTCTGAATTAATATATGGCTTAAGGCCGTACAGCTCAAACATTCGTTCCCTACTTTTTCGAATTCCCTTTGTTGCCCAGTCACTAAAAACAAATTTTGGGCCAATAGTTCTAGATTTTATTTTTAACGTAGTTTTAAATGCAGTATGAACTGCTGAAAAAAAGTCTTCATAAAATTCACTTACATTGTTTATACGAATAATATGGCCTGACGTACTTAGGCTATTAATTAGGTTATTATTAAATTTTTCTAAACTGCTGGGTGTTACTTGTCTAGTTTGTATTCGAACTTTTTGTAATTGTATGTTGGACTCAAAAGAAACGGCCTGACCGCTGTGATCTGAAGGAAGGTAATTTACTATAGATTTATCCAAGTATTCGCAGCAACAAAAAACATTATCTATACATGTAGCAGTATTTAAAGTAATTCGGGTTGGTTCTGAAAAAACATTACACAGATTATATGATTTGAGAAGATTTAAGAACCTACTGCTATTTACATTACTTTCTAATATATTAACATTAAAGTCACCACAGATAATTATTGATTTATTACAAGTTCCAAGTTTTGCTAAAGCATCTTCCATTACTGACTCAAATATAGAGTAGTTTTGATAATTGGGGGGTCGGTAAACGCACACTATTATATGCTTATCTAGCTCAACACAAGACAATTCAATGTTATGTTCTACTGATAAACCAACAATGTCATTACGAGCCTTAAATTTAACACAATTTTTAACTAAGATTAGTGAACCCCCACGCGTCTTTAATTTTCGATTAAAACAACTGCCAACATCGTAATTTTCAAAATTAATTAGCATCTCATACTCTTTTAACCAGTGTTCTGTAAAACAAACAATTTCAAACATGGTTTTTTCTAAAAACAATTCAATTTCTAGTTGTTTTGAGGCGAAGCCTTGAATATTTTGGTGAAATATTTTTAAGAACTTCTGCTTAGCCTGTTTATTGCATTTATATATTTGAGTGCAAGAAGGTTCCTCGTTGTTAATGGATAATTCTTCTGTTGTCTTACTAACTAGTTTAAAAAATAAGAATACCCACTATTAGCACAACTGCTAACGTCAGTGGTCACCACCCTAATACTAGTATCATTACTAATATTTTCAGTGTTAATTATACTACAACTAAACTGAGACATACTAGTTATGTCCGTGTGAATATAAAAACCTAATAGCCTAGCTATTTTGTGTCTGTACATATATGGCAGATATACTGTATCCCGTCTTGACCAAAGTTTATCTATGAAACTATTGGTATCAAAAAACATAAGCTTATGACTATAGTGACTAACTAGAAAATGTATATGCTTATTCAGCATGTGAATATAACTGTTTTGACTGGTTGACAATGTCTCGTAGTAGGGGAAAGCACACAATATTATTTTTCGACAATTTAACTTTAACAACTCAGTAACACTATTAGTTAAGTCCTTCTTATTAACTTTTGAACTATTTCCTACAAATATAGTTATATCAGTATTACAATTAAATACATTATTTGTGACTGATGCCATTATCTGCTTAAATGTTGTGCCTGGCATGCAATAATTTTGGTTGGAATAACCCAGGTTATTACTCAATAATTTACCTAAACCTCTTCCAATATTATCTGAAAACATAACTGAGTAATAAGTACTCTCATTTATCTCAGGCTGTACCCCTTGTGTAATGTTAGCTGAATCTTGGTTGGGGATACAGTCCTGAGGTAAATCCACAGCCTGGGATGGATTCTCCATTACCTCAGGCTGGACAGTATCATTGTTTGAAACTGTCTGACAACTACATTGACACCTCAATAACTCATTTGCAGCCAGAATATGTTCCCTAATTTGGTTTTGAGAACTCACATACCTACTGGATAGGGAACTAAGTGAGTCCTGAAGTACTTGTATTTCAGACTGCAAATGCTGAGTATCAATTTCATAAATTTTTATACTATCTTGCAGTTTTATTTGATAATTGTTCAATTTATTAAGCAACTCAACACGCTCTTTCCTTTGTGGAATATATTTAGAAAAGAGTTTATGTTGTTTCTTAAACCGATAGCATTTTTTAATAATTTTATTTAGTTTGGCATATTTCTTGATTTTTTTGTTGCTCTTATTATTATTTCTTAACAAAGAATCTTCGGTGAGATCAATAGTAATTAAGGAAGAGGGATTACATTTACTATTCAATAACTCATTGTATAAGCTATTTGTTTGAATAACCTGGGAACATTCTTTCTCTTTTTGTAACTTTAAGATACAACTATTGGCATTCATTAACTCATTCTCTAAGTCCCTAACTTTACATAGAGCCTCCTCATATAAATTGCTACAATTGCTGAACCCATCCATGACCACCCGCAGTTGATCCCGTTCATCAACAACGTCCAAGAATTGTTGATGTAGGTCTACTAGCTGACGTTTAAGGCTTGTGTTTTTTGAATTAACCTTATCGACTTCCACCTCACTCTCTTCTCTCTCCAGTAACAATTGTTGGACTTTAAGGTTTGATTCGTTCAGCTCATGGAGAGCTGTTCTCAATTTCAGCTCCATATCCTGAGCAGCTGCCTTACGGGTCATCACAGGCATGGTTATTATGTTGTTTACTGAAAGTTAGAAATAAAGAAACGGTGAGAACTAATAGAATAGAACAATAAAAGGAGTTAGCGATGAAAGGAGGAGAAAAAACAAAATTACAAAGGAAAAGTGCACAGCTAAGGATTGAATTGAGGTATGCTGCTATGTTAGATTCTATATAGTTTATAAATTCAATTCGAAATATAATTTTATAGGATTTATTGTCTTGAGTTTACTTTTTTTTTGTGTTGTGGGTATATTGTCAAGATCACAAAACTAGTACAATATTCTAAAAAATCATTACTTAAAGACAATAATGCTTAATTATGTAATTGTTAAACATGTAGTATTGTTGAAAATTTCCTAATTAATCTTCACAAGTTCGCTAAGTATAATTAAGTCAACAATTTTGTAAGCAAATACCTATGGGGTGTAAAATCAACAAAAAATATAGTCGTAAAAATTGGAATGGACGAATAAATAATATAGTTAACGCGAATGTGTGCTATTTATAAAAAAATAAGTAAACAATACTCCCCGTTTTGGATCCGTAGTGCAAACGTCAGCTGTTAATTTTAGGTTACCGGTGAACGTTGAGTCACCGAAAACTTTTTATGGTTGTCCAATTATTGAGAAAACAATATTCCTGCGTATTTACACATTTACAATACGTTTACACATAATATTATATTAGATTTAAGCCTAATTACTAATTTAATTTAATTATAAAATACGGAACAAAAATTTGACATGTCACTCAAGCAGTGTTGCCAGCCGAATCCTGATATTTAAACTAAAAAGGCTAATATTAGGCCAAAGCTGTAGTTACTGGAATTCACGTTTTGGTCCGGCTTCACTTTCAAGAATATTTACCCTACGCCACTGCTAGTTATAACATAATTATTTAGTGTAGGTTTTGATATTTTCATCGGTCTGTTGTATGATGGCGTTTTAGATTAATGTACAGTTATTATGAAATCAAAGAAAAGTTAGAATTGAAAATACCTGGATGTGCAGCATGAGGATTGTCGACGAACTTGTCAGCTCCCTGTCCGCCTACATATCCAACCGCCAGGTTACGTCCAGCCACCCACACTTCTCCAGGCTCTGACTCTCGAGCAGGATTCATCTCCTCATCAAGGAGATAAACAGAGCAATTGTCTAACGGAGCACCTGTGAAACAAGCAAGCGGAAAAGGTCATCTACATAAAAAGAAGACAGTAACGGTTATTCTGGTAGCAGTCAAAGTAAAAAATTATGTTAAGCATTAAATTTAGATACCCATTTTGCTTAAATATTCAATTATTCATTCCAATAAGTGAATTGTATCATTTTAGTAGACAAACAGTAGCTCAGAGAAATCTACAGAAACCCATTTCGTGCGTCCACCAACTCAACAGATTTCTATAAAAAATGGATCTAAACAACTTACCAATAGGTATAGTAGGATGATTATCGAGTTGATTTGTACTCTCCAAAACATAATAAGTCACATCTCCCATCACTTCAGTGCTACCATAAAAGTTGGCAAGCTTAAAGCCGTTGTGATCTCCGAAAGTCTTGAAGAACTGTGCTGCCAAGTCTTTGCTTAGGGTCTCTCCGGAACAGACCCAGAGTTTGAGGTTCTGCAGGGGCCTCTCAGAAGGCTTGAGGGAAAGGTACATAAGTATCGAACGGAGGAGGGTTGGTACTAACACTAGACGTTGGATCTGAAATATAAATGGATTTACAATTTAATGTGAGGAATATTTCAACTTTACCGGTTTCTTTTTTAAGACACTTCTCTAGGACTGAAAAAAAGAAAAATCTCAAATTTTGAGTTCACTAAATATTTGGTAAAGCTTCAAGTCATATTATTGTAATTTTATTCTTATAGTATTATCACCAACAACATTATTGATTTTATCTCACCTGATTCTCAGCCAAAACATTGACAAGCTTCTGAGGATCTCTAGTAGTTTCTCTGGACAGGATAATAAGAGTCCTGCCATGTAGCAATGGACCCCAAATCTCACACACTGAGTCAACGAAGGTCAGGGCGGTCTTCCACACACAGTTGACTTCAGAGTCACTGTAGGGGAAGGTGCGGAATTGCCACCAGAGGCGGTTGCAGACTGCTGCGTAGGTCAGACGGACTCCTGGTGGGGGGAAATGGAGCATTATTATTGTAATACTTGCTTTTAAAAAAATCCTAATGAAGGGATATATAAACATGAAACAATTGGATTTGAATTAAATTATTGTTACAAAGGGTGATCTAATAACTCCTTCCTAACGCATTTATGCTTAAATAATAACATCATCCAAATAGACAAATACCTTTAGGAATGCCAGTGCTTCCGGAAGTATACAGCACAATGGCAATGCTCTCATTCCTCGCTGGAGCCAGTACTTCCATATCCTGGACGGCATCAGGAGACAGTCCACTGGCATCATATGCTAACTCCTCGAAGGATACAGCGGGAATACCGCTCCCGGAGAACATAGCAGGATTTGCTGGAAACCGAACATTTGTTTCTAAGTTAGAATATATTAAAGATTTTATATTGACGACAGACAGTTATCGAAGGTTGTGAAGTGCTGTTTTCATACTTTTATTTTCTAGACTATTATACGAAAAACAATTGTACTCAATAATTGCTTCTACATGAATGTGAGCTTAGTTGGTAAGTTTTACAAAATTATGATCATTGTTAACCCTGTCTGCCAGCAAAAAGTAAGATAGAGGAATTTATGCAATTTACGAGCTAAGTAAGGTTCTAAGTAAGATTTGAAGATCTCAGCCAAACATCCTTTAAATCGATCAAATACATACCAGTTTCGTCATAAATAACAAGAGAAGGCTCAGCATCTTTGAGGATATGCGAGATTCTGGCCTGGGGGAAGCTGGGCTCCATGGGCACGTACGCAGCCCCAGCCTTCCATGTTGCGAGTAACGTGGTGATGGTGCTGGAACATGAGATTAAAATGAAGTTAGATGATTACATAGTCAAAAAAGCCTAAGTAAAGAATGAACAAAATGAGCTAAATATCATATAGACTCTTCAATAAAAAATACTTGATGCTCAACAAGATGTTAATATGACGACATGGCTTTTATCCTGGTGACTACTCCCATTGTCTAATACCAACTTAATGTAGACTACTGCTATCCCTTGTAATACTCGTACCATCGCAGGTTTACATTTTAATGGCAATGCTAAAGCTCTTCAATAATTTTCTTTGAATATCAACTGTGTCTTTCTAGAAACAAGGCCCTTCTTTCTTTCTGGTGTGAGACTGACATGGTGACACTTGGGACTTCTATTTACTCGTATATCCTTTCCTTCACAGATTTCAGTGATGTCGAAGATAAACTTAAAAGAATGAATGTATATGCAAGGTCCTGTTTCTTACCTATGCGTCGGCTGCATGCACACAGCGATGACATAGTCTCCATCTCGGTTGGCTCCTAAGGATCTAGCTCTAGAGGTAATGGCTCTAGCCAGGGAGTTGGTGCAAGCTTCCAACTCTGCGTAACTGACGCGGACGCTGCATGTCTCGTCTGTAATAGTGGAATAAAGAACACTGATTAACAATCATCAATGATATCAATATTTTTTACACTATGATCATCATCATCATGAAATTATTATAACTCTGCGAAGCAATTTTCAGCTATGACGTAAAGACTTAAATTGTTGAATGCCCTTAAAGACTGTAATTCAATTAATGGCACCCAATAAATCATGTTAATCTACCTGGTTTTTCAATTCAGAAGCTCTAATTATATCATCAATTTCATCATAGCTCATAAAAAGTGTCGTTTCAAGTCAATTTCATTCATCAACTTTATGAAATTGTGAAAAAATGGGAGTAATTCCTTTCGTTCTTAATAAATCTCTGAGAACTATTACTAATAATTTTATTAAATGACGCATGAGTATTGCATGCAATTTCATTTTTAATTCATTAAGTACAAGCGCGTCGCAACATCATCATCACGATATTGTCATAGTTATTATAATGACATCATGCCTGTTATCCCCGAAGGGATATACCTAATTATATCTACTCCCACATTTTGTAAGTTATATTTAAGATGTCGAGCAACAGGTCCTCGTAACTCGCCGTCTAATCAAGAACTAGGCCGCGTCGAGACTTAGGGAGCTTTCAGCAAAACTGAAGGGGCCCTAAAAGGGCTAAGTGCCTGTCGGGTTCGCGAGACCGTGACCATAGAGGGCAAAGTGCAACTGAAAAACAGGGTGGATTAAGATTCAGTAAGAGTCTGACCGTTTGGTTGCAGGATCCAAGACAGTTAAATTCACACGTTGAGCTTAATTGTCTCGCCGCTTTTGTGGAGATTGCCACTGTTGATTCTGGATTTTAGGAATCGCAGTGGTTTGGGAATAATGCGGTGAATATCCCTTCCGGACCACCCACGCCGGGGGAGTCATTTGACTTGACTTTTTTACCATTCCAAAAAATTAAAAAGCTCATAAACCACGTAATAACTTAGCGTCTACTATTAAATCGTCGATTACTGACAAGAGACAATTACAAGCTACAACATGCAATAAGTCAGTGGCCATGTTAATTTTATGTGAGAACCTCTAATTACCAGTACCGTGCAATCATCGTGACCCACCTACTTCATCTTTAATATTGGAAATTATATTGTGTCCATCTATATTTTCTTCTGATTCGTGTTCTACGTAAACGGATTAACGTTTGTTTTCTTTTTTTGTGAGGTAATTGCCGATTTAATATTTTCATGGTATTTTCGATGGGTTATTTTGTGACGCTCGCATTATCATCAGTTTCTTTTTCTTTCGGTGAAGTAATCTAACAATTAAGTAGTTGACACACCTTTTGATCGTGGAAAACAATCAAATCATCATTTTTATGTACAGTTTATGTCAAATTCAGGATGCCCTCTAAAATGATAGCTACTACGTCACCATTAAGACGTTAGGAATGCAGAATGGATTGACTAATTCGAAGCTTTTGGGCAAGACCGTGGTTGCTCAGTGTTAAGGGCGTCCAATGTACTGAATCGGGAGGTCACAGGTTCAAATGCCTTATGAGTAAATCTTCTAGAATGCGTAACGTATAACAACGGTGTTCTTTTTTTTAAAAAAGTTGCCCCACATTTGGAATTTGTCCTGTGTTTACTAACTTAGAAACTCACATACACAAACCCGGGACCACATCGGGTGAAGGAAAACATCGTGAGGCTACCGGCATGTCCTATAGAACCAAAAATTCGAAGATCTATGATATCCACCAATCCGCACTGCACCGCGTGGTGGATTATTGCCACTCCCTCTCACAGAAAGGAGGCCTGTGTTCCAGCAGTGGGAACATTAATAGATTGAGGCTGACGGCAGATGACAAGTCTTATTGCGGGAACCTCGGTCACCATGGCCCATTGTGTAAAGTGAACTCACCAGCATACACCAGCGCAGTATTGTCACTGCCAGCAAGATGAGAGAGGTGTTTCGGAAGAGGGGCAGCAGGCACGACGGTGCGGGCGCCGTTTACCACTGAGACCCGAGGCAAGGAACCCATGGCTGGCTATCTGTGAACAAAGAGAATGGCTTGTTAGGATACTGGGTTACTGGGTGCTGTTGAGAGAAATTGCAGCATTGTAAAGTGTAGCGGCTTCGCATTTGTGTCATTTTTATAGTTCCCATTGACCTCGTCGACCATCGACCATCGTGTTTAGCAAAAATTAGAAATTCCGAAAATTGGTCATTTAAACTTATACGAGTATCACAGTAAAAAAACAAACTTATATTTTCAGTTAATTTCATAAAAAAGGCATGCATTTTTAGTGCAAGCGCTTTTAGTTAGTTGATGTTAGTCGGAAAATTTATGAGTTGGTACGGAAGCCTTGGTGCACAAGTCCGACTCGCACTTTGCCTGTTTTTTTTTTAAAGATGACTTTTTCAAGATGATTCTTAAATATAAAATGGACATGTTCAGGTGTATCGTGAACATTGTCACGTGTGTTTTTTTTTATCGTGGTAAAATCATCAAATGAGTCCTCCCACCCAGGGCAGGGCAGGAGGGACTGCAGACTTGTACTGACTAAAATCCACGGTGTCCTTCAATAGCCCTTTATATTCCGGGGTCACGGTAATGAGATAACTCCCGCGACCCCGGCAGGCTTTGGCCCTCTAGAGGGAGGCCCCGTCATCTTGCTGACGCTCTTTGAGGCGCGCGTGGAACACAACGCGCCGTCGACCCGGGCATGGTCCATGGTCGGGCAGCGAGTTGCCCTTTACTCGCCGCCCGCATGCCCGCGCCTACGGTGGCCGGAGATCGTCTTGCGAGTTCCGTCGCCGTGGGTGTCCACTACTGCGGGTGGGGCGGAGGGAGGACATTGTCCTCTCCCTCACGCGGCCCGCCTCCTCCTTCGCGAGCATGACTGCTTCGCAGAAGGAGGCGACCGCTTCCCACTCCGTCTCGCCCCGCAGCATGGCCGCAACGCAATGCCGGGCGCGAGAGGTCTCCGCCTATCGCTGCCGTGAGGACACGTCATTGCTCTTGCACCGTATGCTCTACTGTGTCCTCCGGGCGATCTTCGCAGTGGTGACACCCAGGCGTTTCCTCCTTTCTCCTTAGACACAGGTACCTCCCGAAACTTCCGTGTCCGGTGAGGACCTGCGTCATGCGGTAGGTCAGGACGCCGTGACTCCTATCCAGCCACTCCTCAAAGAGGGGTCTTACCGCCGCGATTGCGGCGTGCCCACATTGTCACGTGTTACTGGGCCTATTTGGCGCAGCCATGGGACACTCATCAAAACTTTTTTTTTGTTTTAGCTTTCTTTTTTATTTTTCTTGTGTTTATTTTTATTTTGTTGTGTGTTTGCCGTGGTTTTGTGCCAAATAAAAGTTTTTTCTTTCTTTCTTGTTAGGAGTAACTTTTTATTACTATAAATGAAACCCAAGTGCTCATCAATTTTGAATTGCACTATTCTTAGGATCACAGTACAACATATCTACAAACACCAATCACAAAAGACTCATCCAATGACAAGGTATCTTCTATTCCTCAAATAAACTAATAAATAAGTCTTATTCGCCTTCAATTCGTCCTGAATAGCTCACAAGAATACATTTATTGGATAATAGGCCCAATTGCCCATCAATTACTGGGTAGGAATGTACAGTGATTTCATTGAAGGAAACGTTAACGGCTGGGATACACGAATGGTCTTTATTGCTGAATGAAATCGGTGGCAGTCGCGATCTTGCCGATTTATGGCAATAAACTCACCAGCGCGTTCAAGACTTTGGTTTTAGCATGCAGAGGGCGCGAATAAGACATTAATTACTTGGAAATACGACTTTCAAACCTTTCTATACATTTGATCTTCATCACATCCGCAGATCGGGAAAGTCGTGAACATGTCGGGAACAGGCCGTTACATGGCCCTTAAACAGGGCTGGCTGGCATGGCTCGACTTCGTAGCATTTGGGAAAATGCGTCATATCCTCAATTCCTCACATCACCATTGCCGGATTCCAAACTACGGAGCCAAAACGTGGAACATGACAGTCAAGCTGGCCTACCGACTGCATGTCACGCACATGCTATGGAAAGACTTATGTATGGTCTCACTAAAGGAAAAAAAAATAGTTAAAAATAACTAAAACCCGACTACAAAAAAACGCGCACTGAAAAGTATAAAACAAGAACAATATTCATTTGACCGATATTGTGCTAGCCGTGGTCGTATGCCACGGTGCCACCTAACCAATAAAGATTGTGTGATATAACCGCAGGTGACATACGACCACGGCTAGTAAAAGCTATATAATTTATATATATTTCAAATGTGCTCATCAAGCCCTTTAATTTGATACCCATGTCGATACTGTGCGTATTTTTTTTTTTCGTGTTACGACTTTACATCCTCTAGAGGGCGCCATATTGGATTTGGTGACACGTCACCGTCACTGAGACGCTTCTAACGACACCTCATTTATCATGTAGTGATAAGTAGTTTAGATGTTATGAGGGAACAGACAAACATACATACATACCGGTGAAAATCATAACCCTCCTTTTGGCTTTGCCGTAGTCGGGTAAAAATCGGTAATGAGTTCACGTGCGTCATAAGACCAAAGTGATAGATATTTCCAAAACCTATAGCGAGCTGAATTAGCAGTGGATCGGTCTTGAAAGTTGGAGTAGAAAACGTTCTCGAATAGGAACTTCGCGTAAGTAAACGTAGCGTGGAACGTCCCCCAGCAAGATGAACCGATGCCCTAAAGAAGGCCTTCTCTCTATGCCAGCTGTAATCCAAAACACGACATAAGTGTGTTGGTAGTTGTCACATACCTACTCGTAACTTCGAATTTTTTAGACATACCGCGGTTTTCCTCGCAAAGTTTTCCTTCGCCGTTTTGAGAACAGTGAACAGTCAATTAAGCAATGGGCTTGGCTGGGTTCATACCCACGACATACAACTCGACCTGGGGCTTACACTATAGACAGATAAGTACATTATAACTTGTGTACTTGTGTAGTCTTAGCCTAAAGCCTTGGGTTACTTAGCTTTTTGTTAGACAATAATCTTTACTTAGCTGTGTGTTCATAGACAAGTAATTAAAGTTTAATAGTCAACGAGCAATGCGTGAAGCATTCATTATCGTGGGTTATTGCCTTCTTCAATGGCTGCATGGTGATGGAAAACAATTGCGTTTTGAATGAATGACTAATGGAAGATCGGAAAAGTCTCATGTGTGTTCATTTAATGAACATTTCGAAACCTCCAACGAATAACATAAGGGTAGAAGACATTGAAAACTGGTGAAATGATTTTGATGTGTTGATAGCACAAGTCTAAACCTCTGTTGTTTTTGGTTGCTATGATTCTTTAATAATTCTGTATTTTGTTTTTTTTTTAAAAGATAAAAATTGTCTAAAAACCTTGGCTAGGAAATCTACTTTCTAATAATAATAAAAAATACATGTGGCGCTCGGAGACTGCCGCGGTGAAGCTATTGCATAACATTTTTTATTTTATTTTAAAAGAATAAAATCGTCTTCTTTGTTGTAGGAAAATTTTATAAGTAGGTTTCATTGTGAAAATTCCTTTTGTAGCTGGCCTTTTAGAATCAGTAATAAAAAGTAAATTGTATTTATGATGGATATTTCTATAATTGCCGAAGTCTCCCGAACTGAAACGATGTTAGGACGATGCGTGGTGTCAGGTATATTCGTTAGGTTTTTGGAAATTTTTTGATTCGGTCGCCTCAGAGCCTGCGATAAAAGCATTGCAATAGCTTAAACTTAGATAAATGGAAGTACATTTTTTACCTGGAATCATAAACAACTAAGCTATGAGGAAGTCATATCCACAAGTGCACTTTACTAGATTCCCATCTAGCAATGATGTTACTTTAGCACCTTCTTGCATCAGAGTATGATTAAAATCGCATTACTTCTGTATATTAAATAGTTATGTTTTCATTAAGGTAGGCCTTGGTTTTAGACTGCATTCATACAATCCCATTTATTTGCAAAATGTATGGAAGTTGTTTTTATGTATTATGATAGTTGATCTGGAAAACTACTGCAATATTATGTGGACTACATACCTATTTAAGAGATACACTTTTGTTTATTCATTGTTTAGAACTCACATAGTTCACATACATATATGTATAAGATAGTTTTTTTTGTAAAATTAAGTATATAGGTATTTAAAAAATAAAAATAAAGAGAGATGAAGATGTACAGACGCGAACACATCAACCTACCTCAATCTGTCATATTTCTTTAATAGATTTTCAACCTTATCACTATTACGAACGGTTAATGTTCGATTGGTAAAATTTGACAAATTGGGGTAGGTTGACCTGCTGGCAATTCTGTACCTAATCATCATTTTTTTTTGTTTTTGATATTGTAATTTATAAGTTCAAAAACGAATAATGACATTAAACAAAGTACCGATATACGATAACTGCAGATAACCTCTAATATAAAAGAGACTAAAACATCAATAGCAATTAATTATAATTATGCCTTAAAGATGATGGATAAGTCTCAAGACAGAAGCTCTTTAAAGCATGTCAAATAGCAACAAAATAACTTATAATTATGATAAACAATAATAGGTACTCGTAAATCATCCGTCCCTGTTCAAACAATACAGCAATAAATTTAAAGACATTTTGTCCTTTTATCGGTCTTGACTCCGTTTGTAACTAATAAAACTGATTGTTAATGAATATAGGTATTAATTAAATGACATTGAACGAGAGTTAATAAGGCTATAAAGACCAAGAAACGATGTCTGTGATCCCGAACGCATGTAACCCGAATCACTTCAGAGTTATCTAACTGCAAGTATGAAATAGTAGATTATTAACCAAGGGGATAAAGCAGTGTCTTCTGTTGCGGGTGACGATTTAAATCGCGAGCGTAACGAAGGACTCGAGATTTACTCCCGAGCGTAGCGAGAGTCCTGAGTGTAGCGAGGGATTTAAGTTCACCCAAGGCTAAGGACAGCTTTATCACCGAGGAAAATACTCTACTTTTCGTACCATTTGCGAAAAAATTAAAACAATAATAATATGAGATAAGCATTTATTAAAAATACCTAATGACAATTAAAATAAAGTGAAATAAACTAACCCCCTTACTTATAAAAACTTGTGTTGCTTAGCTACCGATTAAATATCACCTGTCCTTGTCATTTCTATTTTAATGAATAGAGATGGCAAGTGACTTAAGAGCTATTTAAGATAAGTAACGTCTAATCAATGTTTATAAGTAAGGCCCTTAGTGTTTATGTATTTGAAGAAAACAAAAACGCGAGTTATGTGTGGGGGCATGTGTCGGGAAACTCTCCAATGAATTAGTCCTTTTTCGGTTGCGAAATTATATTTAAAAGTTCACACACAAATAAAAATTATGAAATAAATTTCTTATTAACTAGGTTTACTATATCAGTGTCCGTTCCCACCGAAGTTAGGTAAAGAAAAGCGATGACAATGGTCGGTGACGTGGGAACCGCAGTGTCGTAATCCGATCGGTCGCTTTGTCGATACGATGTGCTGAGCTTGCAGGTTGGCCTCGTAACATCTCCCCTGCCAGATAAGCAACTATTTGGTGACCTTGACTCCAAAAGTTGCGGCTCTTCTTTCATCTTCTGTCAACTCGGTCTTAGCTGTTTGAGTTGTAATATTTACTTTCGCAGCTCGAATGCGGCGACGACGTATGATAAACCAGATGCTCAGTGCGCCTGCACCAAATAGTATTAGTGAATAAAATGGAATTGTGGTATGGTATATTCCAATCGTGTCTAATGATTCAACTTGTATTTCGTCTTGCATGGTAATTTGGTTCTGAATTTCGCGAAGAATGCTTAGATCTATAGTCTGCAAATGGAAACTGCGTGTCTTCTCTAATGTCTCATAATGCGGTAGAGCCATGAGCTCTAATGGTTGTCCGACTAATTTGTTTTCCAAATTGATTATACTGATCTCTGGGGTTTTTATCTTGCAACCTTGAGGAACGGTGACCAAAAAGCTTCCTCGTAACATCTGGTGTCGTTCTTTTCCACAGGATAGTTTTACTTGTGTACTGTTGGGGAAAGCTATTATGTAATGGTAGCTGTCTAGCTCAATCAGAGCTTCCTTGGCCAGAGAGATAGGCGTGGTTTTGCACGTTACATCTATCTCCTGAGATTGTATGAGTTTCTGAATACAGTCTGTTTTCGACATAATCTGATGGGCGATCTTCTGCTCGCATAAATGCCAGGAGTTGACCTTCGGGCATTCAGCCTCTATGTACACAAATTCCTGAGAATTAGATGCTATATAGGGTGCAGGTGGTACTATAATTACGCTATTGTTATTCGGAACGGGGCACAGTTCATATAACTGATACTCAGTATTATATGTAATAGGAAACTTAATGACTACTACAACCGTGGACTCGGTAAAAAATGAAGCTAAACTAAGAATCTCGTAATAATTTCTAATATCTAAGTCAATTATTTCGTCGGAACTGTAAATACGTTTTAGTTGGCTTATCATATTTTTAAGATTTTTGACAGAAAGTATGGAATGATGAACTGATTTATCTCGACTAAAAGCTAATATATTTTCTATTCTATTTATTTCACTCAGTAATTCTTGTACATTTTCGGTCAAAGTCGTGAAAAGTTGCACAAGTTGAGCGTAATGAATTATTCGCTCGTTATCATTATTAGTCATATTCATGACATAAGAAAGAGCTTTTTCCAATTTTCCCTGATTAATTGAAAGATTTTGGATTACTTGGTTTTGCTGAATTGTCATTTCTTTATATAATGTAATATGCTTATTAAACGATCGTGACAAAGTTTGATCGTTTTTATTTAAGATACGTAATGCATTTTCAAATTTCAGAGCGTCGTCATTGTCTAAATTTCCAGAAATACTTTTGATGATTGTGCCTATCGGATTGATCAAGCCTCTCTTAACTCTGGTTGGCCTAAATGTATCTAATTGCACCGAAACTCTTTCTAATTTTTGGTATAGATGTTTAATCTGATAGTTGAATGAAGCGCTGTCCCCATGTGTTAATTTATGTGTAGCGATAGCGAGTTGAGATTTGATAGTGTTTACTTGTGACTCAATTTCTTCAAGGTCAATGTCTTGCAAGAATGTGTGACAGTGAGATGTAATTTTAGTAGTACCGAGATTAAATGGTAGTATACCCGGTCCATTGTCTAGGCTGTCAAAACGTATGTCTTGAGCTCCAACTAGGAAAACCGGCAGCAATGATAAGTACCTGTAACAATGATAATGTAGAACGTCATTTTTTCGATGGTCTTTTTAACCGCGATTTTGCGACCGGACCACGACTTTTTGCGGTGTATATATGTACTGGCAAGTTCTTAACTATTTTGTCCTGAATGAATCGCGGTGCCAATTTTTGTCTACTTGCCATTGGATTTCGTAAATGTATGACTTGATTTTGTTCATAATCTAAAACGGGTTCCCTATCAGCGTTGCGCCGCGTCATTATACCTATACGATTGGATAGTGCAGAATCATGAATAATTTTATACACCGTTTCCATTCTACTACGATGTTCTTGAATATAAGTTTGAAGATATCGGTCCG
The DNA here is from genome assembly GCA_950005045.1 of Agrotis exclamationis. NCBI lineage: Eukaryota > Metazoa > Arthropoda > Insecta > Lepidoptera > Noctuidae > Agrotis > Agrotis exclamationis. The sequence continues at coordinate 700,258 of OX465439.1, forward strand.
TCATATTTAAATCAATAGGATTCCGAGGATCAAAATGGCCAGTTAGGACATCAAATGGTCTACACTTGGTTAAACTGTGGATAGAACTATTGTAGGCGATTAACGCGTACGGTATAAGACTTCGGGTAGGCTCGTTTTTATGCTGAATTTTTAATAATCGTAAGTGTTCCAAAAGCGTACTGTGGAAACGTTCTATGATACCGTTTTCGTTTGGTGTATATGCACTAGTCATATGGTGTTCTATTTTATGCAATCGCAAAAATTCTGATACAACTTGATTATTAAATTCGGTACCTTGATCCGTAGTTAAATTTAAAGGAAATCCATAATGAGTACTGTAAGTTAACAGGGCTTTTAATATATTAGGTGCAGTACAATCGGGTAAAAGATACGCCTGAGCGTATTTAGAAAACGAGTCTATAATAGTTAGGTATTTGTCATGATCAAGAGTCAAAACGTCTGCGTGAGCTAATTCGAACGGTTGAGTTGGTGGAGGTACAATTCTGAACTGCGGACGTATTGGATTTCGGTCATATTTCGCACATCTGCAAATATTGCATTCATTTATAAATTTAGTAATATCTATTTTAATTTTCGGCCAAAAGTAACGTTGTGACAACGAAAGGTAGGTTTCGTTGATTCCGCGATGATTGGTCTTGCCTTCGTGGTATTTTTTTATTACTTCTAGTTGGTTTGACTGATCATCAATGTTAAGGACTTCATGTTTGACTAAAACTAAGTTCATGGATGAATTTTCGAAAGTCTGCTGTAAAATTGGTATGATATCCAACATTTTTTCGATAGGGTTTACAAGAATCGCTGTACGGAGTTCTGGATCGACGTGAGACTTTATAACGTTAATAAGACATCCTTCAAGGTTATGTTCGTTAATGTCTACAGTAGTTTTCTGAAAGGATTGAAAAGGTTGAGTTGTTGTTGGTCTATTTTTAGGGCTACCATTTATTATGTTAATGACTAACTGCCTCTTAAATTTATTCAAAGGTTCGTCCGATATTGGAATTTCCAGAACAGGGTTTTCTAAACTTGTGTGTATGGTTTCAATATGTGGGGAGGCTGTACTTTCTTGATGCTGTGGGTCATTTGATCCTCCAGCCATAATTGAGTGAGCCGTGAGGGTTGATGACGAATGTACTGGGCTGTTGCCTTCAGCAGTTAATGTAGAAGATGTATCAGAAGGGTAAGTAATATATGATATAACTACAAAATCTCTAATATTTACAAGAGATAACAACTGAAGATATAATTTTATTTGATATAACGATCTCTTAATATAATAAACGATTGACATAATTTTATAATGACTAATTTCTATAATCATAACAATCAATGAACATAAAATCGTTTTGTATACCACTCAAAAGACATAAAACTTATTTGGTCTAATTTTTTTTTTTTCCTGGTATGTAATCTAACTCTGATGTATCTAGTAATAGACCCACTTACCATGAATGCTCGACTCCTATTTCTTCGTGCAAGGTTTAAAGTAACCTAACACGAAGGGGATGGCGGGGTCTTTCAGACCCCGCCATCCCCTTCGAACCTAACCTGTCCGTGTCGGGGTGCCCCAAGTCCCGAGCTCGCTTCGCTCGCTCTTGCATCCTAGGTCAAATAACTGATTACTTACCTGTCATGCTGGCTCGACGGAGCCCCGCTTCGCGGGGCTCCTATTTCTGCGTGCAAGGTTTAAAGTAACCTAACACGAAGGGGATGGCGGGGTCTTTCAGACCCCGCCATCCCCTTCGAACCTAACCTGTCCGTGTCGGGGTGCCCCAAGTCTTGAGCTCGCTTCGCTCGCTCTTGCATCCTAGGTCAAATAACTGATTACTTACCTGTCATGCTGGCTCGACGGAGCCCCGCTTCGCGGGGCTCCTATTTCTGCGTGCAAGGTTTAAAGTAACCTAACACGAAGGGGATGGCGGGGTCTTTCAGACCCCGCCATCCCCTTCGAACCTAACCTGTCCGTGTCGGGGTGCCCCAAGTCCCGAGCTCGCTTCGCTCGCTCTTGCATCCTAGGTCAAATAACTGATTACTACCTGTCATGTTGGGCCGACGGAGCCCCGCTTCGCGGGGCTCCTATTTCTGCGTGCAAGGTTTAAAGTAACCTAACACGAAGGGGATGACCCCCTTCGAACCTAACCTGTCCGTGTCAGGATATCCCGAGTTCGAGCTCGCTTCGCTCGCTCTTGGATACTAAATTTTTCTAATAACAATAGCATTCGTGAAGGCAAACAGCAATCAAAGTCCAAAGGATAAGCCAAAGTCATCAAAGAAAATGGTTCAAAAGTTAAATTATATGTTTCAAACGTTATCATAATGATTTTCGCTTAAATAAACGTTATAACAAATAAAATTATATGAAATGAGTTTTAGAGTAACACAAACATTATGTGTAAAGAAATTATATCAATCGTTGGTATTTCTCACGTTGATGATATCATGTGAACGTTATTGAAATGAAAATATATCAAATAACTTTATATGAAATGAGACGCACCCGTATCAGAATGTGCCGTTTCAGAATGATTAACGAACAAGGACATGGTTTCATTTTGGTTGATTTGAATACGTGACAGAGCATCCGCGTTTGTATTAATTTTACCTTTTTTATGAACAATAGTATAGTCGTATTCTGCTAACCTTAGTCTCCATCTCGTGAGACGTGAACCTGGTTCTTTAAGATTCATAAGCCAAATTAAGGGTTTGTGATCCGTTATTATTTTAAATTCTCTGCCGAAAAGGTAAGGCCTAAAATATTTTGTAGCCCAGACTATTGCGAGAAGCTCTTTTTCGATCGTGGAGTAATTAATTTCGCTATCGTTCAAAGTTCTAGACGCGTAGGCTATGGGTTTGTCAGCACCAATAGGTCCCTGAGAAAGTATTGCTCCTAAGGCCACGTTTGAGGCGTCTGTGGTTAAAATAAATTCTTTGCTAAAATCTGGATATGTTAGAATAGGGTCATTTGTAAGAAGAGTTTTACAGTGTTCAAAGCAAGCCAAATATTCTGGAGTCAAATTAATTTTAGCGCCTTTTTTTAGACATGACGTAAAGGGCTTAGTGACACGTGCGAAATTCGGTATAAAACGTCTGTAATAACCAAGTAAGCCTAAGAATGCCTTAATCTGCTTAGGAGTTTTCGGAACCGGATAATTTACAATAGCTGATATTTTATCCGGGTTTGGTTTCACACCGTCTGTAGTAATTATATGACCAAGATAGGGCGTTTCGTGTTTGAGAAATTCTGACTTATCCATCTGAATTTTCAAATTTGAATTTCTAAGACGTTCAAATATGGCGCGTAAATTAACTATATGTTCTTGCAAGGACGTTGAAAATACCAAAATATCATCCATGTATGTGGTACAATTTGGCAATCCGTGAAGAACATTGTCCATCACACGTTGAAACGTAGCCGGAGAATTTTTTAAACCCATGGGCATTCTAACGTATTCAAAATGCCCTTGCTCTACACTAAATGCCGTTTTTGGAATATCGGACGGATTTAGCTGAATTTGTAAAAATCCAGATTTTAAATCTAATGTCGAAAAGTATAAACATCTGCCTAGCTTGTCTAAAATATCATTAATGTTTGGGATTGGATATTTATCATTAATCGTTTTTGCATTAAGTTGGCGGAAGTCAATGACTAAGCGCCACTTGACCTTACCAGACGCGTCACTTTTTTTCGGTACTATCCATATTGGAGCGTTCCAAGGCGATGAAGACGGTTGAATAATGCCTTGGTGTAACATCGATTCTATTTGATTTTGTACTTCTTTCCTATGTACATACGGGTATCTGTAACTTTTACTGTATACCGGGCTATCGTCTATGGTTCTAATATGATGTTTGATTTCATTGGTAAAAGTTAATGGTTCGTTTTCGAGATAAAATACGTCAGAATATTCTTTGCAAAGATTGAGTAAATTGGCTGTCTCTTCTGCATTTAAATGTTCTATGCGCAAGTGCGATAAGACTTGCTGAGCTCGCATATCGGTAGTCACGGTCGTCTCTACTCGAGTTACTGGCATTGTTTGTTCGTTAAAAATATGTGCAAAGATAGGTTTTCCTATAGAAATAACAATATCATTATCCGTCGGATTTGTAATTTGTACATTGGCATGATTATTTTCGGCGGATGATAAGCATTCGCTGATGTAGCAATCAGAAATTGGTTGTTCCTCAATGTAAATGTCTCCTTGGGCAATATTAGTAGGCACCTTGATTAACTGAGTAGTTTGTGCAGGTATGGTAATTTGATAAGAGTTTAAGCGTTCAGGACTATATAAAATTATAGGAATTTGTGTGAATTTAGTCTCTAACGTATGCGTAGCGAGGTCGATTTTTGCGTTCCATTTTTTTAATTGGTCGCAACCTATCAATCCATCGAAGAAATTATGAAATTTATATAAGTATAATTTTATCGGAATATAATCTTTAAATTCATCGAAACAAGGCACAGTTAACGAATAATAATTTTGGGTAGTTACGTGGGTATTTGTGACCAAAAAGGGTTCATAGACAAGTGGGATATGCGGGTAAAATTTTTCGTAAGCTTCCGGGCTTATAAAAGACTCATTTGCGCCTGTATCGATTAAAAGTTTTATGGGTGGATTATTTATTTGAATATAAGGTAAATGACTTTTACTATGCAAATTTAATTCTATCTGGGGGCATTTTTCTCCAAGACTGGGCAAAAATTTTCACTCTGAAGATTCTGGCCATCTTCAAAAATTATAATATTGTCAACGTCAAGGTCGCTTAAAAGATTGTTAGGGCAGCTTGTATCTGTATTAGTAACATCAGTGTTCTGGGTATTACAAACATAGTAGCAGTGATTATCATTAGAAGATTCGTTGAAGTTCGTTTCTTTAAACTGTGGAACATTATTCATATCCAGTGCTGAACTGCGTCTACCATTGTTGTTCGTAGGTGGCAGAATACGCGCAACGGGGTAACTAATGCCACTCATAGGTTTAGGATAATTATTCTGAGGTGCTTGGCGTAGTGGTATTCGAAATCCAGTTGACACATTTGTAGGGGGTGCTCTGAACATTTGTTGAGTCTGTGTAGGTCTCGGGTAGGGGTGTCTGAACAGATCTGGTCGTGCGGGTTGTGCGAATTGTGCGGGTTGTGCGAGTTGTGTGGGTTGTGCGAATTGTGCGGGCTGTGCGAAACCTTGTGGTGGATATTGAAATGCCAAATGCTGGATTTGAGGTCTCGGGTATGTTTGAAATGTTGAATTTTGATTTGTTGGCCTAACTGAACGAAAATTAGGGTGTGACCAAGAAGTTGAAGGATTAACCTGCTCAAAGTTTTGGGGTTTTTCTTTTGTTGGTACTGATTTAGTTCTTTTCTGTAAATACAGTATATTTAATTCGTCTTGAGCATATTCAAGAGCGCTTTCAAGAGTTGAAGGTCTCATGCATCTTATCCTAGAACCCAGTGGTTCTTCTAACCCTTTCAGAAAGCTTTGTAAAGCTAGTTTTTTATATAGAGTTCGTTTGGATTCTATGGTAGTTTTTATAGATTCGTGTAATTCGATGTACGTCATAATTGTGCATAATAAGTGTTGAACTTTGTCGTAAAAAACTTGAATCGTATCGGTTCCCTGAACTAAGAGAGACAGATCAGTATACAATGACGATTCATCTCTGTGATCTGAAAATGTATTAATTAAGGTTGATCTTATTCCTTCCCAGTCACCTGGAATTCCGTTAGTTGCCAAAGTGCGTGCAGCATTACCAGTAATCTTGTTTAAAATTCCATTGATCAAAGATAAATTCGAAAGCTGACGTCCTGGTTCTGGGCTAATATAAGTGAGCACTAACTGATCGCACAAGTTTAAAAATCTAGTTAAAACATTGGGATTTCCGTCAAATTCCGGAACTAGTCTAAGTGATTTATAAATCTTATCCGATAAATCTACCTGATTCATGTCAAATGTAGAACTACTACTTGATTCCGGCATGGTTTCTAAATTTTCTATTATATCTTCTAAATTACGAAAGGCGTCACTTCGCGCGCTGCGGAGTTGATTGCGCCAATTAAAACTAAAGTCCCTATTACCACGTGGGTGAAAAATTTTGGAAAATTATAGTACCCTGCGTTAGAAATATAGCAACCAATAATAGGACTTATGTACTTACATGAGTAGCATTGCTGGCGAGCGTTGTTTCATCGATTTCTGGATGTCCCAATCTTCGTAGCAACAGCTTCCTCGACAGGCCTCCAATAGGTTCTTCGTCCAGACAGTTGATGCGATGTTTTCCTGATTTTTAGGTAATTAACATTACCGCACTTTAAGTCTGTAACGAGCTCCGACTGCGCCAGTTATGTGTGGGGGCATGTGTCGGGAAACTCTCCAATGAATTAGTCCTTTTTCGGTTGCGAAATTATATTTAAAAGTTCACACACAAATAAAAATTATGAAATAAATTTCTTATTAACTAGGTTTACTATATCAGTGTCCGTTCCCACCGAAGTTAGGTAAAGAAAAGCGATGACAATGGTCGGTGACGTGGGAACCGCAGTGTCGTAATCCGATCGGTCGCTTTGTCGATACGATGTGCTGAGCTTGCAGGTTGGCCTCGTAACACGCGGCAAAATATTTTTTTTGTCGGAAAAGCAAAGGCATCAAGCTCATACGGCCTCGTCGGTTTTCGTAATTTCATTTAATAATCATAACTGCATAATTAATGCGTATCCCTTTTTCAAAAATATGTATAATGCTTTATATACAAACTCAATGGTGTAAACACAGATGTAGTTCAGTTAAATTAATTAGTTAGTTAGTATTTAATCAAGTTTTCATTAAAATACAATTGTTTACATTGATTGCTGAGCAAATACTTATACTAATTTACTATCTGTGTCAGTTTTTCCTAACAAGAACAAACTAAACACAAATTAAAATAAATTAATGATAATCCACAAGAAGTCCGACATAGTTTACAAAATGGTCAATTAAGTATACATAATGGATAAAACTTTGTAATTTTATTGTTCACACGAAACTGTTAGTTCTCGTTCATAATATTTCGAGATAATCTGAAATACCCATAATTGAATACAACTAGGTTAATACAAATTACTGCTTTTTTTTTAGCGTGGTAAAATCATCAAAGGAGTCCTTCCACCCAGGGCAGGGCGGGAGGGACTGTCAGACTCGTACTGACTAAAATCCACGGTGTCCTTCAATAGCCCTTTATGTTCCGGGGTCACAGTAATGAGATAAGTCCCGCGACCCCGGCAGGCTTTGGCCCTCTCGAGGGGGCCCCGTCAGTTTGCTGACAGCTCTTTGAGGCGCGCGTGGAACACAACGCGCCGTCGACCCGGGCATGGTCCATGATCGGGCGGCAAGTCACCCATTACTCGCCGCCCGCATGCCCGCGCCTACGGTGGCCGGAGATCGATCGAGATCGATCCTCGCAGTGGTGACACCCAGGCGTTTCTTCCTTGCCCATACGACACAGGAACCGACCCCCCCTTCAGCAGCTTCCGTTCAACCCAGGGTGGGAAGACTCATTTGATGATTTACAACCCAAAACAGGGTTATTAAGAAGTGTTTCAGTTCATCCATATTTCGCCAGATTTTTCAAGTTTTTGTTTTACGTATTTATATGTTAGGTAGGTAAGTATATTATTCATGTCTTTGTTTGTAAGTAAATATATCTTACTCTTATATAAATATACCTTCAATTCCTCAATTATAAATCAAACAAGAATGACCGTGAAACAGAATACACTTGAAAAAAAAAGAAGTTCTTCAACACTTAAGTATTCACGTACCAAAAATAAATCGCGAGGTTATACAAGAAATAATTATATTACAAGTCTATTATTAGTATTATTTGATAATGGCATAACAGAGGCATAATAGCAAAGTCCTTAGCCTGGAAAAAAGGTAAATAAAAAACAATTGTGAATGAACCTGACCTACTTGTGTAATAGTAGACTGTCAAAAAACACGACTGGCTGGAATAGAGGCGTGCATGGAGTAGAATGACAAATACAAACATTTAATTTGTAGATTTTTTTGTGCCTTCTAGTCACTAATACTGCGATGAAATTTCAAGTAGATGTATAATGTGACTGTTCTTTAATAAAATCTTGGTTCTTCTAACCGTACAGACAGATGTGTTGCTGGGGAGTTTGTTCCGCCATTTCTTCTTCCTTGTGAAAACACTGGAGTCATCGAAGGGATTGCTTTGGGGTGTATAAAAATACCTTCATAAAGATATAAGAATAAATCAGTCGATTTTGAATAAATGACTTGATTTTTGTTTTAAAAAGCCGTGGTGACCCAGTAGTATCGGCCACGACACGCCTTACAAGTTGTAGGTCGTGGGTTCGAACCCAGCCAGGCGCATTACTTACTTTGTGTAATTTATTTCATCACCACTGCTCTCAAAACGGTGAAGGAAAACATTGTGGGGAAACCGGCATGTCCTAGAACCAAAATTTCGAAGACATGTGACATATGTACCATCCCCATTATGCCCGCGTGGTAGATTATAGCCCACTCCCTCTCACAGAGAGGAGGCCTGTATCCCAGCAGTGGGAACATTTTATAGGCTGATTATGAAACAATAGGTAGGTTAGGTACTAACAGAAATGTTGTAATTATTTATGAATGGTTTTAAATGTGTCAAGATTGTTTAATGTGCTTTTTGCACGTGTTAAAATGGAATTACTTAAGTTGGTTTGCATACTTCAACGATCTCAAATACTCGTACTTAAATATTTCATTTCGTAATTGAATACAAACCTAAACATTCTAAGTACAACATCGGTCTTGTAACTGAAATAAGCCATTGGTGGGTTAGTTTATTTAAAATATTTTATAAATATTATACGAATTAACGCATTCGTCGCGAATTTCAAAGATTTCTTAAGGAGAGAAAATGTTTAGGCGGAGACCTCTCGCGCCCGGCATTGGTTGCGGCCATGCTGCGGGGCGAGACGGAGTTGGAAGCGGTCGCCTCCTTCTGCGAAGCAGTCATGCTCGCGAAGGAGGAGGCGGGCCGCGTGAGAGAGAGGACAATGTCCTCCCCCCCCCCACCCGCAGTGGTGGACACCCACGGCGACGGACGTCGCAAGATGATCTCCGGCCACCGTAGGCGCGGGCATGCGGGCGGCGAGTAAAGGGCAACTCGCTGCCCGACCATGGACCATGCCCGGGTCGACGGCGCGTTGTGTTCCACGCGCGCCTCAAAGAGCGTCAGCATAATGACGGGGCCCCCTCTCTAGAGGGCCAAAGCCTGCCGGGGTCGCGGGACTTATACCATTACCGTGACCCCGGAACATAAAGGGCTATTGAAGGACACCGTGGATTTTAGTCAGTACAAGTCTGACAGTCCCTCCCGCCCTGCCCGGGGTGGGAGGACTCATTTGATGATTTTACCACGCAAAAAAAAAAAAAAAAAAAGGAGAGAAAATGTTATAGTAAAAAAATAATAGAAATTAAATAATTTGTTATTTCAACTTGGTAATTGGCACACATACTTTTTCGAAAAATAACGGTAACAAACCCGAACAACAAACTCAAAACGAATAAAAATAAAAACAACACAGTCGACTCCACGGGCGTCGCTCGCGCATTTGTCGTAGGTCAGTAACCGGCTAACCGCGAGTTACCGAACCGTTGTTTGACCATGAATCACATTATACCTACCAGTTTTATTTATGTACTTTTTAATTGGTTTTTATTATTAAACATACGGTCTTACTTATGCTTTTAATATCCAGATAGTTGGATTAAGGTCTCCTTTCTCTTCTCCCAGGGTTGCGGGAATGTTTAAACAAGTTACCGTGGCCCTGGAACGTAAAGTAGCTTGATATTGCTGACATCTTTAAATTTTTTTAGTCTCGTAAAATCGTCTAATGAGTCCTCCCTCCCAAGGCGGGACGAGAGGGACTGTCGGACTCGTACTGACTAAAATCCACGGTGTTCCTTCAATAGCCCTTTACGTTTCGGGGTCTATTCTATCTATTTTAGAAGGCCCCCCATTGGAACCATGGGGGGTTTAGGTTTCCGCACTTAGTCCTCAACCTGGACCATTGTGCGTGAGCCATTGTGGCCAATTACTCCAACCAGCCCACCTCCCTCCAAAAGCAGATCAAACTTCCCGGTCGCCTCAGGGCATCCGCAAGGGATCTTGGTGTTCCCAGGGTCTCCTCGCGAATTTTGGTAACGCCGGTGCACTCAAAGAGTACATGCGCCACCGTTTCCTCCGCCTCCATGCATGCTCTGCACAGGGGACTGTCAGTGATTCCTAGGGTGTGGAAGTGTTTGTTCAGTGAACAGTGTCCAGTGATGGTCCCCGCCACCAGGCGCAGGCTATCTCTGTCCAGGCGCAGGAGGCGCCTGGTCAGCCTTGTATCCAAGGATGGCATAGCTTCCTTGGATTGCCCGCACCCTGGTGTCGAGGTCCACCACCTCTCCGCTTGTATTCGAGTGTGATCCTTTAGCCAGCTTCTTAACTGCTTGAAAGGAATGGGCACAATGGGTTCGGGTCCGTAGGGTTTTGTGCTGGATCCTCTTCTGGCAAGTTCGTCAGCCGCATCGTTTCCAAGTGATCCACTGTGGCCTCTAATCCATTGTAGTGTTACCGTGTTGTGGTTTAGTACCGTTATTCGTTCTAGGGCCTTATGACATTCTAGTATTAGTCTCGACGTGATCTGATTGCTCCTCAGGGATTGTAGAACTGAGGCACTGTCGGAGAGTATTCGTATATTGGCATCCGTAACCTCTCTGGCCTCTATAGCGTGTGCCGCTTGGATAATACCTACACACTCTGCTTGGTATACAGAGTTGAGCATTCCAAGTGGTTTGGATATCTTAATGTTTAGGTCATCGGAGAACACCCCGACGCCTGTCCCATTGTCGGTTTTTGATCCATCAGTGTAGATCCTTAGCTCTTTTGTACCTGAGTAGTCACACGACTCCTCTGTGAGCTCTATGTTGTAGTGTTTTTGGAAGCAGTGGGTCTTCGGGGTTCTGTCGATGGGTGATGCCATCATCGGCTGTTCTTTGATTGCATCTTCTCTGATGCGTGTGTGTTTGATTCTGGAATCGTTATTTAGGGTGCCGGATACCTCGAGTCTGAAAGTTGCTATGGCTGCCTCCTCTCTTACAACGAGGTGCAGAGGTGGTAACCCCAGCATCACCTGTAAGGCAGCAGTGGGGGAAGTTCTCATGCTGCCGGTGATTGCTACGCAAGCAAATCTTTGTAGTTTCTCGAGATCCTTTTGGGTCGTACTTAGGTTGGTCCTGGGCCACCAAACTAAGGAGCCGTATGTAATGATTGGTCGGATAACTGTGGTGTATAGCCAGTAGGTGATCTTGGGGCTTATGCCCCAATTTCTCCCGAGCAGTCTCTTACATTGCCATAGGGCTATACTGGCTTTTGTGGTGATGTAATTCGTGTGTTGTGCCCAGTTCAGCTGTTTGTCCAAAAATATACCCAGGTATTTGGTTTCAGTCGATAGGCTGAGGGTGGTCCCAAAGAAGCTTGGTAATTGTAGCGTTGCCAGCTTCCTTTTCTTTGTGAAGAGGACGAGTTCGGTTTTGGTAGGGTTCACTGCTAGTCTGTATTCCTTGCACCAGTCTTCTACTATCCTCAGGGCTTGGCGCATAAGGTTGCATAGTGTGTTTTCGTGTGTGCCATTTATTATTATGGTCAGATCATCAGCATAGCCCACCGTATAGTAGCCTCTGCTATTTAGACGTTTGATGAGGCTGTCTACTACAAGGTTCCATAGTAGTGGCGAAAGGACACCACCTTGGGGGCAGCCCTTCGCCACTATGGCTCTAGTGGTGTTGTTTACCGTAACTTGTACGGCTCTTAGTCGGAGCATATTTGTGATCCATCCTCGCAGGGTCGAGTCCACACCGCGTTCCTCGAGCGCTGCGTTGATGCTATGGAAGTTGGTTTTGTCAAAAGCGCCTTCTATGTCAATGAAGACAGCTAGTGAGGAGCATTTGTGGTCCACTGCACATTCGATCTTGGAGATCACACTATGCAGCGCAGATTCTGTTGATTTTCCTATGGAATACGCGTGTTGTTGTTTATGGAGTGGTCGCTCCCGAAGAGGCCCATCCCGAATGTGTCGATCACAGAGCCTCTCGAGAGTTTTCAGTAGAAAAGATGTCAGACTTATTGGTCTGTACGCCTTTGGTTGTGTGTAGTCTGGTTTGCCTGGTTTAGGAATGAAGATGACTTTCACCTCCCGCCATGCAAGTGGTATGTATTTCTGTGCTATGCAGGCTTGGTAGATGACGGTCAGCCACGGCGTTAGGACGTCTTCTCCCCATTGTAGCAGGGCGGGGAAAATCTCGTCTAAGCCTGCGGATTTATATGGTTTGAAGGTCTTTATGGCCCATTTTATTCTCTCTGCGTTTACTATGGTGCGGGCTCTGGCCCAGTCTTGGTCATTTGGTGTTTGCGTTGGCTCACTTGCCCAGATTCTGTCATCGGAGAGTTTGCAGTCTGGGAAGTGGGTTTCCAAAAGGATTTTACTTGTTTCGTGGTCCGACTTGGTGTATGTGTTGTCTGGGGTTTTCAGCGACCCGAGGGTGCGATCCTGATCGGTAGATAGGATCTTTCTCACCCGCGCGGCTTCGCTGTTTGATTCAATTTCTTCGCAGAATTTCCGCCAGGCTGCCCTGCTGGCATTCCTGACTTGTTTTTTGAAGTTGTATTGTGTTTTCTTGTATGAGTCCCAGTCTTCTATAAGTCTGGAGTTTTTGGCTCTGTTGAATTGCTTACGCATAGTTTGCCTGAGCTTACTGAGTTCCGCATTCCACCAGGAGTTACCCTTGCTCTTGGTGTTTGGATCCTTTAGTTTGCAGCAGGCGTGGTAGGCTTCAATTATAAATTCCGAGAGTTTTGTTACGGTGTTCTCAAGTTGTTTGGGTTCCGTTAGAATTTGAGGCGTTTGGTTCTGTGATAGTAGGGTGGCCAAAAGCCGTTTGTAGCCGGGTACATTGGTACGGCGTGGGTTGCGCCTAGGTTCGGGTTTTTTTATGCTAGCTACTAATGAGAAGCGAATCCTTCTATGGTCAGAGCAGGAAGGCTCGTCGGATACGTGCCAGTTAGAAATAAGTTTTGTCGCGCTTTCCGAAGCCAGCGTTAGGTCAATGATCGTTTGTCCGCGAGATGTGACCCAAGTGGGTTCCGAGCCGCGGTTTAAGATGTTAAGGTTAGTGGAAAATAGATATGTGCAAAGTACCTCACCTCTGGTGTTGGCTTTGTTGCAACCCCAAAGCGGGTGATGGGCGTTCGAATCCGTGCAGATGACCAGGTCCAGGTTGTCGTCTTCACAGTACCTTACCAGGTCGGCCATCTCTTTTGGTGGGCAGTCGTCATCCTCGCCTGGCATGTATACCGAGGCCAGGACGATATCAGGTGCATCGCTGTCAGTTTTGAGCCTGACGGCTGTTAAGTCTCTGGAACATAATTGAGTGAGTGTGGTAATGGGTATATCTTTGGGTATGTAGGCACAGGTTCGTGGTTTGTCTGTGCCTTGTGTGTCGAGGATTAGCTTACCTCCAACATTACCAAGGCCGCATATTCTGTTGTTACGGATCCACGGCTCTTGGATGAGTGCAATGGTTCGGGGTTCCATCTCCAGTGCCCTGCGTAGGCAAGCCGTAGCAGTCTGGCTATGCTGGAGGTTGGTCTGGATGATATTTATGGGACGGGATGTGGGCGGTAGTGGGGTGGAGTTAGGAGGAGATTGATCCATCGGATGTTTCCCCCCCGTCCTCCAGTCCGTGCTGGTCCTCGCTCAGTGCCGGTGATGATGAGAGCAGCTGCTCCGTCCACCTTGTTGGTGAGGTTGGCATCCTCACGGCGTCAGCATCAGCCATCGCCGTTCTGGCCATCTCCTCCTCCAGTTGTGTCATGGTCAGGTCAAGCTCAGTCGGTGCCGGTTTCGTCTTTTCCGTGTCAGTCTGGGTGTCAGAGGGACGGGTGTTGGGGAAAAAGCGCACGTATATCGACCCAAGCAGGTACGATATCCGCCGCTCCCTCTCCAAGACCTTTTCGACTTCTTCCGGTGGGATACCCAGGGTCAAATAAGACCCGTAGTTATCACCACCGACCGATGTCGCCCTGTACAGTGTCCATCTACCGATGTCGTACCAAGGGTTCTGACGGGTCAGAATAGTCTGGAGCCGCGCTATGTCCCCATTGTACCTGGGTACAAAGAGCGCTGCTCGGACCCGGGTCGGTACGTCGGACTGTTTCATTACAGTCAGTGTCGCGTCGGTGTTCGGCATTCGTATCTTAGGTACGTTCTGAGTCAGCCAGGTCAGGGCGCTGTCGTCCTCGCACCACATCTGTACCGTGCCGTCCGCTATCCTTGGGTAACCGCGGAAGGCCGGGATGGTTTTGGAGGGGTCAGTGCACGTGTCAATTATGGCGTTTTCAAGGCTAAGCTTGATGTGCTCAGCCTCGTCAACTGTCATGTCTCGGGATGGAGGCGAGAGGCAGATCGCTACGGCGAGTCGCGCAGGGATATCCTTTGTGGCCCGCGCATAGGTTCTCTGCTCCCCTTGAGCAGTCCGGGTTCTAACACGCTTGGCGTCCCCCTGGAGCATACTCGGTGAAACCGAGTCGTCCGGGCGCTCCCTCTTCGCCGTTCCCCGGTCACTTGGACCGGGTTGCGGTTCTGAGGGGCCTGGCACGTTCTGTGCCAGGGACACCCTGCGCGCGAACCCAGACCGCTTGCCTCGTTTCGGGGTCACGGTTACTTAATAAGACAATCCCGCGACCCCGGGAACTCGTAGCTAACACCTCAAATTGATTACTTTCATATCCAATTCTAAATAACTATGTGGTTATAAGAATTACTAGCAGTTCCCCGTAGTTTCACCTTTTGGTCGTAGCGTGAGGTTTCATAGCTTATAGCCTTCCTTGATAAATGGTCTATCCAACACAGAAAGTTTTTTTCAATTCGAACCATCAGTTCCTGAGATTAGCGCGTTCAAACGAACAAACTCATCACCTTATCATAATCACGTAATTGGATCAAGGTATACATTGACATGATCAGTTCTATTTTCCTGTTCTACTGATACTCGTACCCATGTCTTTGGAGATGAGTTACCTTCACATACATACGCACAGAATCACCATCATTAAGGATTGTTCCACTCTGTCTCACCATTAAGCCAATGGCATTGTACCTACTAAGGTTATGGTCTTGGTATTTTTTCTTTTGATTATTCAATACAGGGTATTTTTTCTTCAAATGTTACACTCGCGAAAGTTAATCACGTATTATACATAGAAACTTCCCCAAGGCATATAGATTATTTAAGGTCAGTTCAGTCCAAACGCACTGATACTGGAATTGTGTATATTTTCGTATAGTAAATAAAGTTTGATTTTGAGTCGCCATTAAGAGCCTATGCACACCACGGTTTTTAAAACGCGCCGACGACGCGCGTTTCTAAAACACGCGTCTCTAAAACGCGCGTCGTTTGCGCGCTTTTGTCAAACAGAGCAGTTTGTTGTCGCGATACAAAGCGTCAAACGCGCGTTTGCATCGCGTCTGTATCCCTACAAACGCGCGTCCCCGCGCTGCATCGTATCTTGTCTTCGGTGAAATGTGTATCTATTCGTATAGGAAATAAAGTTAGATCTTGAGTCGCTCTACTTAAATGTGTAGGTACATATCGTCGCATCTCGGTGTAAATTGATCCTTAGGAGTGAATCTATTACCTATCAATTTTAGTCAGTACGAGTCTGACACCCACTTAACGATTTTACCACTTTTTACCACCCAAAAAAGTGTATAAAACAATATTTCATCCACTTAGAGTGACTTACACCATATATGTTCTTAATTAACATCGGAAGTAGGCGGCTGAAGGCTTGTTATTACCTACTAAAAGGATGTTACTTATTCAACTGTTTTTGAGGTTAAATATCTTATCTTTTGCAAGGAAACATTAGAGGTAATTAAGTTTCGCAACATGCAGCGTTTTTACCTGGGTTATTAATTTTAATTTTTTGTTTATGACTTGGCTAGGCTATTCCAGGGCTGCGGGAATGTGTACTAAGAAGTTACCGCGACCCCTTCAATATAACTAGTGTTGTCTTACAGCCAAAATCGAAATTATCTCTCAATCCAAATCTTGATCCGTATTCTTCGAAGGCTGCTTCTAATTGAACATTTTAAGACACGGTTTAGGATCGTTGATTAGTTGACAAAGATTGAGATCAAGATTGCGATCCAGATACTTTATTAATTTCCCAAGTTAATGTACTCGAAACCAGAGACCTTCTCACGAGTTTTCACATTTCTATGACGTAAAGTAAACGAGGAGTTTGACATTAATTTGATCGATACAATTAGTCCATCAATCGTAAACTAGAGGCACTTCTTCATTTTCCATACAATTTACGTCAGTCGTAGGTAATAACACTTCCAGTACCTACCATGTACGGCCAAATACGTAGAATTAATTCTAGGGCCTCTGAATGTAACAGCTCATCAATATTTTTTTTTTACTTGGTAAATCATCAAATGAGTCCTCTCACCCAGGGCAGAGCGGGAGGAACTGTCAGACTTGTACTGACTAAAATCCACGATGTCCTTCAATAGCCCCTTACGTTTTGGGGCTATGGCCGGTTCCGTTGCCTGAAGAGACAGTCTCCGGCAGGTTATTTGGCCCTCCAAAGGAGGCCTCGTCAGATTGCTTACAGGTCTTTGAGACCACGACGCGCCGTCGACCCAGCTCATCACTATGCAAGATCGAGCTGATCATGAACTTCTTTCGCCACCCATCAACCCAATTAAGATTCGTCTAATTCATTTTCCCGTTAAACAAAAGGAAAATACGCCCAGTTCGTGAGGGTATCGCTCTTGGTTGCGCAAACGCAGGTGATCATTATGAACGGCGTGCGCCGCAACCTTCAGGGTGTTTCGACACCACACTCAGTTTGTTTTTGCACCTGTTTCTGCTACTTTAGTGTAGGTAATGTGGTAAATATGGTAGATAAATCTAATCTCACTATTACCTAAAATATTTATTAATATAAATGTGAAGTTTTGATGAATAAATGGATGAATGGATATTTGTTACTCGATCACGTCAGAACGGTTGCGCATGAGCAGATCTTGATGTATTTTAGAGACAGATTTTAGTGTGAAGTATCTATCACATAGGATATCTACATGAAGTTCCGATTATTTCCAAATTATACGCAGCGAAACCGCTGAAAACACGGACCCCTCAAAAAGTTTTAATTGTATTTTTTTTTATAATTACGTTAATAATTTTTGCCGCAATATCGTAAAACAAAACAGTAAACATAGATAGCTTAGATCTTGGAATTTGTTCCCGATACCGGTGGGATATTTTTAAATTAATAGGTACCTATTAAATAATAATTTTAAAACATTGAAGTAAAAAATGAATAAAGGAGAATTATAGTAAACTAGCTGTTGCTCGCGGCTTCGCTCGGGTTAATTTAGAATTTGACAATAGATTCGTACCGTACATTTGACCATTTGTTGTTAAATGTATGTTATTTTTGTTTATATCTATACTTTATTAGGGATGAAAAGTACCTTAGGGAAGACGGACTCTGTAGGTAACAGGACACCTGACAAGGTAACAAACAAAGAAACTTACTTTCTCATTTGTTAGGATATCTTATTCTTTACCAACTAACTTTTCTTAATAAAATCGTAAACACAACCAATCGCCCGCGGCGTTCGCATGCGGAACGAAGCAACGACCTCACTTGACACTTACCGACTTATAGACTCAACATACATAGCATTGTATATAACATGGACTGGTTCTTATAGATCTACATTAGGTACTACTAGTACACTGATCTTATAACCTAGAGGGTTGCCATGTTAACGGGTGTTTATGGGACACTTTTAGTTTTTAAAATGAGATGTTTAGTTTTGAACCGACTTCAATAAGGAGGAGGTTCTAAATTCGGTCGGTATTTTCTTTAATGTATGTCCACCGATTACTCCGAGGTTTCTGGTCCGATTTATGTGATTCTTTTGTTCAATGTAGTATACCTGCCATTTGGTCCCATAAAAATTTCATTTAGTTAGGTTCAATAGTTTTTATTTTATTTGCATTTTTCCAAGCTACATAGTTCTAACAACGATGCTTGACAGATCGTCATTCCGTTCGCGAAGAGTTGAAATGAACCCTATTTGTGTAAAATATCAATAGTTAGTAGGCAATGACCCTATTGCCAACAACAGAACAGAAGCAGCAAAATAGTGAAGAGTTTTTTTTTTATATTTCATATAAAATCTACTTGTTGGTCAAGTGTTGTCAAATGATCGTAAGGTCGACTGCTAAGCATGATGTCCTGGGTCCGATTCTGTATTTGTGACCGTGTGATGCAAATAGGCTCGCCCCTAAACTTAACTGGCGAAATGTGGGTGTACTAAATCACACCTCTGCTTAACCCTTCTGTAATTACAGGTGTGTTGTTCTACCAAGACAAAAGCCTGTCCCAAACTGCTTTACAGACAGCATCCGCCTTTTCCATCCAAAATAAAATTTCCAAGGCCTGCATATAATACGGACAAAGTAAAATATGAATTAATTATAACAATACGTAATGATATCGACCTTTTTCGTGGAATTTAGGCCTCAATCCCTCACTTCCGTCATGACATATGACACTGTATTTTTCGCTTTTGATTTGCGGAACTGTCCTTTGTTTTCCGGACTCGTGGTGAACCTACACGAGAGTCCGCTGTCAAACCGGTACGTCTATGGATTGTTGTGTTTTTTTTTACTTTTATTTTTTAATTGAAGGTCGAATGCGTGAAGAGTATGTGATGTAGCATAGGATGTAGTGGTTCCGATGACCTTGAAATGTAGCGTTATTCTTTTTTGTTTTGATTGTTGCGTACTTTGATAGTGAGCCCCTTCGTGCACAAGGCGACACAATTCTCCGATACCTTACTTTGGTATCTAGGCGACTATCGCAATACATATCAGGGTTGGCATGTTTAAAACAAGTTGTTTTAAAACAACACTGTTTAAAACAGTTTGAAATTAAACAGTGTTTTTTATTACACGTTTTAACTACTTTTCATGGCGGATGAATGCCTGTAAAATGAAAATAAATTAATATTCAGGGGTCTTAATAGCTTGACATTAAATAATTTGAGTGTATGCCCCTGCTATGTCACATTTTTTCACTTTTATTGGCATTGTAATGAAACAATACTTCAAAACATTAGAAAAAAAAACAGTAGATGTTTTTTTCCATTGACATTTTTTTCTAAATATTTCATTACAAACAGCGAATTTGAAAAGATCTAGTCTAGAAATGAAACATATGATTTATTTACAAGTTAAGACGTCGACCCATAGTCGAATTAATTTGAAAAAATGACCGAAACTAAAAAACAAAAAAAAACACAAAACAATTTGAACAGTTTGTTTTATAGAATTTAAAAAAAAAACTATTTTTTTCCAACCCTGATACATATCCATAGAGGTTCGTACACAAGCACCCGTCAATGGATACCAAAGTCGTAAGGTATCGGAGACTCGTGTCGCCAAGTGTACGAAGGGACTAAGTTTGGCGTTTGCCCTTTACAGAATTGCGGGAATATTTTAAAATGTGACTGCGACCCTAGATCGCATCGGTCAATGGAAAATGAACAGGGTTACCAGTACGAGTCTAACAGCCTTCTCCAGAAGGAAATGAACATTTTAAAGTCAAGAGTGAACAGGTTACTTCTAGACAGGTGTGCTTTACCCTCGACCACAACTAGGGTTGCCAACCGTACTCTAAAATGTAACCGCCTTCAAAAACAACCACAAAAAAGGGTAAAATAACCTACAAAATAAATTTTCTTTCAGAAGTCGGTGCCTTTGCTTTTTTCATTTCATTGTT
The DNA here is from genome assembly GCA_950005045.1 of Agrotis exclamationis. Classification (NCBI taxonomy): domain Eukaryota; kingdom Metazoa; phylum Arthropoda; class Insecta; order Lepidoptera; family Noctuidae; genus Agrotis; species Agrotis exclamationis. Next base: position 720,186 of record OX465439.1, read on the forward strand.
TTTTTGCCACCGACTTCTGAAATAAAATTTATTTTGTAGGTTATTTTACCCTTTTTTGTGGTTGTTTTTGAAGGCGGTTACATTTTTTTTGAAAAAGTTTTTTTATTTTACTCTTTATAGTTTAAATATTCAACTCAAATTCTTGTCAAATAAATCATTCCCTCTCAAGTGCACAATAAGCTAATAAAATTCCCTATCTCAAAAACTACTGAACCGATTTTGATGAAACTTGCAGTATTCCGTAAGTTAGACAATACTTAGTACAACAAAAAAAGAATTACTTAAATCGGACTTGTAGTTCCCGAGATATGCGAACACAAACTAAATCAGTCGATGCCTACTCCAAGCCGTTGAGGAGTTGTACCTTCCATCATCAGCTCATCCACCTGAGATGATGATTATCAGATGCAAATACTTGAACAGCTTTAGAAAATATATGAAAATGGTACTATGTGCCTATAAAATTTGAAGGTTGCCCTCGATTTCCCTGGGATTCCATCATCAGATCCTGACCTGATGATCATGGGACCAATTGGAAAGTATACCCTTTCAAACAAAAGAAAAAAATTCCAAATCGGTCCAGGCGTCTTTGAGAAATCTGGGAACATACATAAAAAAAAAAAAAAAAAAAAAAAAAAAAAGATTCCGACGAATTGAGAACCTCCTCCTTTTTTTGAAGTCGGTTAAAAATAGAGTATTGTACTATCATGTAGGCGTACTCTATAATCTATAACAATAACAGAGTATGCTAAAATACTCTTTTTACACAACTATACTAAGTAGTGCCAGTCATGTAATAATTTATGCGAACCCATTATCATGAACAAAAAAGTCGACCATTTACTGTCAATATGTATTGGTATCCCCAATTCCCAATTTTATAGTTAGAATGTTTGGAGTCATACAATTTTTTTTATAATAAATAATACTCATTTTGGGAAGTCTGTACTCTTTATTCACCTCCTTTGAAATCAGAAATACTCTATTTCTTCTTATAAAAGTTGGCAACCCTTAAGCCTCCTGCAGACACACGCGATTAATCGCGCTGCGACAACGAGCCAAGCTAATTTCCACTCTAAAAATACTGCGAATGGACCGCGACATGTCGCCCCGCGCGATTAATCGCGTGTGTCTGCAGGAGGCTTTACCACAACATTGCTTACAATTAGGATAATTAATGATAAAATGCGAGCCTACCGCTAAAAAAGTTAATAAAAGTAGCATGTACGTATAACTAAGGTGGTTAGTAGGAAATAATTTGATCTACAAACTAGATATTTTAAATATAAAATAGCTCGCAAGGGCGTGGCCGACCATTAACAAACATCCGATCATGCAATCCTTTGTCTACAGTCTCAATTAATTAATTATACATATAATTACCTATACCAGTAATTTACTTTATCGAATTATTTTTGGAAGTCCAGGGAAGGTTAAAAATGTGTGATATTAGGAATATAGCAATATTCCTACTTCCTACCAGTACCACGAATATCACGAGTTTTCACTATTTTACTTTACAGCGTCTTTCCAGTATTATTTACATCGTTCCTTGTATGAAAAAATGGAACAGCGGCTCTGGTGTGGGAAGAAGGAACAAATTTTTTCCTTGAAAAATGTCAATTTGAAACTGTCAAAGTTCCAGTTTACTTTACGTCTCTAAGCCTGGCCGCATACATCATTTTTCCTGATCAGGAATCCTGATCCGTTTTTCGAAATTTGTACGGGAAGTTATACAAATGTGTGTGATTTGCACACACATTTGTATGAATTCACTGTGTACGGACAGAAAACGGATCAGGATTCCTGATCAGGAAAACAAACTGATGTATGCGGCCAGGCTACTGAAAACTCGTGCTAAGGGTACAGTTCAATATTAAAATTTGATGTTCGTCCCTTCGTTCAGAAATCAATTAAATTTAAAAGTCGTTCAGGAATCAAATAGGCGGTTTTAAATAAAAATAGCTATAGTTTGATTATTAATTCGAGTCAGTAAAATGACAAGTGCAACTGTCACTGATACATACAAAATGAAACAAACCTGAACACTGGAAATGTCATTTTACTGACTGGAATTAATAATCGTAGAATAGTACTTGCAAGGGCGTGGCCGATCAAAATCAAAATCAAATCATTTATTTCAAGTAGGCCTGTTACAGGCACTTTTGAATTGTCAAAAGACAAAAAATAAAATAGGTAAAATAAAATTTTATATATGTTATGGTGCTACAGTCCCAGTCACAAGACATAAAAACTGTGAAAGTACCGTAGGTGCTCATTCCAAAGCGTAGATCTCTATGGAGAAGAATGAGCAAGAAACTCCATGGACACTCTTTTTCAATCGCCAAAATTATTACAGAATCTTTGTTACATCATTCATCTTAAGATGGTACATTATGATCATTAACAAACATACGATAATGCAATCCTTTGTCTACAGAGTCAATCAATTAATTATATAATTATATCAGTACTTTACGAATAAATTCATAAAACATCAGTAATTACTATTTATTGAATTATCATGCTAATAGACGTACCTAGTACTTTTGTTAATAAATAATAACTTGTTGTAAACATTTATGTTTTCATTATGTATTCTGATGCAATATAATTATTATGATTCAATGAAAAATACATTAAATACTAATTTAAATATTATTTTTTTTAGGTAACCTCTTTTTACCCCGTCCTGAAACAGGTCTCTCTTATTCATATTACTGACTATGTTTGACTTATTTTTAAGTTAATTTAAAAGGCAGCAAATTGTTATACAAGGGCCTTAAATGACTAGCACCCCATTCGTCAAATATTCCGTAATATTTACATTTTCAAAAAATATATACAGGGCCGCATTTGAGAAAGAATTTTCTTTAATAAAAACAAACAGACGAATTCTTTTTGTTTACGTATTTGAAAAAGATGACAACTAGGTATATAATATATATTTAATATAAACCACATGTATAATTGTTACATTGGATGGTAATGTTGATTTATCTGTACCCGTAAAAAGTTGACCAAACGCTTGGTGATGTCTTAACGTGAAAAAGTGTTTGCTAAAACCAATTTGCAAAATAAATATCATTTACCACTTCACATAATGCCAATATTTTAACATTTTAACCTTAATAGACCAATGACCGTAATCAATTTTGAGCACTTCTTAGCCGACTTATCAGCACAAATAATAGTAATTGACATTTCAAGGTACCAAGTGCGGCCCTGTACTCTGCGCTATACGGAAACGTCTGTTTAATTGTAAATTATTTTGTACATATAGATGATCGAGGAAGCTTTTGTTCAAATTGCTTTAATTACATAGTATATAATTATGTACGTGAAATACATAAGTCTGAAAAAATTACCGACTATGTAAATATTTACGTTTATTTTTGACGGCACGGCTGGCACAGTACTCGTAGCTGAGCTATGGGACTGCTGCACAGTGTGTCGGGTTCGATTCCTGCCCGGAATAAATATTAGTATGATCTACAAGTAGTTGAATTGCTCGGAGAAAGTAAATGCGTGGTTGAGCAATGGGATGTCACGCGGAACCCAAGACCCGCCGCGTCCAAAACTTCACGTAAATGAACTCGCGATGTGAAATTATACTAACGAACAAAAGTATGGGCATGCGGGTGGCGAGTACAGGGCAACTCGCTGCCCGACCATGGACCATGCCCGGGACGACGGCGCGTTGTGTTCCACGCGCGCCTCAAAGAGCGTCAGCATAATGACGGGGCCCCCCTCTAGAGGGCCCAAAGCCTGCCGGGGTCGCGGGACTTATCTCATTACCGTGACCCCGGAACATAAAGGGCTATTGAAGGACAACGTGGATTTTAGTCAGTACAAGTCAGACAGTGGGGTGGGAGGACTCCTTTGATGATTTTACCACGCAAAAAAAAAAAGCGAACAAAAGTATGGAATTACTTACTCTGATTCCGCGCGAAATGGTACCATTTTACAGGTTCTACTGTTTCATTGAAATTACGCCATTATTTAAGGAGTTATCTGGGATCAATTCCAAGTAAAACCTCCTGCAGACACACGCGAATTCCATACTTTTGATCGCGAGTGAATTAATAAAAATAGATTTATGAATCATGATTTAATTTTAAACATAACAGTGATAATGTATTAATAAAAATATAATTTATGTGTCTGTTATGTTAATTTTTTGTTATGAATGAATAATAGAATAAAATAATGAACTACCAGTATTTTTTTTGTTTTGTTTTGTTAAATTGTACTTCCTTTTGTGTATAGATGATATTTATTGAGGTATATTTTTTTTTACCTACTTAATTTTTTTAGGTCACAGGAGCGACTGCTGAATGTTTAATAGTACCTAACTTGAAATATATTTATTTGATTGTGGCTACCTAGTCCAGTTATTTATCTATAAAAAACTTATTTAAAAAAAATATTAAAGGAATCATAAACATAACACATAATATCGTAAAACTAAAACAAATTGAACCATTAAAAATTCAGTTCAATTTTCATTTAACCGACTTCAGAAAAAAAAAGGGATTCGGTATTTGAATTTTTCGCGATTCCAACCGCGGTGATTAGAAGTCAAACTATTAATCCAGATAGTTATTGACCAGACCCAGCGATTTAAAACCATAATTACTTATGTTTTACACAGTAATCTCGCGATGTAAAGCATAAACATTAATTCGGATCAAAATTATAAAAGCAACATAAAACGGTTATTGCAAAATAACTTGAATGCCATAAATCCTGTGTTATTAGGTTTCGAAACTATGCACTCAGCTATGCCTGTAATTTTCTTTAATATAGTTAGAAAAATATGTTTGTTTCTAAAGTCCGGTCGTTTATGACCAATTATTTTGCCCATTTTTTTACCTGGTAATATCATCAAATGTCAGATAGTCCCTAGGAGACCCTAGGGACTATCTGACTTACTAAAATCCACGGTGTTCCTTCAATACGGACGGCAAGGCGAAAGGTGAGGACGCCGTGGCGCCTCTTCAGCCACTCCTCAAAGACGGGTCTTACCGCCGCTATTGCGTCGTGTCTCGTGCCCTAATTATTTGGCCCTGAATATTAGTATTTGTGAAGTCTTAAAAAGCGGGAGATCGTGTGTTCCTGCAATAGGCAAAAATTATGAAGAAATGACTTGGAGCCTAACCCAATAACTGGGTAACACTTTACCCCTTGTTAAGACTGGTTGTAAGATTTTCGAGTTTATTATAAACAACTGACTTATTACTCCAAAGCCTTTCAATAAATATTAGCGTCATAATATAATATAATTATAATAGTTGGAACAATTGAGTTCTAAATTATCAACAGATTGATTGACGATTGAACAAATCAATCATGCTTAGGTACCAAGGTCTACCAACTGGCATCACCGCAAAACGTGACCTAATTTTTTTCATTTTTATAATATAGGTACCTAGTTTTGTTGATCTTGGCCCCAATATACCCCAGAAGCAAAATGTATACTTTGCTGTGACATTTTTAAAAAATGTTGCAGCGCATGCTCAGGTTAGGAGCCTTTTGGCCTCGCACAGGACTATTTATGTTATTTTTGTTCCGTTTATCTTTCTTTTATATGATTTCGTTTTTCCTTTGTATTCCTTTTTCTTCTGTATAGTTTTGTTGTTCTGTCCTATGTGTGTCAATTAATGTTTTTTCTTTCTTTCTATGATGGAGCGAGCTCACCCAGAAGGAAGTGGAACTCTTGGGCACTCACGGAACATAGTAAAATCTAGTTATTTTTAACCGACTTCAAAAAGGAGGAGGTTATCAATTCGACGGTATGTTTTTTTTTTTTTTTGTTTTTTTTTTTTTTTTGTATATTTGTTACGCGATTACTCCGCCAATTGTGAACAGATTTTTAAAATTCTTTTTTTGTTCGAAAGGAGGTACTTCTGAGGTGGTCCCATAGTCACCAAGTTGGGGTCTGATGATTGGATCCTGGAGAAATCGAGGGCAACCCTCGAATTTTATAGACCGACACACCGTTTTTCGCAAATTTTATGAAGTAATTTAAGTACTTGCGTATGGTAATCATAATTTCATGTAGCTGAGCTGATGATGGAAGGTAGAACTCCTTAATAGTAAGGAGTAGGCATCGACTAATTTAGTTTGAGTTCGCATATCTCTGGAACTACAAGTCCAATTTAAGTAATTCTTTTTTTGTATGTTTATGTGTAAGTTTCATCAAAATCGGTTCGGTAGTTTTTGAGATAGGGAATTTTATTAGCTTATTGTGTACATGAGCGATGTTATTACCGGTGTTATGGAATACAAAATTCTAGTGCACATGTTGTGTTTGACAAGAATTCGAGTTGATACTTAATCTAAAAAGAGTAAAATAAAAACTTTTTCAAAAAAAAATGTAACCGCCTTCAAAAACAACCATAAAAAAAACGGTAAAAAAACCTACAAAGTAACTTTTCTTTCGGAAGTCGGTGGCAAAAAAAAAGGAAATGAAATAAAGAAAACAAAGACACCGACTTCCGAAAGAAAAGTTACTTTGTAGGTTTTTTTACCGTTTTTTTTATGGTTGTTTTTGAAGGCGGTTACATTTTTTTTAAACGCATTAACGCATGCTACGCGCATGACAAAGATGATTTTTGAGGAAAAAAATGAGCTGTGAGTAGGATTTGATCCAACATTGATTTGGCTGTAATGTCAACGTTTTATTTGGAAGTTGTTAGAAACTAGTCCAAGAGATGGCGCCACGTTAACGTAGGTAAAAACTTTCAAACGAGGGAATAGAAAATAGAAGATTCAGCTTCCGAGTGTGGGTTGCGGTAGCCTAATGGTAAGGCGTCTGGAGTACTTATCCAGAAGACGCGGGTTCAAACCCCACACGCAACAGTAAAAACTGGTGAGGCCTACTACCACTGCACCGCCAGTGTGATCGCTCAGCGGTCACCGCAGTTTACAGGTAGCCTGTAGAGTTGTTGCCAGGGCTGGACTGCCGAGGTGGATCCCACCCACCCACAATATAAATAGGCAAACAAACCAAAAGGCTTTGCTAGTTAAATAAATAATTGGTTAATAGTCCAGCCGTGCCACTAACATAAACTTTAACAGACCTGTCATTTGCTGTTCAGATATAAATGCTGTTCATGCAATTTCGATCATAATTTCCAATAGTTGTTACACCGGTAAACTAGTTTCTTTGTCTGTTCCGGTTTCCCGGAAAACGTTCAGTTTGAAAAAAGGAGTGTTGAAAACGCTTAAAAAGCGGCACCTTTGAAATCTATTTACAAGGCAACTGCCGCAAAATTATATCAAAGACGGCCGCCTCAAGAACTCAGTTCACCACTGACGATGCGTATTTATGCGGGCGACATCATTCGAGAGGGACTAAGAACGATTGCCTTAACATTACCGTAGTTTCTGGTCATATTAACTGTCTCTACATTGTAATATATGACACTGGTTGTCTTATTTCTTATCGAGAATCCCTTTCCAGCAATTGTATCCAACCTTAAATCGCGACTTATAAAGATCCCAACAATATTCTTTATAAATGGAATAAAAACATAACAGTTAACGATTCACAATCTAATGCACAGTACAACCTTCGTGGCATCGCTTCATAGTTAATATAAATGTTTTTTACATTATAATAAAAAGAAGTACCTTGAGTCTGATTGTTCAGAATCTGAGGAAGTCAGCAAGGTAAGGTAGTTACCCTTTTTTATGTGGGGTTTTATAATTTTTATTGGCAATTTAATTACTTATTGTTGAGGTCCTTAAAATCATCATCAGCCTATAAATGTTCCCACTGCTGGGACACATGCCCCCTCTGTGTGTGACTTTTAAAAAACACAACGTTTATAATAATTTATTTATTTAAAATACACTGTAGCACGTGCAGCTGGAGCCGTGGTAAAAATTGTAGTCCTAGAAAAGAATTGAAGGTGATGCAATGACAGAACGTAAATTCGAAACATGATTTTTTTAATATTATTAAAACAATAAATAGATCTTAAAGTAAAGAGGTTGAAGGAACAGAAGAGGTTGGATACCTCTCTGTTACAAGGGAGTGGGCCCAGTGCGGATTGGTAGATGTCACATGTCTTCGAAGTTTTGGTTCTAGGACATTCCGGTTTCCTCACGATGTTTTCCTTCACCGTTTTGAGAGCAGTGGTGTTGAAATAATTTACACAAAGTAATGCACCTGACGGGGTTCGAACCCACGACCTTCAACTCGTAAGTCGCGGCCGGGACCACCGGGCCACCATTGCTCTCACAGGCAGACACAGGCTACAAAGTACCAATCAAATCGCTTAGAATTTACTATTTTACTGAATAATTCTAATTAGTCCGGCATGGCATTTTAATTACAAAAATAATATTTGAGCCCCATATTTTCCTTTTGTTACGTACCTATACCAAAATTGAAGGAGATGCGATGGTCTTAAAATTGGCAATGCGTCACAACTAAGTACAATTTTACTGAGTTCTGAAGCCACGAGCTCTCACTTTCCAGTTTTGACGCGGTGTCTTTGTAAATAAGTATTCATTAGGTGCGCGCGTACACACAGAGCGCGCAGCCTCGCTAGGCATTTGCTGCGCGAGGAAACTGACAAACGAGGCTGCTCACTCTGTGTGGACGCGTCTATTGTTTTTCGACCGGGCATGAAACAATATACGCGAGCAAAACAAAAGCCGACACTGGATGGCTCGGGCGCGGGCGCCTGATCGCTCGACCGCGGCAGCGCTGTCACTTGTCTCGCCCCGAGACTCGTCCACACCAACCGAGCTGCTTCGCGCGGAAAATGCCCCGCGAGGCTGCGCGCTCTGTGGGGACGCACCTATTGATTTAACAAATGAAAAAAATACGTATCCATTATTTTTCGCGCGAGGGAACTGACATGCGAGGCTGCTCACTCTGTGTGGACGCGTCTATTGTTTTTCGACCGAGGCACGAAACAATATACGCGAGCAAAACAAAAGCCGACACTGGATGGCTCGGGCGCTCGGTCGCTCGACCGCCGCAGCAGCGCTGTCACTTGCCTCGCCCGAGACACGTCCACACCAACCGAGCTGCTTCGCGCGGAAAATGCCTCGCGAGGCTGCGCGCTCTGTGTGGACGCACCTAATGATGTTCAACTAAAAACCTTAACTAACTTAACCTTAACCTTAACTATGTAGGTACCTAATTATGAATTTACCCAGCAACAGAGAGGTGCATTATTTGTACAATATTTTAAGATAAGCCATTATTGATTGCCCTACAGAATACTACAAGTACCGACGATAAAATATCAAATACTTATATTTATCACGTAACATAAATTATGCATTTAATATTTAACGTTATTTATTCATGAAATATGCTTATGGAGTCATGAGAATTAAACTATTATTAATTTGCTTAAATTATGACTTATTTATTATTTAACCAGGAGATGTGCGACCTATAGTACCTACTAATATTGACTAAGATTTTTCGGATATATTGAATCGAAAGGTCGCAAGTTCTAATGCCGCTGCTGGCGTGGCGGTACGATTTTTTTTTGTTTGTTATATTAAGAGCTACCAAAGGAGTTTGGATTAGAGTGACAGTTCACACTGGCTGGTGAATGTATATACGAATATGACAGCTGTCACCTGATGACAGATCAGAATTGGCGGGAGTGCGGTTGTGTTATTATTACGTCCACGGCGAACTGGTATAATTATTCTGACTTAATCCTGGGGATATTTATGATTTATGATGAAGATCGACCACTTCTGAATAAAAAGGTTATCCTGACGACCACACTTTTTAACCGACTTTAAAAAAAAAGTAGGTTCTCAGTTCGACCTGTATGTATGTATCTTTGTCCGCGATTATCTCGCGTTTGGCTGAACCGATTTTGATGCGGTTTTCAGAAAAGTATTTGTTACATTCTGGGGAATTACATTCAGTATATAACAATAATAGATATCTCGTGAAGTTGCCCGTACAGATCCGTTTTTGTTGTTTACTATGATTGTAGATTTTCAAAGACGCCGATTATATGAAGATTTTTGTTGAATTTTTAAACTAAAAACTGTAAAATAAGTTTTCTTTCGGAAGTCGGTGGCCATAGTCAATGAAATAAAAAACAAAGCCACCGACTTCCGAAAGAAAAGTTATTTTACAGTTTTTTTGTGTTTGGTTTTGAAGTCGGTTCCCTTTTTTTTTCAAAAAGTTTTAATATTTTAAAATATTCAATATTGACAATGCAGTCTTGTCATTCAACATATTACACAAACGCTCGGTATTGCAAGTATGGCAGACATGTTGTCTGTACATATTTGTTAAGTACCAACACTACGACATAGTTGACACATGATCAATGATCGACTTCCTTTATTGGCTATGGTATTTCCTTGAGGATTGTTAGAAAAATATCATAGGTAAATAGTTTTGTGAGGTTGCCAGATGATTGATTAGTTTGTAGTTCGCTATAATTATGTAGGTTAAGCCAACTGATTTCACTCGTTTTTCTGTCCGTCCGTCTGTCACTACTAAACTATTGAGACAGTTGAAAATTTTTACACACGATGTATTTCTGTTGTTGCTATAACAACAAATACTAAAAAACAATAAAAAAGTATTTTAGGGGCTCGCATACATCAGACATGATTTTTTTGCCGTTTTTATAGATAATGTTACGGAAACCCGCCCCTGGGAGCCTTGATTGGAGCGGTACAACGGTGAGATTCTAACTGACTAAAGTCCACCATGATCTTTCATTGGCCTTTACGTTCCAAGGCGACGCACAGTATATTTTTTGACCTCATTTTGGGACAGCTTATTTTTATTAGCTCATTAAAAAACTCCTACCAGCCTAGCTATTATAGTTTTTGCAAAAATCCAATTTTATTTCGGAATTCCGGAATTTCAATTTTAGCGATTTTTTTTTTGCATATGTAGTCCATATGTGTGGCTACAGGTTGAGACCAAAAAAACTTGCTAACATTGAATACATAAGTCAGAAAAAAATAAATAAGATTTTGAAATATTCGCCATTATCTTAAAATTTAAAAACCCTAGCCTACTCTTTGATTGGTTCTTAATGTAGTCTTAGGATGAAGCTTTCAGGCTGCAAAGGAAAGTAAAGCATTATATACGTAGTTTATAAGAAAAGAAAAAAAATCGCTAAAATTGAAATTCCGGAATTCCGGAATAAAATTGGATTTTTGCAAAAACTATAATAGCTAACTATAATCCCGGCGTGGCGACGAGTCCATCGAGCGCCTAGTGGTGCAGGGCAAAGTTGAAGGCACCCGAGCACGAGGTAGGTCGCCTATGAGATGGACGGACCAGATAAAAGCAGCTGTGGACAGTTCCCTGCACGTCTGCACCAGAAAGGCGGCCATCAGACAGGAATGGCGGCGTATTGTTAGGCGAGCCACTAACAGCTGAAATGGCGACCACGACCACTCTGCCAAGAGTGCAACGACGGAGAAGGAAGGATAATAGCTAGGCTGGTAGGAGTTTTTGTCTAGCATTTGTAAAATGTTTCTTCATATAATGAGCTAATAAAAATAAGCTGTCCCAAAATGAGGTCAAAAAATATACTGTGCGTCGGTACCTGTGCTTAGACCAGTAAGTGCCACAATAAAAACCATAACATCAATAGCAAACAAAATCACTAAACAATGACCAATTAATCTAGTGCTCAACCATATCGATCAGCATTGATCACGGCAATCGATTCGATTCGGAATGCAAGTAACGGCCGGTCCGTTACTTGCATTCCGAATCGAATCGCAGACGCAGACGCAATCGATTAGAACGTCACTTATAACAGGGTCAGGGGTAGTTTTTAATTACGTTGTTAATAAGTAAAAATACTTCAAGAAGGCCAATCTTTATTTCAACTCAATTTTTTTTTATTAAATTGTCTAATGTCGGGGTGCCCCGTGTGTACGAAACGGGGACTGACAAATAAATAATGTCGTAGAAACGATTGGGGGCACCCCGACTCGGACAGGTTAGGTTCCAGACCCCGCCATCCCCGTCGTGGTTATTTTTTTTTAAACCAAGCGGTGCTCCGTCTACATTTTCTGAAATTTTTGTCATTTCACTGAACCAATTCAGGGATTTGATCAAAACACTAGATTTGTTTAGGGAAATGATAAAATCGTGTTGTTATTTTAACATCATCCGTTGTCCTAATTTGATGAAAAACTTGCGACATATAGATTTCCAACTACATTATAAAAGAAAAGTTCTTCTTCTTTGCTTCTTTGTTTTATGTTTATTATTTATATATGTATTATGTCTTGTATATAATTATATTTATTTACGAGTATGATGTTTGTATTTATCATCATCATCATCATCATCAGCCGGAAAACGTCCACTGCTGAACATAGGCCTCCCCCTTAGACCGCCACGCCGAACGACAATTCGCCACTTGCATCCATCGGTTGCCCGCGACCCTCACGATGTCGTCGGTCCACCTAGTGGGAGGCCTACCTACGCTGCGTCTTCCGGTCCGTGGTCGCCACTCGAGAACTTTTCTTCCCCATCGGTTGTCAGTTCTACGAGCGATGTGGCCTGCCCATTGCCACTTCAACTTGCAAACTTTATGAGCTATGTCGGTGACTTTGGTTCTTCGCCGGATATCCATGTTCCGGATTTTATCCCGCAAAGAAACTCCGAGCATAGCTCTTTCCATCGCTCGTTGAGTGACTCTTAGTCTCTCTAAAAGGCCAGCAGTCAGAGACCACGTTTCAGAGCCATATGTCATCACTGGCAACACACACTGGTTAAACACCCTTGTCTTGAGACACTGTGGGATTCTCGATGAGAAGATATCACGTAGCTTCCCAAACGCTGCCCATCCGAGTTGGATTCTTCGGGCGACCTCTTTCTCGAAGTTGGACCTACCTAACTGAACAATCTGTCCAAGGTAAGTGTAATGGTCTACAACTTCGAGAGTATCATTCCCAACAACAACCGGTACGGGTGCCACATGGACATTCGACATGACTTTCGTCTTGTCCATGTTCATTTTAAGGCCGACCCGTTGGGATACGATACTGAGGTCGCTGAGCATAGCATTGAGGTGCTCCAACGATTCTGCCATGATGACTATATCATCGGCAAAACGAAGGTGAGTGATGTATTCGCCATTGATGTTGATGCCGAATCCGTTCCATTCCAAGAGCTTGAAAACGTCCTCCAAAGCGTTCGTGAACAGTTTCGGAGAAATAACGTCTCCCTGTCTCACGCCTTTCTGCAATTGGATTGGTTTCGTGCTCTCTTCCTGGAGTCGGATGGACATGGTGGCGTTTCTATACAAACACTTCAACACTTCGATATACCTATAGTCGATATGACATCGTTGGAGGGACTGCAATACTGCCCAGGTTTCGATTGAATCGAAGGCCTTTTCATAGTCCACAAACGCCAAACATAATGGCCGATTATACTCCTCTGTCTTCTGTATAATCTGGCGGAGCGTGTGTATGTGGTCTACAGTACTAAAACCTTTTCGGAAACCGGCTTGTTCGGGAGGCTGGAAGTCATCAAACCTGCGTTCGAGACGGTTCGTAATGACTCTTGAGAACAGCTTGTATACATGGCTCAGAAGTGAGATTGGCCTGTAGTTCTTCAACAAGGTGTTGTCACCCTTTTTGAAGAAAAGAACAACCACACTCCTGTGCCATGCTTCTGGCGTAGTACCTTCGAGTATGACGGAATTAAATAACTTCTGGAGGACCAGAAGTACCGGTTTTCCACCCGCTCTCAGAAGTTCTGTTGTGATTCCGTCTTCACCCGGCGCCTTGTTATTCTTTAGCTGTTTAAGAGCCATTCTAATCTCGTACAGGCTGATGTCCGGGATATCCTCAGTGTAGTGTCGAGTCAGTTTAGCTCTTGCGTCTCGAACTGTACTGACACTGGGTTGTCGTGTTGATGTGTATAACTGTCCGTAAAACCTCTCAAGCTCTCTCAGGATCTCCGGCTTCGTCGAAATAATACTGCCGTCGTTAATCTTCAGCTTTGTCATTTGGCTTTGCCCAATAGACGAATTCTTTGCGAAGACTTTTGAGCCCTGGTTCCGCTCGATTGCCTCTTTGATCCGTGCCGCACTATAGGCACGCAGGTCACGTCGCATTGATTTAGAGATTCGTCTATTGAGTTTGCCATATTCCGACATGTCAGCTGAAGATTGCAGCCTCATCTCGGCCCGGTCTTGCATCAACTTGATGGTTCCGTTCGAGAGCTTTTGAGGCTTATTGCGGCGCGGGGTCGTAAAGAACTTGGACCCCACAGCTTGGACAGTTTCCACCAACCCATTGTTAATCTCGTCCACAGTTTCGCATTCGGTTAGGCACTGGAAGCGATTGTGCAGTTCGAGTTGAAAGTCTTCGGGGTTCTGGATGTGGGCAGGACCAGGTCGGAGCGTGGACTTCACCAGACGAGACCTTTCAAGCTTTACATTGATATTCAATGTGCCTCTGACGATTCGGTGATCGCTACCGGTTTTCACCTTGGCGATCACAGAGACATCACTGAATATTCGCTTTTTGGTCGTCATGATGAAGTCGATCTCATTTCTGGTAGTACCATCGGGGCTCATCCACGTCCACCTCCTGGATGGCCGCTTCTGGAAGTAGGAGTTCATTAAATGAAGTTCTTCCTTTTCCATGAAGTCGACCAGTCGCTGGCCCCTATGGTTTCGCTGCCCGTACCCAAATGGCCCCACTCTCAACTCATCGCCATTCCGTGCGCCCACCTTCGCGTTGAAGTCCCCCATAACAACGGTGAAGTATGTTTCGGAGGTATGTATGGCCTCGGATATCTCCTCATACAATGCCTCTACTTCATCATCAGAATGTGTCGAGGTCGGCGCATATACCTGTATGACCTTCAACGAATACCGGTTGGTTATTCTGAGTATAAGGTATGCTACCCTACTCGACACACTGTCGACTTTCACAACGTTGTTGATGAGGGACCTGCGGACGAGAAATCCAACACCACCCTGGGATTTACGGTCTCCTTCCCGGTAGAAAAGCATGTTGCCGGAATCTAGAACTATCGTATCCTGACCCTCTCTTCGGACTTCAGATAATCCCAAGATATCCCAACGCATTTTGCTCAATTCTTCCTCCAGCTCGATAATCTTCTCATCGGTCCTCAGTGTGCGGATGTTGTGTGTTGCCAGGGCCAAAGTCCGTTGGGGGTGGTAGCGGGGCATCTGCCGGGGATTCTTAGCACCCCCTGCTCCGCCGTTACCCGATCCGCTACCCAGACCAGGAATAGCGGAGCTGCCGGGGACTGGGGGCCGTGTGCTATTGTTGTCAATCATAATGGGGGGGGGGGGTTGCCATAATCCCCACGCTTGGCAGGCGGCTTGGGGATCGCAGTAAGGTCACCGAAAGTTTACAAAGGACGCTGCTGCCCGTCCTTCGGTGGCTGGACGTAGTTTAAGGACGTACCCGGGTCCACACATGTTTGTATTTATAAATGTATGTAATTTATGTGCAAATTTGTACACCAATGACTACCTACAGTATTCTTTCTCCCTTCTCTTCAAATTCAATCAAAACGTTTTCTTGAAAAGATCGCTTTTAGCGATAAGACCGCCCATTGTGTCACCCTATTAATAAGATATACTCTGTACCTTTAATTTGTATGGTGTGCATAATAAAGTGTATTCTATCTATCATTCTCGATTGGGAAAATTTTATAGATTGGAGTCTGCATGGTCTTCATGATCAATATACTATTATTGATCGAAGATTGGAGTAGGTCAAAATGCTGGCGACTGAACAAAATAAAATGGTACTATATAAATATCATGTTCCGTATTAAAGAAGTCTTATTTCCTTTTTGTTTGAGAATAAAAAAGATAATTAACGATGTATATTCTTTTATGATTCATATTAATGAACTTTTTTTAACATCATACAAGGATTTCCTGGAACACATTAGTATATAACGTAGGGACATTACATCAGAAAACTTTTGTATACTTACAAAGGGTATTATAAATTTTATTATTCTTTCTTCCTGCTTGCACAAAAAACATAAAATAAATATTTATTTTAAGGAAAAAACATGATGTTTAATATCGCGCTGTTCGGTAAACAAAATGATTAAGTACCTACGGTACAGCTCGTCTAAAATATTATTTTACAATAAATGCAGCTGAACAAAAATATACCTACCTAATCCGATGCAATGGAATTTCCCATCAAGGAAATGTCAAACTTCCGTACAAACATCAATCCCAAAATTGAACACTTAAGCCTCGAACAGACACACGCGATTAATCGCGCTGCGACAACGAACCAAGCTAATTTCCACCCAAAATGTACTGCGAATGGACCGCGACAAGTCGCCCCGCGCGATTAATCGTGTGTGTCTGCTCGAGGCTTTATGGAGATTTATTTTAAGAATCCTGTCTGATTGGTCAGCTTTAACACAATAAGAGCCTTTGATGCTTTTTGGATTCAGCAGTTTAGGCTCTACGTTGGATTTTATTTAAGAACAGACAAAGACAAATTCAATTCTGAATCAAACCCCTTTGATCACCCAAACCCGTATTAAACTGAAAAAAAATATACACCGTGACTTTTTAGTCGTCTTACAAAAGTCGTCCACTTAATATATCCGACCTAAAATACCTCTAGGCGAGTTTATTTTTTTTAAATCGTTAATAATAATTTTTACTTTTAATAAATAGGTACATTAGAAATATGAAACACCCTGTTAAAATGTTTACGTATCAATATGTAGAGTATACCTACCCAGCGCAATAGTCGGGTAGATCATTCAATTTCCATTTTCTATGAGACAAGGGCGTTTCTAACTACGCCTTGTGTCATAATAACCAATTAAAGTTTTATTATTAAATTTTTCAAATATCTTAAATACATATTTTTTTATTATAAACGTGTTCTAGTCATTGGATACATGAACTGGGCTGCTTTTGTAAGACGACTAAAAAGTCACGGTGTATAGATCTGCCAACAAAGTAATAAAATCTAAGCCAACCATTGGACCTAAAACTTTTATGCGTTGACATGCCCTTGTAAGGTTGGCAACATGCGTCAATGGCTCAAATCAACTTCTGACAGTTTTACTAATAAGATTGTTATCATTCTGAACTTGTACGATTACACAAAGAATTGACATAATAATTTACTGGACAATGTCGATGGCCAGCTGTTTAAAACTTCGTTTATTTACTTATTCTTTGTTTCTTCTTCTTCTTCCTGCCCTTATCCCATTCTATTTGGGGTCGGCGCAACACGTTTTCTTCTTCCATTCTCCCCTATCAGACGTCACAGTATCATTCACTCCTTTTTCTTTCATATCATTCCTTAGACAATCCATCCATCTTTTCTTTGGCCTTCCTCGTCCTCTCCATCCATCAACATTCATACTCATCACTTTCTTAGTCACATGGGTGTCATCCCTCCTCATCACATGTCCATACCAAGATAGACGATTCCCTTTCATTTTTTCTGTAACAGGCGCCACTTTCAAACTATGTAAATGTGCAGCACAAATGACGTCCCATTTTCTGTCGTTTGAATAAACGCTGTGTCATCATCATCATCAGCCGGAAGACGTCCACTGCTGAACATAGGCCTCCCCCTTAGACCGCCACGCCGAACGACAATTCGCCACTTGCATCCATCGGTTGCCCGCGACCCTCACGACCCTCACGCTGTGTCATAGATGATACAAATGCCATTAATTTTATATGTATGTAGAGATAATTATATTACATAAGGATTATTTTGAATAGAATGTTTGAGACATATAAAACCATAAAAAATGATATTAAAATGGAAAAATTTGATGTTTTTTCGACCATAGTGAGTTAAAAATATATTTTAGTTGGTAAAGACTCTCCAAAACTCTTGTTAGGCAACTCCGAACGTGACCCAAGTTAATTTTAGACTCAATGACGCAAATAATATTATTGATCATAAACCTTTGACAATTTCATAACCCTTTTTCAACAAGATGAACCACTTGCACATTAAAATAAGAATCATTAAGTAAATAATGTTCTTTTTTTTTAGTGGTGAAATCGTCGAATGACTCCTTGCGGTTGGATGTGGAATGTCAGACATATTGACTAAAACCCACCCTGTTTCTTCAACAACCCTTTGCATTCCGGGGCTCTTAAGACATTCCCGCGATCCTGGAACTTCTTAACACAAAGAAGGGTGTTACCAGTTTGTTTCTCTGTCTTTGGTACCGTAACTCCTAAGTAAAGCTGCCAAAGGAATATTTCTTCGAGGGTATTAGTGATCAGTGTAGGAGATAGCGGAGCGCCCTGTTTGACCCTTTTCTCTATTTTAAAATTTTTGACCTGTGGCTTGCAAATGAATTACGGCTGTTTTATTTATTTTTGTAAATATTCCGCAGTAGTTATATGTAGATGGGATCAGTGTATACTTTACTTAAAGCAATATAAATGGGTGTATGTGTTATGCTGTCAAAGGCTTTGGTGTAGTCAAAAAAAGCTCAGTATAATAGGAGTTCACATTCTTGATGTGTTTCTATGAGTTGGAAGACTTCTTAGATATCATTTATGAAAATCATTTCAGGCGTTTGATGATCACCAGTTCATGTACCGAGCCACACTTTAAAAAAAACAATATGATTGTTGTGACCTCACAAGTTCAAGAACATAATGGCTATGGTGTCATATTGTCTGGGAAACTATTTCAGCCGGCGCCCTTTGCCTTTGTGTGAGAAAATGTTAGCTATCATACTATTGTTGTTTTTCACACACTTGTAGTAAATTTCTTAAGATTTTAGCGTGTGTGTGTGCTTTGTGTGATGTTTTGGTTACGTAGTATACATAAACTTCAAATCACTTGTAGTCTTCATCGTCTATCAAATGACTCTTTCCAGCCTGCGTGGAGCGTAATGGAGTGTCAGAGTGAGGAAAAAACCCACGATTTATGCTTTGCTAACTCCTTTGAATATTCCCGCAACTTTTGGCAGAAATTTTGCTCTATCAAGGACCGTCAATCATGCTGACAGGTTTTGAGACGCGTTTGGGGCTCGGGACTGCGGGTGGCTAGAGAATCTAGACATCATCCCGCGAGCGACGTCGACAACCAGGAGTGCTATTCTATAAGGACGACTCTCGTTACCGCAGTTTGTCATTAGTGGATTATCAACTTTATCTTCTATGCATAAGGTTGGGAATCTATTCTGGACAGGTTTCAACGCTGCGCACGGGGTTGTGTCCTTAAATACTATTGCGGGCTTCCCGATTTTTAACGGCTGCGATACTTTTGAATTTTCTATCTATAATCCATGATGAACTTTACAATATATTATTTATAGATATCCTATTAAGATGACCTTCTCACAATCAATTAGCACAAAACAAAAATAAGTAAATTGAAACGATATTTTTGTTTTCTTTCCTATAAATACAACAAAAAAAAAGAATCGTGATTAACAAACAATTAACAATCTTGTTAAAACTACACGATTTAACAAAAAAAAATCATTTTAACTTGACTGTGACCAATTTAAACGGAACTGTCCATTTTAAACTTCAGTTTGCAGCGAGAGGTCATATTGAATCGGTTAGCGGTACTGACCCAAATGAGTTAGTAATTGGTCAAAACCTTGCTTTGCCACTCACTTCGGAGCCGTTTGTACGCGAACTTCAAGGCGTTGTATTGTGAGAGTTGGCAGACATTGTCTGGTATACGCGTGTCAAGATTTGTCCTTAAGACAACGTATTTAACTGTTTATATTTGTCATACATTGAACAGAGTAGCAGCCGAAGTAAGTAAGAAATTAGTTGAGTACCTACTCACTAATTTATGGCCGCGGCGTTGCCTGCTTGAAATTTAGTAGGTAAATATCCCACGCAAGCGTCATAACACGTTAACCTGTACTATGAAAACTGAGTTTTCTTTTCTTTTATATGGCTACTGAAGTCGTGTCATATCTTGAAGAAGCATGGAAAAACAGCAAATAATCTATCTCGTATAATGTTTAAAACTCAACGGAGAATTTACATCAATTTTCGTTTGTAACTTTTTATTTTGGGTTCTACGACTTAAGTTACAGCACCAAAGTTGTAGTCTCTAGTACAATTAGGTATTCTGTGCAACTAACTGATTTTCCGTAGACGAACTAAAGTCACCGATATAGCCCACCGGATTAGCAAGCTGAAGTGGCAATGGGCAGGCCATATTGCTCGCAGAGCAGATGGCCGATGGGGTCGAAAAGTGCTAGAGTGGAGACCGCGGACTAGCAAGCGCAGCGTAGGACGTCCACCAACGAGGTGGACAGACGACCTTGTAAAGGTCGCCGGAAGAAGCTGGATGCAGGTCGCTTCCAACCGGTATATGTGGAGATCTAAAGGGGAGGCCTATGTTCAGCAGTGGACGTCCTATGGCTGAGATGATGATGATGATGATGAACTGATTTTCAACATAACTACCATCTGTGCCCCTTTTTCCAAGATGGCGGTCGGGGCACAAGGGTTACAACCACACTTATTTGTATTTTACTTTACACTTATCCCCCCTTGTCATCTAAAGCATAAAATTTCATTCACCAACAAAAAAAATTGTAGTGATTATCATTGTGATCAATGTACTGATTGATATTTCCTAATATTTTTTGCCCATATTAAAATTAGCATACGGGGCATTAATTTCTCGTACAAACTAGTTTTTTTTTTTGTAGTTAAGATCTAGTAAGGAAGTTGCCTTAGTTTGGGATCTTGAACTTACCAATTAATTACAATAAAAAGTTTTAATTTCTTGGTCAAAACACCAGCATACATACACCCCTGTACATATATTTTTATTATTTTGTAATAATAAACGTAACTCCAGAAATAATTACTTCCTCTAAAATAAAATATTAAGGTCATCCCACACGATTTCGCATTTACGCAGCGGCGTGGTTAAGTGCTAAAATCCGCTGTTTAAACAAGTACCAGCTTATCCGGGGACGCTCCCCTGCCATTTATCAATTGTATGCGTCCCTATAAATTAATTTAGATGCACTCGTTCTACAAACGTCAGCTTGCATTTTTGGGGCCATTGATCAGTTTAAAACCGCCTCTAGACTTCTTCAGGCAATAACTATATGATTTAGAATAAAGTCATCATTATCTCCAAGTGACAAATGGATAGAGGGCATAGACAAGTTCTGCCATGGTTGTGGAATATTTGAAAAAGTTATCGCGATCCTAAAACGTAAATTGTGATTGAAGGAACACGGAGGGCTTACCCGGAACTTGCCCTTATGTGAAATGTTATTTAAATTATATGTGTGTACAATAAAGAATAAGAGGGCTTAAGTCTGCAGTAATCTGACAGTTCCTTCCACCCCACACAGAACGAGAGAAGTCATTTAATAATTTACTACCAAAATAAAAAATGAATACATAGAAAAAGTGTTTTTAAAGCTTTTCAACTTTGGTTTCCATTGGGCCACCACTACTTTCCAAAAAGATATAATTATTCAACTGCCAGCGAAAATTAACTCCACCAGGCTTTAACGCGTTTAATTCCTAGTAGCCGATATAATTTAATCAGTTTTCTGATCTCACGAAACTGGTTACTGTTGTTTCTGACAATAAGTCATGATATAACAAATGTCATATAACGGCATTCCATTTTTTGTCTAATATAACAATCTGCTACCGAATATCGACGTCATGAGCGTTTGATTTGTATTGACGTCATTTAACGTCAATATACTACTGACTAGCGACCTACCCCGGCTTCGTACCTATGGGTGCTGATTTATTTATGTTTTTATTGTTGTCCTAAGTGGTTTTTTTTTTCTTTCATTTAAACCATAGGTACCTGACATTTATGAACACAACAAAAAACAGTCATAATTAGGGATTAGTTTGCAGAATGGCATAGCGAAAGGCAGCCAGCAGAGACAGGATGAGAAAAGCTCAAGATCGGGCTGATGATGATGATGATGAGGTTGGACACATTGTCCCACCGTTTTTATGGGTCGAGGAAATGCCTTAAGAGACACTGGATCAAAAAGTCTAACTGACGGAACAAGGTGCTTTAGTTAGTCATGTCTGATAGCCCCTTTTACTCGACCCATAATTATGGAGGGAGAAATTATATAATTATGATGATTATCCACCCAAAAAACTAAAATAAATAAACGGTGCACATACGTAAACAAATACTAACCTAATTGAGGACCTCCTACTTTTTATTAGAAGCTGGATAAGAACTGCTCATTCATACATGCGACAATTAATTGTATTTTTATAGATTTAGGAATAAAAAGTGCACCGATTTCCTAAGTCGGTTTAAATACCGATATTCTTAGTAGTTAACTCACTCAATCACGATCCTTTAATGACTGGTCTGAAACGTTGGGAAAACCCAGTGCATTGATAACGAAAGTTAGTAAATAAAGTGTAAAGTTCCTTGGAACCATAACTAAATGATTCCGTGTTTTTTTTTTGTATACCTTTAATTGCAATAAGGAAATTGCTGCATGAAGTTGTTTTGAAATGAATCAAGAATGAGTAATATAGGATTAGAGCAGGAAATGCGCTTCGAATTTATGATAGGTATTATTTTATTATTGTGATGACCAAAATATTTTTCCACTGAAATAAGTGGTTGGACTTCCCGATATAATTTTTAACGAGCGAATGAAATCTGCATGTTTATGCTTTAAGTGACATTCTTCAACTTACAAATGACGAAGATATATAGAAAAAAAGATTTTTGAAAAATTCAACCCTAAGGGGGTGATACAGGGATTGACATTTTGTATGAAACGTCTGGACACATCTTTACTTTTCTCCACATCTTTTAATGAGTTTCTTTTCTTAAGGCGATTCCTCCTACCCCGCGAAATTAAAATATTCACTATGTCACTGATATGCAAATTGCAAAAAACACATGGTTTGAATTTCGCGGGCTACAACGGAGGAATCAACTTAAGTTAATTAAAGTTTTGTTTTATTTTTAATCACTTAATAAATTGAACTTGAACTAAAAAAAGACAATGCTTGTCTGAATTAAGTTGATTGATTAAATAAATAAATTAAACTACAAATAGAATACTATTTTAAGCGATTTTTTTTTCAATTAATTACTTAATCTCCTTATACTTTTGAATCTAATAAAAAACGCAATACAATACAAGAATGTATAGTTGTAATTTGATATTGTCACAATGATTCATAGAAACTGCTTAGAAAAAGGTCACACGAATCGGTTTTTAATTATAAACAGATTTTCTATTGTCGTTCTAGTATTTCCGTGAACTACTTATATTTAAGAAAAATAACCATTTATTATTACAGTCATATAGATTAAATATTAATACATTATAGTTTTAATAAAGATTAATTTTATTTTGATATTAGTATGAATTAATTATATCTTATTATAAATATAAATTAATTTATTTATTCATAAAATTCATCATTAAATAGGGAAATAATATTTACAACTATCTGTGTGGGTAAACTATTTTTCCAAAGTTTAAAGTTTGTATTATTTCTATATTTCAAATGATAAATAAAACGTAAGTTATACATTACTAAAATGAAATAAATTAAGCACTGATTTAAAAACTTTATAAGGCTTGCATTTAACTTATTGGTAAATAGTTTTTGCTCAAGACGTAAAAAAGCTTGTGCAACTTTACTCATTGACTGTACTAATAATTAAATTGGGGAACGGGTCCAGTGGACACATTCAATATTTTAATGGACCGAGTGACCCCGCTGGTCTATGGACCACAACTGACCGAGGACTTATATCACTTACCTATGTTTTTGTAAAAAAAAAACCTAATTTAGATTACTAATAAATTAAGCAAAGGTTAAAAGAATATACATTTGTACTGTCAAAGAGAACAATGTTTTTAAAACTCTTTGAGAAAATGCAATAAACGCAATGTAGTGCCGATTACACATCGCATGAACTCCGTCGATTGTCTGACATCCTCATTAAGTGCTGTCATATCTGTCATCTCAATTTGATTTGTGTGGAAGATACAAAGACTGTGTCAGGAATGTCGGGGTCGTAGGACGAGACTATCTGCTGTTGTGACTGCCTTCCGTGTGTAAGGGGCATTATGACAGAAAACGATTGCAGAACCAACACATGAATTAGAATTTTGAAGACTGGCTATCGTAATTTTTGTGGTCAAAAAGTTACGCAGAAACGTAAGGATTTATAAACGTTAGTTATTCTTGAAAAATGTTTGGTATTTTTTAAACTAATTTTCATTATAAAAAAGTTAAAAGCTACCTATGCAAAATAACTTCAACAGATAAAATATTAGAATAGACGCTGGAGAACTTTATCATGATAATTATTAATAATTAATAATTATTACATTTTCCAGTGTTTTTTTTTATAATTAAACTTAAAATAAATTATCGAAAAACTCCTCCTCAACTCTGTCAGCTGGTAATGTGCCCAAGAGACTGGCAGCGTTGCCTATCTGTATGGCAACTCTAAGCCTCTGGCAAATGTAAAAGCCAGCCCTTCGGTCACGGGAAGCGTCAACTAGTCGTTTTAGAAAACTCTTTATAATTTGTTTTTTAGAAAAAAATGGCGGACATTTTTGCTGTTTTTTTGAATACTTTGTCTCAAACAAAGAGCAGATTAATGTTATTAATAATTTTTTATTCAACATTCATGTCAATAAAATATACTAAGATGACAATTTAATTTATTTTGCACACAAAGACATACATCGGAAGAAAATATTAACGGATTATAAAAAGTTAAACGTCAAGGTTTTTTTGGTTCTTGTTTGTGGTTCCAGTTAACATCTAGTATCAGATGATAAATTAGATTAACTAGATTTCCTGTATCGATCCAGTTATTAATATAAACACTTAACAGCCTAAAAAATAACTATATAATTAACCATTTACTTATAATAAATTAAAACATCGCTCGTTCAAAATTTAATTTAAAACGAGATAAGGTTTGCAAATCTATTTTTTAGTTGATAAACAATTTGAAATGATAATTTCTTTGTTGTTTATTTAATAGTCTGTGATATTCAGGGTGTTTACTTTTTATTCTAGATGTTTTAATATCATTAATATTGGATGCCTATTCTTTTTTTTTCATAATTTTAAAAGATTTTTTTGTTATAACAATATTTTTAATAATGTCCCCGTAGGTGTAGGGTTATTTATTTATTATGAAACGCACATGACTATTGTTTCACAAATTATTTGTGACTTTAAAGAACAAAATATTTTTTTAAAGTCCGTCAGTTCGAATTATCAAAAAATATTTGTACCATATTTTGGCTTTTGTTGCATCAACTCAAATTCACAAAGATTCGATGCTTTTAAAATTCACAGTAGGTACGTCACGCCGTGGTATAATTTTAGTGCGTTCTCACGCAACGAACTTTTACTCTTGAGTTTTGATGCTTTTTACCTTTGATAATAATATAAATTGATTTAAATAGGAATAAAAATACGTGTCGATTATTTTTCAATAATCTAACTGACGTATTAAAATTAAATAAGTAAGTACATGTATTTGCAATTTTTGCCTTGTTGCTCTATCCGTATTATATTATTTATTTTTAATTAAACCCTTTACTACTGTTACAAAAAAATGTGTACTTACAGGATTATCAAAGACGCACGCACCGAAAAAAGTAACAAATGCAAAAACAATCACACAATCACTCTCTTATTTTTTAATATTTTAAATCTCGAACGTCACTACACGTCAATTTTCCCGCGCGAAAAGTTTGAACTGTCAACGTTTTTTTTTTTTAATTGCAAGTCTATGCACATGCTACGGTTAGTGCGCGTACTGCCGGCGCACTCTGCCTCAACCAATTTATATAGTCCTTGCGTCGCTTGGTTGAGACTCGTCCTAGAGTGGCGCGTGCCTGCGGCCCCTTCGGCAGGGACTTGAAACCGTTGGCTGATTGCTAAAATTAAACTAGACACTTTTTTAGACTAGATTTTTCAGGAAGTAAAAGCTTTAAATTGGGTTTTTCTTTAATTGCAATTTTAAACGTGAACCTTTAAGAGTTTTTCAATGGACCGCGAATAATTTTAATTTTCAGCCATTCACTGATTAACAGCAAAAAAGAAAAGGTAGGAGCAATAGGAACGATAATGCTGGCAAGGTAACTAGACTATAGATTATAGAGGCACGTAAGCCAAGATTCGTTTTAAAAAATAAACATTGCCCCAGGCTAGGAATGTCTACCGTATCGTGGATGCGTTTAAAAATATTTAAATTCCCATAAACAAGCAGCCAGACCCGTATCAACTATCTGTGGTTCGTCGGGAATCGAATCCTCGGCAATCAGTACAACAGTCGATCACTCAGCTAACCCTGCTATCCTTAAGGTGGGTTTACACTACAGCGCCAAACATGAGCCACTCTACTTGCAGTGCCAGTGACGTAAAAAGAGCCTCTAACAATGACTCGCCTCGGACGTAGTGCAAACCCCTTTTTGTTGGTCAAAAAATTTCGGGTCGCTCGGGTCGTTCTCTGGTCGTGCTTCGCTGGTGCTCGGCTCGTCTAGCGTAGATCCACCTTTATAAGTGCCTGTGTGAAGTAAAATATTAAGATTTGATTGATCCATTCATCAGCTTTACAACATGCAACCTCGATCGTTTTAATCGACAAAAAAACAACACTTCTAAAAATAAATGCACTTGAATGTTGGTCACTTGACTCGTGAAATGAGACGGTGAGTGAAACGATCGATCTTATAAAAATTGCATAAACTGCACTTACTGCAAATTAAATGCACAACACTTCGCTGCTCAGAGCAGTGGTAGCCCAATGTTATCGGCCCCGACTTACACTCGAATCAAACCAGGCAACTCATTCTGATTTGTGACCACTGCTCTCGAAACGGTGAAGAAAAACATCGTAAGTAAACCGGCTAGGACCAAAAATTTTAAGACATGTGACATGTGTCCATGGAGTTTCTTGCCCGTTCTTCTCCATAGAAATCTACGCTTTGGAATGAGCACCTACAGTACTTTCACAGTTTTTATGTCTTGTGACTGAGACTGTAGCACCATAATGATTTTTATACTGTGATAATAGTTTAATTTTTTTGTGTTTTGACAATTCAAAAGTGCCTGTAATGGCCTAGGTACTTGAAATAAAATCTGGTTTGATTTTGACATCTACTAACCCGCACTAGGCCCATGTGGTGGGTTACGGCCCACTTCCTCTCACAGAGAGAAGGCCTATGTCCCACCTATGGGCACATGGCTGATGATGAAGATGATTATGCTGATTTGTGACAAGATAGAGTCTCACAGTTCCAATTCTCGGACTACAAACTCAGCAGAAGCAGTTACGACTATTAGACCAAAGAGGCAGTCAAATAAAGTATTATTTTATTTGCTACGGATTTGCTTTTGAATCGAGCCTCTATATCCAATCTGTCCCAGTCACCCGCTTAAGGACGTCGGACATCTAGTTGGGGGCATCCCACATTACGCTTGCCGATAAGCGTTCTAATGAAAAAAAAGAAAATTGTGCTTATTGACATTAAAACATAAAACTAACTAAAACTATAAAAAAAAAATTGAGAGGTGTCAAGGGACACCCGGTGGAACGAAGTTACTGCATTCACTCAACGAAAATAATCATCGCGACACCACACTGTTCCATGCGAAATAGAAAGACGAAACGAAAATATCTGGCTTGCTTTCTATAAGAGAGAAAGACGGACAGAGAAACATGCGCACGCCGCACGGCTTACAATAGCTTACTATAGCAAAAAGTGTCGTTACAACTTTTCGTCTTAATTTTTTCCGTCTAGCCCCCTTTCGTAACGCGCGATAAGGAACTTTGTTCCAAAAAAACAAATCTTATTGCAGGCAGCACAAAGTTTGCCACCTGCCGCTGATTTTCAGCTGCAGCCCAGCCTCTAGGACTCGCCTGCTACTAGACGCCACACCAGACTTTCGGATGCGGCGGTCATAGAGGTGGAGCTATCAATTCCAGAAGTAAAGATGAAGTCGAGAAGGAACAGGAAATCATACGCAACAACGGAACACAGTAAAAACTGTTTGGCGACGGACTCCGACAGTATGGTGGTCGTGAGTCAGAACGGTCCTGGTGAGATCTACCACCGTCAGTGGAATCGCTCAACCATCATGTTAATAAAATATTTGTACGCTGATACTTACGGCATAAACATGATCATCATCATCAGCCGGAAAACGTCCACTGCTGAACATAGGCCTCCCCCTTAGACCGCCACGCCGAACGACAATTCGCCACTTGCATCCATCGGTTGCCCGCGACCCTCACGATGTCGTCGGTCCACCTAGTGGGAGGCCTGCCTACGCTGCGTCTTCCGGTCCGTGGTCGCCACTCGAGAACTTTTCTTCCCCATCGGTTGTCAGTTCTACGAGCGGCAGTAAACGGCATAAACATGACTGGACTGAAATAATAATTACGATAATCTTGCATGCAATGTATGTATTACAATGTTTAGGGCTGATTTTTCAATAGTCTGATAACTTTTATCTGAGGAATAAAAATTGCGATTTGACATATTTTCTATAGATAAGCTGTCAAACCGCCATTTTTAACCGACTTCAAAAAAAGGAGGAGGTTCTCAATTCGTCGGAATCTTTTTTTTTTTTTTTTTTTTTTTTTTTTTTATGTATGTTCCCCGATTTCTCGAAGACGCCTGGACCGATTTGGAAAATTTTTCTTTTGTTTGAAAGGGTATACTTTCCAATTGGTCCCATGATCATCAGGTCAGGATCTGATGATGGAATCCCAGGGAAATCGAGGGCAACCTTCAAATTTTATAGG
The DNA here is from genome assembly GCA_950005045.1 of Agrotis exclamationis. Taxonomy (NCBI): domain Eukaryota; kingdom Metazoa; phylum Arthropoda; class Insecta; order Lepidoptera; family Noctuidae; genus Agrotis; species Agrotis exclamationis. Next base: position 748,974 of record OX465439.1, read on the forward strand.
CACATAGTACCATTTTCATATATTTTCTAAATCTGTTCAAGTATTTGCATCTGATAATCATCATCTTAGGTGGATGAGCTGATGATGGAAGGTACAACTCCTCAACGGCTTGGAGTTGGCATCGACTGATTTAGTTTGTGTTCGCATATCTCTGGAACTACAAGTCCGATTTAAGTAATTCTTTTTTTGTTGTATTAAGTATTGTTTAACTTACAGAATACTGCAAGTTTCATCAAAATCGGTTCAGTAGTTTTTGAGATAGGGAATTTTATTAGCATATTGTGCACTTGAGCGATGTTGTTACCGGTGCTACGGATTACAAAATTTTAGTGCACATACATGTAAGAGAATGATTTATTTGACAAGAATTTGAGTTGAATATTTAAACTAAAAAGAGTAAAATAAAAAACTTTTTCAAAAAAAAAAATGTAACCGCCTTCAAAAACAACCACAAAAAAGGGTAAAATAACCTGAAAAATAACTTTTCTTTCAGAAGTCGGTGGCAAAAAAAACAATGAAATGAAAAAAAAAATAAAGGCACCGACTTCTGAAAGAAAAGTTATTTTTCAGGTTATTTTACCCTTTTTTGTGGTTGTTTTTGAAGGCGGTTACATTTTTTTTTTTGAAAAAGTTTTTATTTCTCAGATAAAAGTTATCAGACTATTGAAAAATCAGCTCTAAAGCCTCCTGCAGACACACGCGATTAATCGCGCTGCGACAACGAGCCAAGCTAATTTCCACTCTAAAAATACTGCGAATGAACCGCGACATGTCGCCCCGCGCGATTAATCGCGTGTGTCTGCAGGAGGCTTTAAACAAATAAATGAATCTTATCTTATCTTATCACTAGGTTACTGGGGAATTGTGTTAGCCCGGATTACCTATTAGGTATAAAATACTGATTTTCAGTGGCATTTGATTAAACTGGAAGAGGATCTCAACATAATTGGAAAAACGGCTAATCTAGGTGTATTATAACTTAGTGTATATCAAACCAGGGTCGCGGGACTTTCAGGTAACCGAGGCCCCGGAACGTAAAGGGCTACTGAAGAACACAGTCTGACAGTTCACCCAGGGCAGGGCGGAATGACTCATTCGATAATATTACCAAGCTAAAAAACCTTTTTTTGGTGGTTATCGAAGAAGGGCTCTGTTGAAGTAGTGTTGTTCGAAGGTGACTGTTGTCGAAGTATGTTCTACTGTCAAACTCGTAGATATAAATAAAGATGTTTGAAATATTGTGTGTATTCTAAGATTTTTTCTCTCTGTTTAACTAAGTTGTTTCACGTTATGCGAAGAATTCTTAGATTTATAAGAATTACACTCCCAAATGTAGAAAAAAATCCATTTTGATCATTTCCCATTTTTAAAATTAGGCTTTTAGAGAATTGGCCGCTTTGAGAGTTAGGCTTTTAGAGAATTTGCCATTTTGAGAACTTGTCTTTTGCGACTAGGTTGGTATTTTGCGAATTAGGCTTTTTCCACCTAAACCATATTTCTGGTAGTAGGTAACGCTAATCGAACACAAACATATTATTATGATCTGTCAAAGCAGTGGCTAGTCGAACTAGGTACCTAAAATGGGACCATGTTGAAATAATTCATCATCATCATCATCAGCCTATAAATGTTCCCACTGCTGGGACACAGGCCTCCTCTCTGTGAGAGGGCGTGGGCCGTAATCTACCACGCGGGCCCAGTGCGGATTGGTAGATGTCACATGTCTTCGAATTTTTTGGTTCTAAGACATGCCGGTTTCCTCACGATGTTTTCCTTCACCGTTTTGAGAGCAGTGGTGTTGAAATAAATTACACAAAGTAATGCGCCTGACGGGGTTCGAACCCACGACCTACTACTCGTAAGTCGAGGCCGATACCACTGGGCCACCACTGCCACCACTGTTGAAATAATTAGTAATCGAGATTCAAGATAACACTCAATTAAACTTATTATACAGGTGAACAGGTGACAAAAAAACTTACTTTGTGAAAGTAACTTTGTTTGCCACCTGTTCACACCTTTTATAATTAAATTAAGGAAGTAACTGTTATAGTATTGAAGAATATTCATAGTGTGAACATATTTAAAAATAGACTCACCACTTAATTAATTAGAAAAGGTTATTATAGTATTAATTAATGTATTAACGGCAAAATTAATAATCAATAATTAATTAACTTGACATTTAATCATTTTAAATGAATAATCATAAATAGCTTTGTTGATGTTTCTCTTTGTTATCTTTAATTTTAAGTTTATTTTTATGTTTCCACACAAATGTGTGTTTGTTAAAGAAATAAAATAAAATGAAATGTCTGATTTCTCCATTGAGAGGCTGAAATTTTCCGGACGGAAGGACCCTTTCTCCAAAGAGTGATAATCAAGGGAATCACTGATCTTCGTTCTAAAGTCGTTTCGTCATTTTTTCAGTACAGAAGGGGATTTTCTGCAGATAGAACAAATAGGATGAATTAGGATGGAGTGATGCCCTGTCTCGTTACAGCTTTAGACCAACCATTCGCCATTAAATGGAGTGAACTATTTAAAAAGAAAAACTTTTTTGAAAAATGATAAGAAAATAACCGACTTCAAAACCAACACAAAAAGTATAAAATAACTTATATTTCGGATGTCGGTGACTGCCTTTTATTGCATTGATTTCATTTATGCCACCGACTTCTGAAAGAAACCTTTCAACAAAAAAGTTTAAAAAAATAATTAACCGCCTTCAAAAACAACCACAAAAAGGGTAAAATAACCTACAAAATAACTTTTCTTTCGGAAGTCGGTGGCTTTGTTTTTTTTATTTCGTTGTCTTTTATGCCACCGACTTCCGAAAGAAAAGTTATTTTGTAGGTTATTTTACCCTTTTTGTGGTTGTTTTTGAAGGCGGTTAAATTTTGTTTTTTAAGTTTTTTTATTTTACTCTTTTTAGTTTAAATATTCAACCCAAATTCTTGTCAAATACATCATTTTCTTACATGTGCACTACAATTTGGTAATCCTTAGCACTGGTATTAACATCGCTCATGTACACAATAAGCTAATAAAATTCCCTATCAAAAACTGCTAAACCGATTTTGATGAAACTTGCAGTGTTCCCTAAAGTGAACTATTCCTCGTACAAGAAAAAAAGAATTTTGAAAATCGGTCCACAATTGGCGGAGTAATCGCGTAACAAATACTCAAAAAAGTAAAGATCATCACATCAGCCATCAATAAAAATGCTCACAAAATAAAAAGTACTGAACCAAATTGGATGAAATTTTTATGGGACCAAACTGCAACTATACTGCATCGAACGAAAAAAGAATTACACTAATCGGACCAGAAACCTCGGAGTAATCGGTGTACATACATAAAAAAAAAAAAACATACCGACCGAATTGAGAACCTCCTCCTTTTTTTGAAGTCTGTTAATAACCTTATTTCATACTTTTTTTGATGGTTTTGAAGTGAAATTTTATGTTTTAATTATTTTTAGTTCAGTTAAGATATTTATATTCTGTGATTGTGTAATAAATGCACAAATATGCGATAGCAGCAATCGCGGCTGATTAACTGTCATTTATTGAAGAGTCCTGTCTTGATAATCATGGACCCATCTCTAATTATACCTGTCCCCATCAAACAAAAAAAATATTCCAATATCAGTCCAGCCGTCTTTTAAAAATAGGGGAACAAACATAAAATGGCTAAATATGACCGACGACTTTTCCGAAGTCGGTCAAAAAGAAGTTTCAGCTTTTCAGCAATTAAATCACGTACTTATTTTCATACACAGTGTCGTGTGTCTTTTCAGGTTAAGATGACCAGAGGTCCCGCATTTTTCGGGTTGTTCATGGGATTGTTCATGGGATGCTTTATAGGCCGATTCTGAAATGCCTATGAACTTCATCGTATCTCTAGCATGACGATATTATATTTGTCGAAGCGTAGACGCATTTCAAACAATCTGGATCAACGCCATCTATCTCTCATTGGAGAAACTATGTAGTTAGATTTGACAGATAACGTTTAGGAACGTCAAGTCATAACTTGGGGATGGTTGGCGTGGAGTAATGGCGACACCGAGCGAATAGTCGAGTTAAATGTCGATTCAGAAGTTTAATCAGCTATTCGACGTTGACAGGTAGTGACGTTGACATCTGTCAGCCTATCTAGGTTAGCTAACCTGTCGGGGTAGGCCACGTGGGTGGTGACGGTTGAGCGAAGTGATCACTTTGAATCGAGCCGTCGGCGTTGGTCTGAGTAGACATTCGTTACTCCACGCTAAACTTCCCGCGTTCCTAAGTTTTTAATCGAGCCATATCTCGAGCATCCTTGATTATTTTGTATTCAGTGTGTTTGAGCAAGTACTTACCTAATTAAAAGTGTTAACGAAGGTTTTGTGATTGTTATTTCCAATATTGCGACCCACTGATAACGAATTCCTCGTTAATTTTATTATTATCCTAAAACTTCCCAGCCACTACTATGGCGCTGTCAGTGGCTGAGGTTACTTTGGCTGCATGCTTTTGGTCTTTTTTATGGTGGTAAAATCATCAAATTAATGAGTCCTCCCACCCTACTTTCAGACTATTACTGACTAAAATCCACGGTGATCCTTCAATAGCACTTTACGTACCAGGGTCACGGTTACCTGATGAGAGAGTCCCGTGACTCCGGCAAGCTTTGGCCCTCTAAGGGGAGCTCCGTCAGATGGCTGACAGCTCTTTGAGGTGACTGGTGACAGATCAGATGGACAGCGAAGCGTCTTAGTAATTGGGTCCAGTTGTACCCCTTTTTTTTAGCTTGGCAAAATCATCAAATGAGTCCTCCCGCCCAGGGCGGGACAGGAGGGACTGTCAGACTTGTACTGACTAAAATCCACTAAATACATACATATACATAAACTTACAGTATTCCCTAAGTTGAACGATCCTTAGTGCAACAAAAAAAAGAATAACTTAAATCAGACTTGTAGTTCCGGAGATATGTGAAATAAATCGATGCCTACTCCTTACTATTAAGGAGTTGTACCTTCCATCATCAGCTCAGCTACATAAGATGATGATTACCATACGCAAGTACTTAAATTACTTCATAAGATTTCATAAAAACGATGTGTGGGCCCATAAAATTTGAGGGTTGTCCTCGATTTCTCCAGGATCAAATCATCAGATCCTGACTTGGTGACTATGGGACCACTACAGAAGTATCTTTTTTCGAACAACTTTGGCAGAATAATCGCGTAACAAATACACAAAAAATAACGATAATTACATCGTCCACATAGCGGCATTCAAAAAAATGCTCACAAAATAAAAAGTAGGTACTGAACCAAATTGGATGAAATTTTTAAGGGACCAAATGGCAAGTACACTGCGAAACCTCGGAGTAATCGGTGTACATACATAAAAAAAACCGACCGAATTGAGAACCTCCTCCTTTTTTTGAAGTCGGTAAAAAAAAACTCTTCTATTGCATATTAAGTAACTAATCATATAGATATAACGAAGGTCAACAACCAGCATTCAAGCCCGACGAAACAAAAAACGAGGAAACCCCATGCGCCTAGTAACCTGTTAAACATTACATTTATTCATCGTCCCCATTTATGATGTAATTAATAAATATAAATACTTAACATAATAATATATCACACAGGAAATCGTACGCTTTTTATTGTAATTTAATTATAATAAATTCTTTTTGAAAAAAATTAAACTGGTTAGGAACGAGCTGACTGCTACTTTGTGGTCTATTCTATCAAATAAAGTTCAACAACAAAAAGTGTAAACATTTTTTGTTAGCTTTTTTTACGGGTTTTAGTGCTTCGGCTATATCTTCCGGATAATTACTTTGTTCCGGTTTTTAGTGTAACAAGCGCCGGTACACATGATACATCAACAGTAGGGAATCGAGAACTGATTCTTTTTGGAAGTCCCGAAAAACCCGGGACTTCTAAAAAGCTGTTTTAAAGTACTATCCCGGGATTCTCGGGACAGTACTTTCAAGGAACCGGGTAATACCGGGACTTCCCGGTTCTATAACCTAATCTACGAGTACAACCCGTGGTCTTCTTTATTTGAGTTATCCTAAAATGACTTCTCCAGGTGTAGTGAAAAAGACTGCCAACTAACGTTGACTAAAACACACCCTGTTCTCTCCTCCTCCCTGTTGTCTCTTTTTTGAACATTCCTGCAGCAACTCTAGCAGATATTTGACCCTATCAGGCCGCGTCTGTTATGCTGTCAGCACTTTGAGGCGCACTTTATTGGACGTGGTGAGGTACCGATTAAAAGACCCCTTTTAGGGTGCCTTTCCACCAGAGATGTTCTATGTAGCTGTGCAGTGTGCTGTGAGAATGTAAAAGCTGAGCTACGAAACTGTGTGACCGTTTCTACTGATGCTAAGCTATGTAGCGATGCGAGTAAGATGTGCTGTGAAGATGCGCCGCGGCAAAGTATCTAGGAAGATGCGCAGCTCGAGCTATACGATGTATCGATAATAGGGAAGATGACCCATAGCACGCATCCATAGCACGCAGCCATAGATTTCAAACGCATCCGTAGCAACGTAGCATAGGGCATCTCTGGTAGAAATTAAGCAGCCTTACAGAAGTGGCTGGAGAGGCGCCACGGCATCCTCAATATCCAACCTACACAGGTCCTCTGAGGTAACGGGTCTTTCATGAGGTTCCTGTGTCACAAAGAATCACACGAAACTTTGGCCGAAGCCACTGGTTTCGTGCTTAGATCGTATATACCCAAGGTACGGGACCGCCGCGCCGGCTAAACAAGCCAAGACACGGAAGATACTTCCTAGATTGTTTACAATTTAATTATTTACCAATAAAAAATGCCAGTCTGGTATTCGGCACCAACTTGTACATAATACCTGTTGTATCAAGCAATTATGTACTAAATAGACACATATGATACTTCCCTATTTAATACATGAGAAACATGTTTTAGGCCCGCGGGCATGGCCGGCTAATTCTTCAGTTATTATTCAAGCATTAAGATAGCCTTCTTATATCACAAATATGTAGGTTCATGTACGAATTAGTGTTCCTGCAGCACACCCACACTTCATATTCCTCAAAGCCTCTGAAAGCACATGTTAGTTAGTCCTTGCTGTCATTTGTTGATCAGAAGATGTACCAAGTTACTGGGTTATGGAGGTTGAACTGTCTTAAAAGGGCACTGCAACCTTGGAACGCAAAGGACAACTGAAAACAGGTTCGTTTTTGCCTGCAAAGTCCGTCCTGCTCCACTGCTACTTATCACCTGAAATTGAACTACAGAAAAAATAAACAAAGTTATTGACAAGACTATTTACAAAGTTATTACAAGACAAGACAAGAATAAACAAAGTTATAAATAAAACTATTTGAAAAAAATGAAACTGCTAGATTTCTAAAAAAAAAGAGAAAAATAACTTTTGAATGAAAGTATTTATTGGAAGTCAATGACTTTGTTTTCTAGAAGTTGCTCGATTTTTAGAAGTCGGTTTAATTATTACCAAAATGTTTTTTTGTAGCTTTTTCAGTGGGAACAGACGTAAAATATTTTGTTGATGTGCGATAGCAGAAATTGCCGTTGATTTGCCGTAATTTTAATATAATGCAAAAGAAGAATTTTCCAAATCGGTTCAAGCGTTATTGAGAAAACGGGGAACATACAAAAATCAAAGAAAAAAACATCCTCCATTTTCTGAAGTCGGTCAATAATATAGGGATCCCTGTGTAAAAGGATTAGTAATGAAAAAATCTAGCTAGTTCGAGTAATTATAGTACATTGTTAACCAAGGCGTGAAAGTTACTTATTTACGTCCCGAGACGGGGTTTGGTTGCTAATAGTTCGAGGGACTAAATAAGTAATTTACCCGAGGTAAACACTGTGCTTTTCATTACGAATACGAGGAAAGTAAAATTAACAACATAAATTATTAGAAAGAAAAAAATGAGTGTAGATCGGATTGTCACTTTGCCGCTTGTTTTTTTTTTAATTTTTGTGCTGTGGTCGTCCTGCTATACAGCCAGGATATTTCATGTTCATTATTTAAAAATTGGCAAAGATTTTGTCGAAATCTGTATCATTTTAGAGAAATAGTTGAAACTAAATTATTTTAAAGTCATTATTTATATTATTAATACTTAACTTTATGTTATTTTAATTTTAAATCGCTCTGTAATTTAGTGGCTGTATAAAAAGTTTGAACATGGTTCAATAGAAATGTCAAAATAGAACTAGTTTTTTTTTTCTTAAATTTGGCAGCTGTCAGTTGAAAGCGATTTTCCCTAGGGCGGCAATGGATAACTTTCAAACGGCTAATCAGACATGTAATGACCTACTTTCAGAGTATGAGTAATGAAAAATAATTTAATTCTGTCTTTTTTCCGTTAGCTTCGCAAGGGCAGAAAAGAATTCGTAAAAAATATTGAGTAAGGTTATGTTATGAACGTCAAAACTTAATATTATGTATGTGACGTCAATGGTAACTGAATTATTGGAGTAGGTCAGTTATTTATATCACACCTGCTATAAGAGGCAATCGATCACACCTGCAATGATGACTTCGTTATTTATTTATTTTAATTATCTTTGTTTTTTTCCTTCTTCTCCTTCAACCATTAGTCACCCAATGCTGAGTGTAGGTCTCTTCCAAATCTTTCCACTGCTGGCGGTTTTGTGTCATGGCTATCCAGTTTCTTCCGGCCACTTTAAGAAGATCGTCTGTCCACCTAGTCGGTTGTCTCCCTACATTCATCTTTCCCGTTCGTGGTCTCCACTCCAACACTTTCCTTCCCCATCTTCCAGTGTTTTTCCATTCCATGTTTTTTTCCATTCTTCTTTATTTTTTACTAGCTGTTGCCAGCGGTTTCATCCGCTACAACTCAAAAATCATCCCGTAGGAACATAAAATAGGGATAAAAACTATCCTATGTGTTAATCCAGGTTATACACTATCTATGTACCGAATTTCAACCAAATCCATTCAGTAGTTTTTGCGTGAAAGAGGAACAAACATACATCCATCCAAACAAACTTTCACGTTTATAATATTAGTAGGATTATTATTTTTTTAACGAAAGGGTTCTTATGAACTGTGATGATTTGAAATTTTCTCAGATTCTGATGATGTATTCATGTTGTCGCTAAAACAACACATACCGAAAACCCCTATACAACAAACTGCTACTACTATAGTCTAATTTAATCTACTACAGATTTTTTGCCATGTTACATGTTTTTATAGATTGTACGGAACCCTACGTGCGCGAGTCCGACTCGCACTTTGCCCGGTTTTTTTACCCCTCTCTAAGAATTTCTCCTGTATCATGAGTGTGTTTGCAAACATTTCAACATTACACACACAAGCACCCAGACCCGAAACAACTACTTCTAAATAATTAATACAAACATCAGTCTGTCCCGTGCGGGAATCGAATCAGCCACTGTGCCAACCACGTGCCAACAGTGCCGACAAATATGAGTATATTTCCGTAAAAAGTTTAAATTATATTTCTTTTGAATAACGTTAAATAATTTGAGTACCAAATGAAGAACTTTAGCAGTTAAAACTACACTGAAATGATTATACTGTTATTTTGTATATGTTGTCATTATTACTAATTGTACATACATATTTCTTTTACTACTTCTTTATTCATAGTACCTAGCTAAATAATAAAGATATCTAGCAAACAATTCAAGTATCTTGATTTGGCTCGCGAGGTTGTTGACATATGGGACGTGAATACAGCAGTTATTGTGTCGATAGTCGTGTCTACCAATGGCTTAATTGCCAAGAGCCTCGAACAACATCTGAGGAGGCTCTCGCTTGGCAGCTGGATCAAGGGCCTGATTCAGAAGGCAGTACTTCTGGACACGGCGCGTATTGTTAGGAGGTTCCTCTCTCAGGAGCCCTGACCACCGGTAGCTCGGACCCTGTTCCCGATGCTGGTAGACTGCTATTTCTTTTTTTTTTTGTAAACATATTAAATTTTTAAATAATGTAACATAAAGGAAATGATATCTAGCAATTAATCCGCGAGTCTGTATGTCAATTAACTCGAAACATAATGAAGTACATAGTGTTACCTACCTTGATGATTTTCATATTATTTTGGAGCATGTTCCATACTTCCGCTAGCTACCTACATATTACTGACAGATTAGGTACCTAGGTCAATTTCAATATCGAAAGTGACATGTCTACTTAGCCATACTTAATGTAATGACTAATTTATTCGTTATTCATTTTGTTACTTATTCGTTACATTTTTAATTTAATTTTTAATTCTCGTAATATTTTCACAAAAAAAAGAAATAAAAAAAATTTGAAAATATAAAAAATAGCAGTACACCAGCATCGGTAACAGGGTCCGGGCTGCCGGTGGTCAGGGCTCTTGAGAGAGGAACCTCCTGTGGGGTATCTATGGACAGGTCTTTAAAAATGATATTGAGGTTACTAATATCATTTTTTTCTAAGTTTGCGCGAGAGACACTTCTAAAGTGGTAAAATGTGTGTCGTCCCCCCCCCCTGTAACTTCTAAAATAAGAGAATAGTAAAACTACAAAAAAATACACAATGTAGACCTCAACAAAAACTTCCAACGAAAATTGGTTTGAATGAGATATAGTTAGCAATTTTTGAGATATAGTACATTTTCAAAAACCGCAAATATAACTTTGCCATTCATACAAACACTATGAAAAACAAAGTTATTTTTATTGTTTGTGTATATTACTTACTAATCTCAATATACGAGTAATTATATCCCTAATCTATTGCTACTACGGAACCCTTCATGGGCGAGTCCAACTCGCACTTGGCCGGTTTTTATTTCGTCAAATTCAAATTTTCAAAATTCTAATCATTTAATTCAAATTCAAATCATTTATTTCAAGTAGGCCAGTTACAGGCACTTTTGAATTGTCAAAAGACAACAAATACAAATTCTATAAAATTTGTTATGGTGCTATAGTCCCAGTCACAAGAAATAAAAACTGTGAAGGTGCTCATTCCAAAGCGTAGATCTCTATGGAGAAGAACGGGCATGAAACTCCATGGACACTCATTTTCAATCGCCAAAAATCGAATACAAAATCTTTGTAACGTCATTCATCTTGAGATGGTATATTATGTGAGAACAATGAGCAAGCTAAAATAAGTGTCCGTCAAAAAGATTTAACATTAGTAACATTTAAAAACACATGTATTTTGCATTAAATGTATTCATTTATCTCATTAATTAGATTCATTTAGAAAACTTGTAAGATACACAAGATAGAACTACGAGTACCTATTATCAATTTGACAGGAAGTCAACTTCTAATTTAATTAACATAGATGTAAAGTCAATTAAAAAATTGTTAGCATTAATTTTTTTGAGGCGTTTTTTGTTTCTCTTTGATGTTTTAATTGCTCCATTTAAAATGTGTTAGTTAATTTGTCATCCTGCTTAGATTATGTGGTAAAGACACTTATCTGAATGAGATATTTCTTACCAACTACTTTGATTTATTTATTCTCGTGATCTATATAACAAACAAATAAATACAAGCAGAGGCGTAGCTACCGCCATATCAACCGTATCAATTATATGGGGCCCCCAAGTGTCAAGGGCTCCCGACGATTGGAATAAAATGAAAACATAAAATGTTGCTCTTCAATGAAATCTTATCGCGGCCATAGAGCTCCAATTACCGAGTCCGAATTACTCCTAACATAGCTCAATTTTCAAAGAGGCTATACGTAGTCGTCATAAATGAGCTACGGTCTGTCGATCATCAGCATTCTTAATTTTCTAGCTACTTTTTTAAATTCTCTTAATGACATCAGTAATAGCATTAGTTACACGAGTCAGGATTATCTTTATTCTGCAAAACTATGCACTTCGATTAGAAGGGCCCCAAACAAGTTTTGATACGGGGCCTTATCGCTTACGGCGCCTTACCCTATACCCCTTCTTTCCTAGCTACGCCACTGGCGCGGTTCCAACCCAAAAAAGGTTGTAGGCACAGCCATCCGGAAATCGGCGAAGTACGAGTTGAACTATTAACTCGCTCCATGATCCAGTGCATTACTACAAAGGATATGTTTAAGAAAACATAATTATGTAGGCATTGATCAAAGCAGAAATCTAGACCATGCTAGGGTAAGACCTTATAGAATAACGAGCGCAGCGAGCTCGAAAAATTGAAACTTTTTGGATCACGAGAAGACAATATTTCAATGAAAAAAAATGAACTTAAATATTTGAAGGACAAAATAAGCTATAATTTAAAGTGAGCTCGCATGTTTTAGCTTCTAAACCGTGCTAAATGAAGCCACAACAGGAAGGTGAGCGCAGCGAGCTCGAAAAAATTGCACCACGAAATACAACCCCCAAGAACGTAAAACATAATGTACCATCTAAGAATGAATGATGTAACAAAGATTCTGTAATAATTTTGGCGATTTAAAAAGAGTGTCCATGGAGTTTCTTGCCCGTGCTTCTCCATAGAGATCTACTTCTTGGAATGGGCATCTACGGTACTTTCACAGTTTTCATGTCTTGTGACTGGGACTGTAGCACCATCATTTTGTATTTTGTGTTTAATAATATTTCATTTGTCTTTGATAATTCAAAAGTGCGTGTAACTGGTTTATTTGAAATAAATGCTTTGATTTTGATTTTTTGAACGGGTAGGCCTCTGTTGAGCAGTGGATGTCTTCTATCTGATGATGATGATCTCATTTATAAGTCAATCTTCTACAATTTTAATTTGACATAAAGTTCATAACAGCAAGAGAACTTTAAAAAAAACCTGCAATAATAAAGGAGGTAATAAATATTTTGAAAAATATTAAACTCAATTTGCATAACACGAATGTGTACCAAACACAATAATGCGGAAAGCAAAAAATTGCAAATATCGCAAACAAATAATTTGCATACTTATAGAATTTGAATTTACAAATGTTTTCCTTGTGCATATAAATCATTTTGTATGAACATAAAATTATGAACTGTCCCACTGCACTATAAATAAATAAATTAAATGTTGACGCAGTGGATGAACTATCAACTGCTTTGCAGCGTGTCGCGGGTTCGGTTCCCGACGTTTAAACAATAGGTAATTAAATTAAATAAAATTTGACAATAAAAAATAATTTAAAATCAAAAATCCCGACTGCATAAAAAGTAAGCTGAATAGATGGAAACAAGACTATAATTGTTAATCTTAAAAATTCAGTGCTGTTGGAGGATACACACTTACGTTCATTAGCTCACAGATAACACACACTATAAATCAACGTAATGACATTGGTAGTGAACGCAAAAAAAAAACGAACAAGAAAGAGGATAGGCCGATTTGTCTACTCATAAGGGTGTTACCACACCAATCGATCGACAGTCGATCGATGCCATCGATCGATGGTAGAATGGATTAGTCGACGTCGATCGATAGTTTCTACCACACCAATCGATCGACAGTCGATCGATGCCATCGATCGATGGTAGAATGGATTAGTCGACGTCGATCGATAGTTTCTACCACACCAATCGATCAACGTCGACCGATGTCGATCGATGGCATCGATCGACAGTCGATCGATTGGTGTGGTAACACCCTAAGACAGAGGCCTTCTGATTAAAAGTCCACCTTATTCATTGAGTCCATGGTATCCTGCTACGGTAGACCCGCGACCCCGGAAAAGTACATACCTACCTTTTTTTTTTTTTTGGGTGGCAAAATCATCAAATGAGTCCTCCCGCCCTGGGTGGGACGGAAGGGACTGTCAGACTCTTACTGACTAAAATCCACCCGTGTTCCTTCGGATGCCCTTTACGTTCCGGGGCCACGGTATCCTGGATTAAGAAAAATCCGCGACCCCAGCAGGCATTTGGCCCCATAAGGGGCCCCGTCGGTGACGCGTGAAACACGACGCGCCACCGACCCGGGCTTGGTCCTTGGTCGGACGGCGAGCATATCCATTACTCAACGTCCGCAAGCCCGCTCCGCCGCTGTGCCCTCTGCTATTCAGAGGGACACGCGTTGGAGCCTCCACCCGACAGGCTATTCGCATACGGGCAAAGAGACCCCTTAGGCACAGTGCCTAAGAAGAGTTTTTGCCCGCATCCCAGGGTGCACCGGCCCGAAAAAGTGGTTTTCCCTACGGACGTATCCGAGAGGGAACTCCAGTCCACGGGCGCACGTGGAGGTTTCCTGTCTTAGCACCCCTACATACCTACCTAGGCCAAATCTGAAACTTTAAGGAATAGCGAAAAATATTTAAAGAAGGCTAGAGGACGATTTTAATGAAAACTAAAACTGCATCATTAGATTTTTGAAATATTAATATTCCTCCCCAGAACTCAAACCTATTGAATTGAAAAACAGTAGATATAGATACATGCTGTGTTATTACACCATCTAATGTTGTCGTTATTATAGATCAAATTCTAGATAGTAAGAAAATAAATATTATATACGACAAACTTTCAAACAGTAAAGTTTCAGAATTATACACCTGATTTCTAGACAAACCTTTGTATTCCAATGTCCTTTACATTGCTACTACAAACTACGCTTTTAACCACGTACATGACTATATGTATAAGTTTGAATAAATTACTTTATAAGAACATAAAAAAACTCGCTAATCAATCAATCAATCGTCCAGCCTCAAGTGATTGATAAACAATCAATCTGTGTGAATATTTCCGTATATCACAGCCGCATAAGGAAACTGCCGAGTTAGACAAAAAAAGTGAACTATAGCTATAGATTCTAGGTCCTATACCGAACGTCTATAGAAAGTGTCGTATTGATGACCTAGAAAATGGCTAATTATTATTTTTTAGTAATAATTTTAGTCGGCCACAACCAAATAATAATATGTTTGTTGCGGATTTAGAGCGCTTATTCTGAAAGTTGGCAACGTCGCAAATAGTTGTCAAATATTAACAAGTTTTACTTAATTCAGCAAAGTTACTGTATGGAAATAAGAAATATCGCTCTGTAGTGCACTAGAACATTGATAAAGAAATGCAAATAAAGCACTGAATTTGATGTTGTAACCGTTTCAGATGTAAAAAAAGCATTTGAAAAGGTTCCAAATAGTTTTTTTTACATCTAAAACTATATATTCGGTGTTACGATATTAATTATTGCATTCCCTAATCATTTTTAGTGCACTACAGAGCCAAATTTCTTATTTTCATACAGTAAATTTACCTAATTAATTAAAACTTGTAAATATTTGACAGCTATTTGCGACGTTGCCAACTTTCGGGTTATGCGCCCTTAACCAAAGCTCATCTTAACAGAAGCCCGCAAGGTAAGCTTGCTACATTGTAGACTCTAACAAAAAAGATTTCGATATTTCAAAGTGATCGCCAATGATATATAAACTACGTCATTGGTGATCGCTAACTTTTATCCTCATCGTTGCATTTCTGTGAAATTTTGATGCGGTCCAAAGTAAAAAGATAAAAAATAAGCAGTTTATTGCAGGAAATGTTATGTTGAAGTAATTGGGTTTTTACGTTTATTTCTTTTACCTACGTCAATCGATGATAAATGCTCGAAAAGATATTAATATCTTCCCTTTTAAATCGTCCTTATTATTTTGGTGGTTGGTAAGACAGTTATTGACTCGCTTAAAAAAAGTATTAAGAAAGGAGGAATTTTATCAACTCCTTTACATTGGCATTGTTTTCTCTTTTTTTGTAATATCTTGATCTTTCAAAGTAGTGGTAGTATTTATTCGCCACTTCGACCTAGCCGTCGCAGTCTGCATGCAGGCGAGCTCGCCTCTCTTCTCTCCCATCTTCAAGCACCGAGAACTTCCGATTTACCTGTAACAATTTTAATAACCAAGCATAAGCATAAGTGGGATGTCATAGGCTGACAGTAACAGTATCGAATGTATCAAATGTCTCGCTGATGGTGGCGCGTGTGTCGGATCATTTAGTTCCCTTCAAAATGGTTGAGCTGAATGGTGTTGATTCATGTTCATGAACGGGCGCTTTCAGTTGGAACTGGTCATCTCTTAGCTGCCACGGTTTATTTTAATTATCAATATTGTATGCTTTATTTTATTTTATTTCTGAATTGTCTTTTTTTATATTTCCTTTGGACACTTTTTAACTTGCTACATCGTTCTCACATAATGTACCATCTGAAAATGAATGATGTAACAAAGGTTCTGTAATAATTTTGGCGATCTAAAAAGAGTGTCCATGGAGTTTCTTGCCCGTTCTTCTCCATAGTGATCTACTTCTTGGAATGGCACCTGAGGTATACTTTGACAGTTTTTATGTCTTGTGACTGGGACTGTAGCACCATAACTATTTTTGAACTGTTTTTATTTTTAGTCTTTTGACTGAATTGAATTCAAAAGTGCCTGTAACTGGCTTATTTGAAATAAATGCTTTGATTTTGATTTTAGTAACAGTAAGCATAAGCAGTCATAGCTCTTCCCACAGCTGGAAAACAGGCCTCCTCTTTGAGTGTGCCTCGGAGTAGGCCACGCTGGTCCACGGGTTGCATTTGAAATTTGGATTCAAAGACATGTTACAACACTACTGCTCTCAAAACGATGAAGGAAAATATTGTGAGGGAACCGACATGTTCTATTGCAAAATAAAGTTATATTTTTATACGCAATAACGTCTGCGTCGGTTCTTCGCAAAGATATTTTTAAGGAACCAAAAATTCAGCTGCGAGCAGGGTTCGAACCTGCGTCTTCTGGATAGGTACTCCAGACGCAACGTGTATTTAAGAAACAAGGGAATGAGAAATTCAGCTTCGAGAGTAGTGGTTGCGATGGCCTAATTGGTTAAGGCGTCTGGAGTACCTATCCAGAAGACGCAGGTTCGAACCCTGCTCGCAGCTGAATTTTTCGTTCCTTAAAGGTCATAGCACACTTAAACGACTCTGCTCCAACACCGCTCCCACCCAACACCGCCCTAAACTAAGACGACTGCTCGCAGTCCACGCGGTGACAGCTAGGAGGCACCCAGCAGTCCACGCGGCGACAGCTAGCAGACGGCCAGCTGTCCACCCGCCGACCGCTCTCGCTTTTCGCGATAAACACAGTGACTGAGCGACGACGGCGCGGCGACTGCTAGCAGTAAGCGCGCGCGGACACCGTACCGACCGCTCGTCTACGACGTGCGGCCAGCGAGGCGTCAACTACCGAGCAGTCTGACGGCGGTAAGCTCGCTGACAGCGAGCTGTCTGCTAATTTATGATACTAATGTAAATATATCTAAAGAGCAATATTTAAAGCCCATATTTGAATTATATTCTTTTTGCCGGGTGGGAGCGGAGTCGTGTAAGTGGGCTATGACCTTAAAAATATCTATTACAAAATATTTTATTCAATAAAATGCTTTGCTAATTTAATTGATAAATAAATAAATGCAAGGCTTTATAAAAGACAACTTATTAACAAGTCAAACAACACATAATAAAATGCCATTAATGTATCAAGAAGGAAACTGTCATGTAACCCAATAACATGGCAAATTGTTCAATTATTATGATATTATCTTCATAACTAATGCAATTAATAGTAAAACTATTTATTTATTTATATTTATGCGTCGAACAAAGGCAATAAACGGGTACGACTACATCTAATAAGAAATAATTATTTATTGACATTTGTAATTTTCTGTTCCACGACCGTTTTTCTGTATTAGGCTTTATTTACATTTCTGTGGAATGAAATGGAAGCGAATTTCGGTATAAAACCTCATAAAGCATACAATATTATAAGCTTATTTTTTAACTAAAAAAGAACCGAAAAAATGACGCGTGCCTTCTTGAAAATCCACTAGAATTCTCGGGAAGTCGCGCGAATTTTTTGAATTCTTAGTTAGTAAGTTCTCGTATCTAGTTTCTCAATTAGTAACTTTTATTTATAGTTTATAAAGTTCAATAAGCTTTCTAAAATTACGCTACATGAATTCGCTTAATTCCATTCCGCAGATTTACAAATTGAGCTACAGACAGGGTGCAAAAAATTCATCACCAATCACCAACCATAATGTTTAACAGACGTCAAATTCTTTGAAACTCCACCTAGTATCGTGGGTACAAGAAAAGTACCGGGTTCTATCTGAGCTACTTATTTCTCACTTAATGCATATTTAGCAATAATAATGATGAATGAAAAACTATGTCAACTAACGGTCGTGAGTCAACGTATGGGTTTTCCATTGTTGATATTATTTAATGAATGGACTTTGTGCAAGGTGCGAAATGAATGAATTGCAAATTATTTAGTCGACTCAGACACATTTTTTACAGATCCCGTTTTTTTTATGTGTAACGTCTTTACTATTGCTTCTGGGAGTGATTTCTGTAGGAAATGTGTAGTTGTGGCCAAGTCCCAGTCTTGGCCCCAGTCATGGCCCCAGTCGTGGTCCCAGGCTTGGTCCCGGGCCTGGCTCAAGTCATGGCCAAAGTCCTAGTCCCATTCCTGGCCCAGTCCTGGTCCTATTCACGGTCCCAGTCCTGGACAAAATCATGGCCCAAGTCTTGGTCCGCATCCTGGTCACAGTCCTGGTCCCAGCCTTGATCCCAGGCCAGTTTCAAGTCATGGTCAAAGTCCTAGTCCCATTCCTGGTCCCAGTCACTCCTGTTATTAGTCCTGGTCCTGGTACATTTACTGATTCATGTACTGGTATTTTTTTTTTTTTTTTTTTTTTTTGTTGAGGCAGGAGTGGGAAATCCCCACGGACACCTCGGCTGTCTCACCGTCTCACTGAGACCGTGAGACAGTCGAGGTAGTGCGGGACTCGAACCCGCTAAAACCCACTCCTGCCCTGCCAGTGTCCCTCTGTCGTAGGCAGAGACCTTGTTTTGTCTTTTGTATTTCCTTGCTTATATGTCGTGGCCGGAGAGACCACGTTATTGGACGGTCAGATATCTGATGTTATTTTGTGTTGTATTAACGGATTTTCTTTTTCATTTAATGTTTTACTTTGTTGAGAATTAACTTGATTGTGTGTTTAGTCCGAATATTCCAGAAATAGGTATACTAAATTTTGTTCTTCTTTTATTTTATCTAATTTACTTAATAATGTTTGCTCAAATCTTACTTTGTAATTTATTTATTCCAAATGGTTATTTTGCTTTGCCCTAATGCGACTACCCTATGTGATCACTTATATCTATATACTCATTATATAATATAGTATCGCGGTGGGTTTTTTGGGTTCGACACAACTTGACGTTCCACTAGAGTTGACTCACGATCCAGCATAATTGCAGCCACTTTCTCATGAAAGTGGCCCCAGTTAACATTTTTCATTGAGCCAACCCTAGCGGTCCGCTCAATGCAACTGCTATCTGGTTGTGTCGAACCCTTACGCGCTGTGTAGCAGGAAGTGGGTGCACTGACAACTTTAGCAATACGCAATTGCTGCTCTGGCGAATGCGTCCCACTTCCTGCGTACTGGGCATTCGCTGCTGAAAGCGTTGTGCCCAGTGGCCTCCAATTTGGCTCTGGTGCAGTTCACGCATACAGCCACTGCGCCATTTCGCCTCTCGGGGCAGTCCACCCTGAGGTGCGAACCGCCACAGTGGCTGCAGAGGTCTACAGGCTCCGAGCACAGGCGTTTCCCGTGCCCGAAAACCAAGCAGCGCGTGCACTGCACCAGAGGCGTCTGGTCCTCGACGCGCACTCGCTGCAGGTCTATGCGAAGCTTACCCTCTTCGAGCGCGCGTCTCCAGATTGTGGGGGGGGACACTGAGCACAACGCTATTTACATGTGGATTCCTTGTCTTTTTTCGGTACCTGACCGTCATTCTGCGGTCCTCGTCCTCGAGGCCGCGAAATACCTCCCGGTTCTGATTCTTAAGGGCCCCCAGTAACTCCTCGTCACTGTGCACCGCAAGCACATCCCTAAGAATCAGAAGCGGGTCCCTGTTTTTCACGTCCTCGACGACGAGGTTCTCTCCTGCTGCCCTCAGTCGCTCCTTTACTTTTTGCCTTTCCACCTCGGTCGCGCACCCCATTATCACCTTTCGGTCTTTCGCTTTCCTCACGCGTTCGATCCTCACCCAGCCCTCCTTCGCGTCCACCGCCTTTCTAACCCTTTCGAGGACCTGGTCCCCCGTATCCATTTCATCCGTCGAGGAGACAACCACGGAGTGCAGCGTCGTTCGCTCCAGGGCCTGTGCCCCAGTGTGGCTCTTGCTTCCAGACGCTACACTGGCGTAGGTTGTCCCCTCTACAGTCTCCCTACCAGCCAGACTGTCTCGAAGCTTCTCGAGCTTCTCGGAGTTGTCCCTCAACTCCGAGATATGCTCCTTTAGCGAAAAAAGGAGCTCAGTCTGACCGGCAAGGATTTCAATGGGACTGGGCTGGGGACCATTGTCAGCTGCGGACGCGGGTACGGGATCAGATATGGGTGCGGCAGGGGCCCGATCTCGTTCCAGCTCCGCCTCCTCGACCAGCTCGAAAAGTCGTTCTAGGGCCTCTAGCACCGCGTTTTTTATATTGGTCTTGAGGTTGCGAGAGTTGCCTAGGTTGAGCTTTGCCTTCTGTAGGCAATCTCTCGCCTCCTCAACACGACTGCGATGCTCGGCCCCAGTCCTTCCAAGCGATCCGGTGACGTTCACGGGAGGCCGGCGCCCCTTTGGCGTGGATACAATTTCGACGTGTTCTCGAGGGGTGGCGTCCCCGAATGATATCCTCCTCTTCACTTCATCACGTTCCTTCGGGGAAAGCAGCTTCTCCCCCATGGACTCACCCGTCGACCGATGCTCGTACGGAGCGTCATGTGGGTCGGGCGTGACCATTTGTGCGCAAACAGACATACCCTTGTAGAAGGAGGGTCGTGCAGGTCTGATTGCTGTGGAGAAGAAGAGTTTCATGGGACACTGGTCCTTTCCGAGTCCCTGTAAAGGGGGAGCCCAGAGTATAATATAGTTATATAATCACAATACGTATTTTAATTAAACAATAAAAGTCAAAAGATTTGGTTAAAATGTGTCAATGGTATGTCCCTGTAAAGAGGGGAACACAGCTAAATTAAAATATTTATGATTCCAGTCAAAATTGCGTAAAAAACATAAAAACAAAGTCAAATAAAGGAAGTATCAATCCCATTCCGTACAAGAGCTTATCGTCGAGTGTCAGATGCCCAAATAATTAAAATTGTAAAAAATATTTTTTCCCAAAGTCAGGTTTACCCTCCCAGCTATAGGCCACAGGGCGGGTGGGTGGGGAAATTTTTTGCGAGCTAGACGCACGTGCGGGGTATCGTCGGATCGGGCTCCGCGCGGGCTAGCCGAATATGCAATAAAATTAATTACGACAAGAGACAAAATTTTGAGTTTAGGCCGAAAAACCAGTTTTTTAAGCGAAAATTGGTGTTTTTCACCCCCACTCCGGAACTCGGGCCACGGATCGCGGACCTGGTCACGGGATTAATTGAGGGCGGTCGCTGAGACTAATATAAAATTTAAACGGTTGTAATTGGTCGAAAAATGGCGAAGTTAATGAATTAAATATGGCGAAATTTTGAAAAAATGCAAAATTCGGTTAAGGGTTGATTTTTAGGGGTTGCGATTTGTGTCAAACGATAGGCGTCCGCCTTTTTAGGTCTAATGAGCTGAAAACAGCTTCAAAATCGCACCTATAACAAAGAAGTTATCGATACTTTTTTCAACGGCTTACCGAGGTATATCAATTTTTGGAGATAGACGGAATTTTGAAAAAATGGAGGGAAATTTTTTGCGAGCTAGACGCACGTGCGGGGTATCGTCGGATCGGGCTCCGCGCGGGCTAGCCGAATATGCAATAAAATTAATTACGACAAGAGACAAAATTTTGAGTTTAGGCCGAAAAACCAGTTTTTTAAGCGAAAATTGGTGTTTTTCACCCCCACTCCGGAACTCGGGCCACGGATCGCGGACCTGGTCACGGGATTAATTGAGGGCGGTCGCTGAGACTAATATAAAATTTAAACGGTTGTAATTGGTCGAAAAATGGCGAAGTTAATGAATTAAATATGGCGAAATTTTGAAAAAATGCAAAATTCGGTTAAGGGTTGATTTTTAGGGGTTGCGATTTGTGTCAAACGATAGGCGTCCGCCTTTTTAGGTCTAATGAGCTGAAAACAGCTTCAAAATCGCACCTATAACAAAGAAGTTATCGATACTTTTTTCAACGGCTTACCGAGGTATATCAATTTTTGGAGATAGACGGAATTTTGAAAAAATGGAGGGAAATTTTTTGCGAGCTAGACGCACGTGCGGGGTATCGTCGGATCGGGCTCCGCGCGGGCTAGCCGAATATGCAATAAAATTAATTACGACAAGAGACAAAATTTTGAGTTTAGGCCGAAAAACCAGTTTTTTAAGCGAAAATTGGTGTTTTTCACCCCCACTCCGGAACTCGGGCCACGGATCGCGGACCTGGTCACGGGATTAATTGAGGGCGGTCGCTGAGACTAATATAAAATTTAAACGGTTGTAATTGGTCGAAAAATGGCGAAGTTAATGAATTAAATATGGCGAAATTTTGAAAAAATGCAAAATTCGGTTAAGGGTTGATTTTTAGGGGTTGCGATTTGTGTCAAACGATAGGCGTCCGCCTTTTTAGGTCTAATGAGCTGAAAACAGCTTCAAAATCGCACCTATAACAAAGAAGTTATCGATACTTTTTTCAACGGCTTACCGAGGTATATCAATTTTTGGAGATAGACGGAATTTTGAAAAAATGGAGGGAAATTTTTTGCGAGCTAGACGCACGTGCGGGGTATCGTCGGATCGGGCTCCGCGCGGGCTAGCCGAATATGCAATAAAATTAATTACGACAAGAGACAAAATTTTGAGTTTAGGCCGAAAAACCAGTTTTTTAAGCGAAAATTGGTGTTTTTCACCCCCACTCCGGAACTCGGGCCACGGATCGCGGACCTGGTCACGGGATTAATTGAGGGCGGTCGCTGAGACTAATATAAAATTTAAACGGTTGTAATTGGTCGAAAAATGGCGAAGTTAATGAATTAAATATGGCGAAATTTTGAAAAAATGCAAAATTCGGTTAAGGGTTGATTTTTAGGGGTTGCGATTTGTGTCAAACGATAGGCGTCCGCCTTTTTAGGTCTAATGAGCTGAAAACAGCTTCAAAATCGCACCTATAACAAAGAAGTTATCGATACTTTTTTCAACGGCTTACCGAGGTATATCAATTTTTGGAGATAGACGGAATTTTGAAAAAATGGAGGGAAATTTTTTGCGAGCTAGACGCACGTGCGGGGTATCGTCGGATCGGGCTCCGCGCGGGCTAGCCGAATATGCAATAAAATTAATTACGACAAGAGACAAAATTTTGAGTTTAGGCCGAAAAACCAGTTTTTTAAGCGAAAATTGGTGTTTTTCACCCCCACTCCGGAACTCGGGCCACGGATCGCGGACCTGGTCACGGGATTAATTGAGGGCGGTCGCTGAGACTAATATAAAATTTAAACGGTTGTAATTGGTCGAAAAATGGCGAAGTTAATGAATTAAATATGGCGAAATTTTGAAAAAATGCAAAATTCGGTTAAGGGTTGATTTTTAGGGGTTGCGATTTGTGTCAAACGATAGGCGTCCGCCTTTTTAGGTCTAATGAGCTGAAAACAGCTTCAAAATCGCACCTATAACAAAGAAGTTATCGATACTTTTTTCAACGGCTTACCGAGGTATATCAATTTTTGGAGATAGACGGAATTTTGAAAAAATGGAGGGAAATTTTTTGCGAGCTAGACGCACGTGCGGGGTATCGTCGGATCGGGCTCCGCGCGGGCTAGCCGAATATGCAATAAAATTAATTACGACAAGAGACAAAATTTTGAGTTTAGGCCGAAAAACCAGTTTTTTAAGCGAAAATTGGTGTTTTTCACCCCCACTCCGGAACTCGGGCCACGGATCGCGGACCTGGTCACGGGATTAATTGAGGGCGGTCGCTGAGACTAATATAAAATTTAAACGGTTGTAATTGGTCGAAAAATGGCGAAGTTAATGAATTAAATATGGCGAAATTTTGAAAAAATGCAAAATTCGGTTAAGGGTTGATTTTTAGGGGTTGCGATTTGTGTCAAACGATAGGCGTCCGCCTTTTTAGGTCTAATGAGCTGAAAACAGCTTCAAAATCGCACCTATAACAAAGAAGTTATCGATCCATGTACTGGTATTAGTATAGGTTATGGTACTTGTCCAGTACAAGTATAGTCCTGATTATGGTATAGTCCTGATTCTGGTATAGTCCTGATTCTGGTATATTCCTGATTCTGGTATATTCCTGATTCTGGTATATTCCTGATTCTGGTATAGTCCTGATTCTGGTATAGTCCTAATTCTGGTATAGTCCTGATTCTGGTTCTGATCCTATCTTGTTAATGGTCCATCCACGCCCAAGCCCAAGCGATGTTTGTTATTACAGCCATACTATTATCTAGAAAACGATTTCTATAGAATACGGCTCTAGTTATCTCTAGCTCTATAAGGTTAGGCTGTAGTCACAAATCATGTTAGATTTTACAATTAAAAAAACAAAAGACTGCACGGTTGGTGCAGTGGCTAAGGGATCGACTGCTGCGCAGTGTCGCGGGTTCGATCCCGGACGGAACAAATAACTGTATGAGCTACAAGTAGTTCTTCCGGGTCTGGGTGTTTATGTCAATGAGTTTCTATATTCCTAAACGCACCCACGGTACAGGAGAAATCTGTAATGTGCGGCAAAGTTGTATTTTATAAATAACAAAATATTAAAAAAATCACTTACGCAAACACGCACGCTATTCATTATAACTAACGTTTAAATTCGATCCAGAAGTAACGTTTCCACTTCACATACGCATTTACTTTCATAAAACAAGATAATCTATCAATTAATTACAATCGACCTAGGTTATAAACCGTACTACTACGTCATTTGTACATAGTATATTGTACATACATAATTATACATGCGTCATGCGTGTTTCCTCGTAACTGCTAAATTGAGTGACGTAGAAACATGGTTTTTGTTTACTTCTTTTTTTGTTCTAAATCCTAAATATTCATTTGGGATTTTCTATTTTTGTTTTGTTTTTATTTTATGCCAGTTCTTGATTCTGTGGTTACAATGATTGCAGGATATCTCTATCTTTACATAGTATAAAATGAAGTCATTTAGCTGTCTGTACCTACGCGCATTACTGCCAAACCACTTCTCTAAGGGCTGATTTTTCAATAGACTGATAACTTATAACTGAGAAATAAAAATGGCGGTTTGACAGCTTATCTATAAAAAATGGGTCAGAGCCCATTCGTCCCCTAAAATTTGTCCCCCAGCATAAAAGTTGTGGATTCGGCCCCTATATAGGTGCCCATTGGTCTCCTGGTAGGGGACCAATTAATATTTTAATAAAAAATATTATTTTTAAGGTACCCATTCGTCCCCTCTAATATGTATACAATATAAGTTAAAGATTCGGCACCTATTCAGGTGCCTATTGGTCCCCTGAGATAAAATTAGCTATATTTTACATAAGAAACGGTTAACATAGTACACTTGTGAACAGTTTATTAACGGAATTAATTTAATAAATCATAATTCATAACAGATCATTGAATGAAAAAAGAGCTATGATGAATGATAATCCGTCATGATAATAATATAACCTGTCGATAGGCTTACGATGTAAAATTGTCTCTCTACGAATGGCTTGTTAAAAAAACGTTACAAATAATAGATAAGGTGTTTTGTTTGTATGTTATGGCTGCCTCGGTGACATATTGGTTCTTGAAAGTGACTGCCAATACGAGACTGTTCAATGTGTCTTTGGTCTTTTTAACCGACTTCAAAAAAGGAGGAGATTTTCAATTCGGTCGGTTTGTTTTTTACCGACTTCAAAAAAAAGGAGGTTATCAATTCGACCCGTATGTATGTAATATTATCAGAACTGCCCAGTTTTCATATATGTTAGTCTATATCAGCGTCTGAACAAATGTGCCAAATTTCATAAGTGTATGTATGTATGTATGTTTTTATGTTTGTGCACGCATATCTCCGGAACTACAAGTTCGATTTAAGTAATTATTTTTTGTTGTACTAGGTATTGTTCAACTAAGGGGACACTGCAAGTTTCATCAAAATCGGTTCAGTAGTTTTAGAGATATGGATTTTTTTATGTTGTAACGGATTACAAGATTAGTGCATATTTTATGTAAGAAAAAATTGTTATATTTTACAAGAATTTGGGTTGAATATTTATTAATAAATAAACTAAAAAGGGTAAAATAAAAACTTCTTCAAAAAAGTAACCGACTTCAAAAACAACAACAAAACAAAAAAGGGTGAAATAACCTAATTTATAACTTCTTTCGGAAGTCGGTGGCTAAAAATCAATGAAATAAAAAAAAATAAAGCCATCGATATCCGAAAGAATTTATTAATTAGGTTATTTCACCCTTTTTTGTTTTGTTGTTGTTTTTGAAGTCGGTTACTTTTTTGAAAAAGTTTTTTTTATGTATGTACACCGATTACTCCGAGGTTTTTAGTCCGATTAGTGTAATTATTTTTTGTTCGATGCAGTATACATTCCCATTGGTCCCATAAAAATTTCATCCAATTTGGTTCCGCACTTTTTATTTTGTGAGCATTTTTATTGATGGATGATGTGATGATCTTTACTTTTTGAGTGTCTGTTACGCGATTACTCCGCCAATTGTGGACCGATTTTCAAAATTATTTTTTGTTGTACGAGGAATAGTTCAATTTAGGGAACACTGCAAGTTTCATCAAAATCGGTTCAGCAGTTTTTGATAGAGAATTTTATTATCTTTTGTGTACATGAGCGATATTAATACCGGTGCTTAGGATTACTTAGCAAATTCTAGTGCACATGTAAGAAAATGATGTATTTGACAAGAATTTGGGTTGAATATTTAAACTAAAAAGAGTAAAATAAAAAACTAAAAAAAAAATTAACCGCCTTCAAAAACAACCACTAAAAAGGGTAAAATAACGTACAAAATAACTTTTCTTTCGGAAGTCGGTGGCATAAAAGACAACGAAGTAAAAAAAACAAAGCCACCGACTTCCGAAAGAAAAGTTATTTTTTAGGTTATTTTATCCTTTTTTGTGGTTGTTTTTGAAGGCGGTTAAATTTTTTTAAAGTTTTTATGAAATTAAGTTCGCCTAACGAAATAAACAATACTGTTATTATTATAATAAATAATATTTTTGACATAATTGGATCGAATTATCTCATTTGTCATTTGTCCTCTCACAGAGAGGAGGCCTGTGTCCCAGCAGTGGGAACATTTATAGGCTGATGATGATGATGATGATCTCATTTGAATCCTGGAATATGATTAGTATTATTATTGATGGTAATTCACTTTATGGTGGAATACTACAGTCATATGTTGACTAAAAAGTCAAAACTAAATTATTTACTCCTAAATATGTTTAGCAATTTTTTATCTGCAATTATTATTTTATCATATTAATGGATGTTATTATGTTCTTGTATTCTAAGTGTTTCGTTTTAGGTCAATGTGGAGTCGTTGTCACCCTTTTGTACAAAAATAATGAACGTTCTAACATTAATTCTGTTTTGCTAACATTAATTTTTTATTTTACCCTTTTCTGCGCGACTGTACCAGGACTACCAAGCTGCAGTATACACATATACATGTACTTATATTAGAAGAATGAATAAAAATAAATATTCTTCAGGGGACGAATGGGCTCCTCAAAAGTTCCAGGGGACGAGTGGGCACAGGGTGCGAATCTTAGGGGACGAATGGGCTCTGACCCTAAAAAATATGTCAAATCGCTATTTTAATTCCTCAGATAAAAGTTAAATTGAAAAATCAGCCCTAAATCAAATAATAATTATATTTTGTTGTTGTTTTGTATATGTATAGGATGCCGAATTTCGACCACTGGGCAAATCAATTAGAACACGTGCGTAGTGCGTACCCTGGTACGCACTACGCACGTGTATTGCATTTATTGGCAGCAAGCTAATAAATGTTAAAAATATCTGCGTTACATGTTAGATCAATTGTGTTATTGAACCACGCTGTTATTGTTCAAACAAGAGCTCCATACAAAAAAAAAACTACATTTAAAAATAATAAATACAATAGGTAGTAAAAAACTATAGCTAGCCATCCCATATTTAAGGAAATACCCTTTGCGACCTTCCTTAATAATACCTAATTCACAGTCAAATCAAACAAAATCCATCACTGATTAACATAGACCCAAATACAACAATAGACGGAGACCAATTTCCCTCAACTAAAAAAATTGTCAAATACGGACTTAACTATTTCAAAAGTTGTAAAACCCATCAAAATACGTAAGTTGGCAGACAAATACTGTAAATTGTATTGATATAGTGGTCGCACACACCGAAGCCCCCGTGAATACGTCTGCAACTCCCTTCGTAGTTTCTTAGAATACAAACGTGATTTATGTAAATTAAAAAAATTCCGTTCGGAAACACCAGTGTCGTCCCGTTGACCGCTGTTTAGGGAAACCAGAGCAAATATGTACTACGGGCGGACAACATTTCATGACCTCTGCACTTTATTTGACCGTCAAGTTATGATGACAATTATATTTCAGTCAGTACACTGCTGAACGTTAGCCAAAAGCGCCAGCCATCCCGAACGTCTTGACCAGTTCGCATCCATCCACAGTTATATATATATATATCTTCTTTAAATTTTAATCATCATCGGTCCATTGTATCGCAAGGCGTCCCACATTACTTTTCCCCGTACGCGGTCTCGATCTCGTATAAGATTTTGACATTAACTCGTCTACTAAAGGTTTGTGATAATGCTACGTCTCCATTATCATCAAATGAATTTAAGGGTTTCGCTCTAAACCGGTACATAACGCCTTTCTTAATACGAAGTTATAGACATTGCAGCTATCTCTCAGTTCATCACCTGGACCAAGTACTGGTTCATATTCAGTTCCTGATCCTGGTCCTTGTACTGGAACTGTCCCATGTACTGTTCATGGTCCTTGTACTATACCTGGCCCATGTACTGTTCTTGGTCCTTTTCTGGAACTGGCCCTTGTACTGGAACTGGGCCTTATACTGTTCTTGGCCCTTGCACTGTTCTTAGCCCTTGTACTGGAACAGGTCCTTGTATTGGAACTGGCCCTTGTACTGTTCTTGGCCCTTGTACTGGAACTGGCCCTTGTACTGTTCTTGGCCCTTGTACTGGAACTGGCCCTTGTATTGGATTTAGCCCTTGTACTGGAACTGGCCCTTGTACTTGAACTGGCCCTTGTACTTGAACTGGCCCTTGTACTTGAACTGGCCCTTGTATTGGAACTGGCCCTTGTATTGGATTTGGCCCTTGTACTGGAACTGGCCCTTGTACTGGAACTGGCCCTTGTACTTGAACTGGCCCTTGTACTTGAACTGGCCCTTGTACTTGAACTGGCCCTTGTACTTGAACTGGCCCTTGTACTTGAACTGGCCCTTGTACTTGAACTGGCCATTGTACTGTTCTTGGTCCTTGTATAAAAGCTGAACATGTTAAGGTTTGTTGTCAACTTATTTAGAATTATTTATTATAGTTACCTCTTACAGTTCCTCATTTTTATTCTTGTTATTTCTAGGATTCTTGGAGCTACTAAACTTATGAATGGAATAATAAATCTGTAGTGACACTTTTTTATATCTCTTTCTTCATCATTTGAGAGGGACTAGAACGGTTGCTTCAATACTGTTCTTAGTCCTTGTTATAAGCCCAAGCCGAGGCCTTGGTGACTTGTCCACAAGGTCTTGCTTAATTAGGTAAATTACATTAAAAAAAAAATTAAAATCATTAACTTCTTTAAATATTAGCTCCAAGTATGTCACAGCAGCACGGTTCAAGAATCATAGACCTTGACATAGACACCGCTAGCGTGAAGTTTCTGTGCTCTATGCCTTAGACTGCCATAGAATGTTTGTGCGACTTCTAAATTGCCTCTTCAAAGGTTGATATTTTTCCCCGGAATCTTATAGTACACCTAGATTTCGGATTTTTTTTGGCACCCCAGTACAATATATAGGTACGACTTTCCATCAACCAGGCAAATCAAATCTATGTGGCGGATAATGAGAAATTCCTAAGGGAAAAACCTAATAACACTTGGCTCGACCTGGTAATCGAACCGAACTCGTATTATAGGAGACGTAAATATACCTATCTGGTAAAATGTGGGTGTAGGTACTATTAGAAACACCTCGTCTAACCGTTCGGGGTACACAACTCACAAAACGAAAAAAACGGTCACAAAATATAAATTACTAAGCCAAACTGAATGAAATTTTTGTGGGACCAAACGGCAAAAACAGTGCATCGAAAAAAAAACGGACCAGAAACCTCGGAATGATCAGTATACATACATTAATAAAAAGATAATACAGATACCGGCTTTGAGAATCTCCTCCTCATTGAAGTTGGTTAAAAATACGCAACTGTTACTAGTACCCGACTTAAGTACCGTGACATACTTAGTCCGTATGGAAAGTGTTGACAACGCCGCCTCTAGAGGCCTCAAGTCGTGTCTGTGCTCGGTGGACCTTGGAGAAGCAAAAACAGTGAATGAGTGAGCACAAGAGAGACGTGAGGGTCACCGACGAATCCACGAGCGGTCGCTAAAGTTGCACAATTCGCAGACCATGGAGTGTTGAAAGTACTTACAATTAATTAATTTTTAAAGAATATCGTGTATCATCATCGACAATTCGCCACTTGCATCCATCGGTTGCCCGCGACTCTCACGGTGTCGTCGGTCCACCTAGTGGAAGGCCTGCCTACGCTGCGTCTTCCGGTCCGAGGTCGCCATGAGAGAACTTTTCTTTTCCATTGGTCGCGGAACTCTCCAAGCAGGTAACCATGGTTCTGGAATGAAAAAGGCTTTCGAAGGAACAGGACGAAGGTCTCACAGTCCCTTCCGCTCATGGCGGGAGGATTCGTTTCATGATTTTAACACGATAAAAAAGAAAAGATACCTAGGTAGAATTGCCAGTCAAAGATGCTATTTTAAAGTGCTCTTGTCAGCAATCTTTTAGCTATTTACTGCTATTATTTGCTAGTAATGTTTACATATAATAGTAAATAATAATGTAATGTATTTAGGTGCGACCTCGATGCAAATGTCATGCATACGTTACTTTAATAATTACTTCGCTAAAATATGTACATCAGTACTAGACTAGCCAAAATTCGTCTGCATGGATTTCGTTTCACAACAAAAATGTGCAAATCTATTAGAAGAAATTAAAATTAGTAAATGCATTAGAACTAGAAAAATAAGTCATACAAGATGTGCCCACTCCATTAGTGGATAAATATTCCTACTAAACCATATTGAAAGAAAAAAAAATGCTTTATGTTCACCTAGGTATTTCCTTTTTGAAATATCTATTTGAGAACGAATATCGTAAAACTTTTTAAAAATGAGTTATCGTAAAATAACTCCCAAGTAACTTAATAATTCAGTGGCTGTATCAAGCGCAATTCTTTTTCGTTGATAGTAGGTAATCGAAACAGCAGTTTTGTAGCTATAAGCGCACAAACAGACGGACTGACATTAATTCTGTTATAAATTTAGCAATTATTTAAGAATAATTAGACAAAAGCCTCCTGCAGACACAGGCGATTAATCGAGCGGGGCGACATGTCGCGGTCCATTCGCAGTATTTTTAGAGTGGAAATTAGCTTGGCTCGTTGTCGCAGCGCGATTAATCGCGTGTGTCTGCAGGAGGCTAAACAATCAAAATAAACAGACTCAAATAAATGGAGGTGATTTATAGTGCATAAATAACAAGATTTGATGCTTCCTGATAATAATCTTGATTAATGAAGGCTGATTGAGATAAGATAAAATAATATACCATTTTATCTTATCTAAACCATAAACTAAGAAAAACATATTCATTACTTAATCTTATTTGTCTACACTTACTTACCTAGCTTCCGATACTTCCGTGCAATTGGCATCATTGAACAAACCTTGTATGATTTAGGCTATAGGTCGACAAACTTGTTCTTTTAATTTCTTCAACAGCTTTGCTGTAGAAAAAAAACTATTAAAAACTCAAGCAGAGTATGTGACCACCGACCACCTAATTCAGGACATCAGAAGTATACTGGGCTACCAAAATCCTTACTCGCTTCGCAATTAAATTTTTATTTACAAAACAGGGGTTGGTTTCATTCATTCGACTGCCCCTGTCCCATCAGCGGGGTACATGGGAAAAATTGTATCATCGACCCCCTCAGCATAGGAATGTAACGGGGTGGATGGCA
Organism: Agrotis exclamationis; assembly: GCA_950005045.1. NCBI lineage: Eukaryota > Metazoa > Arthropoda > Insecta > Lepidoptera > Noctuidae > Agrotis > Agrotis exclamationis. The sequence continues at coordinate 781,286 of OX465439.1, forward strand.
CAGAATAAAAGACTTGCTCCCATCCAACCCCTGCGCCAGTCCCTTCAACAAGGTAAATTGAAAAAATAGTAGTGATAATACATTTTTTAATGCAATTTGATGTATTGGCATAGATATTCGACAGGCCTATTGGTCTAGAGGTTAGTTACCCTGACTGCTATGCCGGAGGTCGTGGGTTCGATTCCCACCCAGGACAAATGTTTGTGTAATGAGCACGATCATTTTTCTGTGTCTGGGTGTAATTTATCTACAATATTTATGTATTTAGAAATATAAGTATGTTTATCAGTTGTCTAGTACCCATAACACAAGCTCTGCTTAGCTTGGGACTAGATGGCGTTGTGTGATAGTTGTGAAAAAAAGACACTAATACCGCGTCGAAAGGAGTTCAGTCGTGGCGCGGACTCTATCTATAGGTACTTAATATTATATAAAACTGAACAGTTTGTTTGTTTGTTAGGTCGGACGTGCTAATCTCGGGAACCACTGGTTCGAATTGAAAAATCATTTTTGTGTTGGATTATCGATTTACCCAGGAAGGCTTCGACGATTACCAGGAACCGAGCAGCGTTGGTGAAACAGCTAGTTTTATAATTGAGCTGTCAATCAAGAAGAAAAAATAACCATAAATCAATGATTCGGATCAATGGCGCTACGGTGTGATGTAATTCTGTGTAATTATACGTCATTATAAATTATTACATAAGTCAGGGTCTCACGCCATTGACGAAACAATGAACTTCAACTAATGCTTCAGATAACACTTATTATTATTGTGTAGTTTTAACTGTTTTTTATTCATCCTTAGGTAAACCTCACGAACATAGTATAAGCATAATCAAATTATAATGTTCACCACGCGGGTCCAGAGCGGGTTCGTAGATGTCACGCTGATGGTGGCGCGTGCGTCGGATCATTTAGCTCTCTTCAAAATGGTTGAGCTGAATGGTGCTGATGTGTCATGTTCATGAACGGGCGCTGTCAGTTGATACTGGACATCTCTTAGCTGCCACGGTTTATTTTAATAATTTTATTGATCATTTTGGTTTGTCTTTTTTTTTCGGTGATAAAATCATCAAATGAGCCCTCCCGCCCTGGGTGGGGCGGAAGGGACTGTCAGACTCTTACTGACTAAAATCCACCCGTGTTCCTTGGGATACCCTTTACGTTCCGGGGCCACGGTATCCTGTGTTAAGAAAAACCCGCGACCCTAGCAGGCATTTGGCCACATAAGGGGCCGTCAGTTTGCTGACAACTCCCCGAAGGCACGCGCGAAACACGACACGACGCGCCACCGACCCGGGCTTGGTCCATGGTCGGACGGCGAGCTACCCATTACTCACCGTCCGCAAGCCCGCTCCGCCGCTGTGCCCTCTGGGCAATCCGCGTCCCTCTAATCAGAGAGACACGCGTTGGAGCGTCCTCCCGACAGGCTATTCGCACAGGGCCGGTTTTAGCACTACCAGCGCCCCAGGCGAGATTTTCTACGGCGCCCCCTAACTGCAGTTAGGGGGCGCCCAATACAAACCCATATGAAAAAAGGAAAAGGATTTAATTAAATTACCGTTTATTAAAAGAAAAAACCATTTATTACAGTACCCGGCACGGTTCTTGACCGCTCGTCGGAAGAGTGGGGATCGCTTTGCGCATCGTACACTTATGACAAGTAAAACGCACACCCGTTTATTATTTATTTTTTCTAAGTTACGGTCTACGTAATTTGTTACTGGTTCTATGGTTGAAAGAAAGATTTAATTAATGATTTATTAAGTTGAGAAGTGGAAATTGAGATCAAAGAAAAAGGTACCTAATTAACAAGTGTTTCTAATTTAAAATTATAACTTAGTTCTTATAGTTTGTCAAAAATTACTAATAAATCTACTACGTACCTACGTACTTTTTTTGTTAACATTTTTGACCTCGAATTTATCAAATCAGTTTTCTGGCTTGTCTATTTAAAACGGTATTTTTTCTTGGCATCTTATACCTAAAAAGAATTAAAATAAACATGTATTGTATACAAAACTAGCTTTTGACAGTGGCTTCGCTCCGCCCCCCCCCCTCCTTATAGTGTATGTCACACAGGACCAAGGCAGCTTTCAACTGGTGAAAGAATTTTTGAAATCGGTCCAGTATATTTGGAGCCTATTCAATACAAACAAACAAATCTTTCCTCTTTATAATATTAGGGGAGATAAATATCACTTTTTATTATTATTACAAAGGTCTAATTAATAAAAAAATCACAAACAATATTTCAGTTCTAATTTTAACTTACCAGATAATTTAAAATGATGCAGTTTAAAAATCGGTGTCAATTAAACTGGTCGGAAGTGTACTCGTCGTCGTAGCCACATGCAACAGGAGTAAAGAACGAATCACGAGTGACGGCTATGACGCGATGCGCTACGGCACGCTACGGGCCAATCACTGCACTTTCCCCGCCCCCGCGCCTCAATCCACATACCAAAGGGACCCAATAATTCACTTCTGCGCAGGTGAAGGTCAGCGTTCAAGATCCGTGCCTATGATTGTAAAAAAATAAAAACTAATAAAATTGTACCTTTCTGGCCTTTCTATCGGCGAACTCTTTTATTAAATTCGAGAAATCGAGATTTTCTGCAATTTCACTTTCGATTGACAAAGTTACCAAGTTTGTGAGTCTAGATTGCGATATTGTCGATCGCAGATAAGTTTTTATCAGCTTAAGCTTTGAAAAACTCCTCTCCCCACTTGCAACCGTTACAGGTATTGTTAATAATATTCTCAGAGCTATCCATACATTTGGATAAATTTCTTGTGCGTCGCGATCTTTTATAAAATTTAAAACTAAAACAGGGGTAGCCACATTCTGATCTGGCAAAAAAGATTTCAGGCTTATAAGCTCATCACATAACATACACCCATCTATATCGGATTTAGAGTCTACAGTTAATTTTAATTGGAGATCTCCACAGAGTTTTAGAAGGTCAGGTTTTTCCGGAATCTTTTTCATATTGTACAAAAAAGACCAATATTCTGAATACTCGTTGAGCTGTTCAAATCTTTCATGGAATGAAATTATAGCAGTGTCTAAAAGACAGTTGAAAAATTCAACCTCAAATTTTTTTCCGGAGCAATTATAGGTTCATCGCGAGCAGATTCACCAGCTTGACGTTTAATATATCGAATTCTTGTCGTGGCTCTAAACTCAGGTTCAATCTCCAGTTCTTCAGCCATTTTTTCAACATTTCTATGCCTTTACCGAGATCTATGTCTGTTGATTGCAGAGATTTACTAACGACATTAATTTGAAAAAGTATGTCATACCAAACGACCAATGACACTATGAAGCTAAAATCTATTAACTGTTCGGCTAGAGTAGTAGCCTCATGCGAGACCTGAACATCAGTTTTCTGAGTCTCAATAGCTAAAGTAATTAAAGCGTCATGGATGGCACTAATTTGATAACGGACTGCTTTAACACTGCTTATTCTTGCTTCCCAACGTGTGTCACTAAGCTTTTTTATAGTATATAACCCCAAGGCATCGGTTAGAATTTTCCATCGATGAACAGAAGCTGAAAATAATGTAAACAACCTCTGAAGTATCCCAAACAAAGTGACTGATTTTACGGATGACTTAGCGGCATCGCAGAGTACGAGATTGTAGCTGTGACAGCCACACGGTACATAAACAGCTAAGGGATTTATTTCCAGAATTCTCCTTTGAACCCCAATATTTTTTCCTTTCATGTTAGCTCCGTTGTCATAACCCTGACCCCTACAATTGTTTAATTCCAGTCCATATTTCTTTAAAAAATCAATGATAACTTCAGTCAGTCTTTCACCAGTTGCCTCATTGACAGGTATAAATTCTATGAAATGCTCTTTTACTGTTATTTTACCGTCATCTGATGATAAATCAACAAATCGTATTGTCCGTGAAAGTTGTTCTACATGACTAATGTCTGGAGTACAATCAGCTATAATGGAATAATATTTCGATTTCTTTGCGCGTAATATATTTTACGACTTCACTTTTTCACCCATCAGCTGTATTAATTCATTTTAAATGTCTTTTCCGCAGTAGTGATCTGAAACTTCACCCATCATAGCTAATCGTAAGTGCTCCTGCATAACTGGATCAAATTTGGCTAGCAGTTGTACTAAGCCCAAGAACTTTCCGTTATTTGGCGTATATAGTTTGTCGGAAGCAATGGCGTTATACTCAAATGAGTGACGAAAAGCATGTAATTTTGCACAAACGTTCCTTGAATTATGTAAGTTTTGTGTTTTCTTTAGACGGGTTTTGGGTTTATCCCCTAAAAATGGGATGAAAGAAATTGGGATATTTACGAGAAAGTGGGCCTGCGGCGCCCCTTCGTATTCGGCGCCCTGGGCGGTCGCCTAACCGCGCCTTACCCTAACGCCGGTACTGTATTCGCATACGGGCAAAGAGACCCCTTAGGCCAACGACCATATATAACTAGACTCCTAATCACAGGCGACCGATGTCTGTCAACACATGTGGTAAAAAAATCTTATAACCGTCGTGACTCGACCACTCCTGTGAGTCCCCGTGTCGCACTGACCTTGAGTTAGCCAATCAGAACGCAGTATTAGCCAATCAGAACGCAGTACCCCGTCTCCCTCGCTTACGTCGTACCTTAGCGACTTGACAGAATAATTTTCGTTAGACAGATCGTGCATGAGGCGTCTAGTTATAAATTGTCGTTGCCTTAGGCACACCGCACCGGCCCGAAAAACTGGTCTTCCCCACGGACGTATCCGAGAGGGAACTCCAGTCCACGGGCGCACGTGGAGGTTTCCTGTCTTGGAACCCCTTTTGAATTGTCTTTGTTTTAATTTTTACTATGGACACTTTTAATTAAAAAAAATGCTACATCGTTCTCACATAATGTATCACCTCAAAATGAATGATGTAACAAAGGTTCTGTAATAATTCTGGCGATCTTAAAAGAGTGTTCTTCTCCATAGAGATCTACTTCTTGGAATGGTCATCTACGGTACTTTCACAAAGTACTTTTGCAAAGTTAAATACAGATTGATATTTTGAGGGGTTTTCTAAAAAACATTACTTACTCAGGATTTTGTTTGAGGTTATATTATTAGGCGTCAAAACAATGCAACATTTAATTAAAAGATTAACCATAGCATGCGTTGTCTTTCTTATTTGGTGATTAGGCAGTGGATGCGATAATAATAAAACACAGTTCACACAGCACGACACAGTATCCAGTAGAAATCAACGTAGACGTATAAATTCACTATAACAGCGCACTACAAAATGAGTCCAATTGCTCGATGTATATCAACGTGGAGGTATCCTAAAACTCTACTCGACACGAATATAAGTTTACTAGCAGAGAAAAGCAAGAAATAGTAGTTCGCCGGTAATAAAGTAATCAAAACCAAACAAACACGAAAATCATGAGTTTGACTGGTTTGACTTTGACAAATGACATTTCATGGAATAGTGTTGTGACACATCAGTCATTACCGACATCGTAACATAATCGATTATATCTTTACATTTATTATAAGACCTCATTATGTGTTATCATAAAATAAATCATATTAGAGTTTATAGAAAAGCAATAATAATGGCTTTTAAGGTGGTCTTTAGGGAAACTAGTAGATATTTTAATTGTGTTACGATTTTGTTCTTTGTTTAATCGATCGATTCTGGTAACGTAGCCCTTCACTATACCGGAACAAAAATATAACAGTAATTACTAATAATATTGAAAATAAAAACCCCACAAATGTTTTAAGTGAATTTATGCTAAAACAAATAAAAAATAATAACATTATTTATAGATTTGCTTAAGTGACCATACGCTTCAAAAAGCGAAACAATGATTGCTCATTCTCCTTTGCTGAATTACAGCTTTCTAGTACCAAGCGTCTCTGTGCTAAGCTGGCAAACAAGCGGACGGACATGACGAAAGGGTTCCTTGTAGACTACGGAACCCTAAAAATAAATACTAAAATTAACATTGAATATCATTATTTACAAAAAAATATTTGACACGATTTTTTTCTTATGTTACGTAAACGAAAAAATTGACGAACATACGACAGTTTTAAAATTATCAATACGTCACAAGCAAGCACAGTTTTTACTGGCTTCTGATATCAGGGCCTCTTGAATTTGATGAGTTATATCTTTATAAAAATGCATTGATTTAACAAAAGAACAATTACGTGTCCATTATTTTTCGAAATTCTAGCTGACTGAATTAAATTTTGCAATTTATTGATGCATTGTATCAATAGGCATGTTGACAAACATGCTTGATACCATACGCAAAAAAATGTTGATGGACCTAAGTGGTCGCCGACCGGCTCAGTAAAGTTGTAAGACATTCGGAAGCAATTAAGTTCCGAATCTTATCAGATCGTATAAATGATAACCCATCGAACTATAAGATATGAAATTAGTCGAACGATCAATCAGCACCGTAATTTGTATGTAGTAACGAAACAAGTAAAATAATATGTTTGTTTGTCGCGCGTTTTATCAAAAGTAATGGAATCGGTCGTTACTTTGCGGAAAGATGAAGTACCACCACTGTCATTCATTTTCACAAATGCATCAAAAGCAAGAAAAAATGAACAACCAAACCTATAGGTACTCGACGCACGTATTTCGCCCCTCCATGGGGCTTTCTCTGGAGGATGTTGACTCGACAAACGCTCGGGCGCGAATGACAACACGGTTGACTCAGTGTGGCTGAGCGATCGACTCGTGCGCAGCGTGTCGCGAGTTCGATCCCCGCACGGAACAAATATTTGTATGATCTATAAGTAGTTGTTCGGGTTCTGGGTGTTTGTGTATGTGAGTTTCTGTGTTTGTAAACGCACCAAGGATACAGGCGAAATTCCTATTGTGACTCAATTTTATCATCGTGCTTTTTTTAGTAGTTTAGTATGTAAGTGACTTTTAGACAACGCACAATCCAAGTCCCTTTTTTATGACTGGAAAATCATCTAAGGACTCTTTTCTGGTTATTATTGGCAGTGGATGGAGCGAAATAAAACGGTTTGGATAAGGAATATTAACGTTATTTTATTTAATATAGGCACAGTACAAAATGGACATGTGTGTACGCCTCGACCGGCGTTGCAAGAGAGAGTTGCCATACTCACAATTAAATTATCTGCTATAAATATTAAAGTATACATGTTGCCATTTTATTACAATACTAGCTTCCGCCCGCGACTCCGTCCGCGCGGATGTCGGTCTTCGCGTGGATGGTTTATTTCTCCATTTTGAGTAACTCTGACAATGACATCTTATAAATATCTATTGGACCCAAATACGGCTAAGCCCATATTAATTAAGGAGATCCCTCTATTGAGCTACTGCTGTTGAGCTCGCGTTCTGTAGTAAGTATTTTTTTCATAGTAATTCCGACCTTGTATTTACAAATAACTGATCGGAACAGTAATCAAAAAGGTCGCGCTGAAAAGCACGGTTTAAAATGACACGCATACAATATTAATTCCACGGACGATCGCTCGCCACACTGGACACGTCCGCTCGCATCAAAATTCAGAATTTATATGCATCGCGCGGCGCGGAACGCGGCTCCTTATATAGGAGTCGGGGAGGCGTGGCCCGCGTGTGCCGCAAACGGTTCAAGCCAAATCCGACTTTCGGCGCTACAGGTTACGGCGCTGAATCCACTGCGGGTAATGCAACGTGTGTTCGCGGTTCTACAGAACAACGTCTATGAATAAAACTGAAAAATAAGATTATTTTTCTACGTATTTTTCCAGGATAAAAAGTATCCTATTTTATGCCCAGGATAATAAGGTATAATTATACCAAGTTTCATCGAAATCGAACCGTTAGTTTTCACGTGATGCCTGCACATACAGACAGACAGACAGACAGACAAAAATTTTTTTAATCACATATATGGGTTTGGTATCGATCCAGCAACACCCCCCGCTATTTATTTTTTCAATATTTTCAATGTACAGAATTGACCCTTCTACAGATTTATTATATTATGTATAGATTGAACAGAGTCCATCTGCAGCCGTCTTTAAGCCCTTGGGAAATGATTTTTATTTAGAGGTTATTTATTTTTCAGGAACAGTTCTGCAAATTTTAAAATCACGATAGATTCAAGAGAAATTCCTAGAGGAGTGCGTCAAACATATTAAAAAGCTTTATTGGTCCAGCGGTTTAGGCTGTTAATAAGCGAATGAAGTCGTAGGCTACTGCTAGTGTAAATCCAATTAATTCACGGGTTTGTTGACCTTGTAGGGAAGCACATTAACATATTATAGTTAAGTAGTCATTACTATGTATCGGTAACGTTAGATAACATGTGTTCCGGCTATTTAAAAATCTACTAGAACCGGCCTGCTGGCTTAAAAAAAAACCGGCCAAGTGCGAGTTGGACTCGCCCATGAAGGGTTCCGTAGCAGCAAGCATAGATTAGAGATATATTTATATTGAGATTAGTAAGTAATATACACAAACAATAAAAATAACTTTGTTTTTCATAGTATTTGTATGAATGGCAAAGTTATATTTGCGGTTTTTGAAAATGTACTATATCTCTAAAACTGCTAACTGTATCCCATCCAAACCAATTTTCGTTGGTAGTTTTGGTTGAGGTCTACATTATATATTTTTTTTAGTTTTATCATTCTCTTATTTTAGAAGTTACGGGGGGGGACACACTCTTTCTACCACTTTGGAAGTATCTCTCGCGCAAACTGTTCAGTTTAGAAAAAAATGATGTTAGTAACCTCAATATCATTTTTAAAGACCTATTCATAGACACCCCACACGTATGGGTGTGGTGAAAAATTTTTTTTTTAGTTTCAATTCTAAGTATGGGGGGCACCCCCAAAATTTGTTTTGTTTTGATTTTTGTGTGAAAATCCTAATGCGGTTCACATAATACATCTTTCTACCAAGTTTCAACAGAATAGCTCTTATACTTTCGACAAAAAGTGGCTGTGACATACACGGACAGACAGACAGACAGACATGACGAATCTATAAGGGTTCCGTTTTTGCCATTTGGCTACGGAACCCTAAAAACAAGACATTTAGTAAAAAGTCTAAACTGTTTTTACTAAAATTACCAGTGTGAGACAAAGTTAGAGAGAGAAAAAAACTTTTTCTCTTTTCTTACTAAACTTCTTTTCTCAGCACACACTAGAAACCATGATGTTTTGATGACGAACAAAGAAAAAACTGATTACTACTAGTAAAACGAAACTACATATTGGATGTATTTTTTTTACAAGAATGTTCTTAATCTTTATAGTTTGTTTGGAATGCTATTAAAGCGCATATATGAATATTAAAAGAATCAATTTACTATTAATGTATTACAAAATACTCATTGGTCGAGAAGCCGGTAGCGCGGCTTCTGACCACGAGATCCTTTGTTCGTTTCACAACTCAGAAATAATGTTACGGATGACTGCTTTAAAAAATCTTATAGAACAAGACTCAAGCGTTACTTACAACTAGTTTCAACCAATCAAATGGTTTGAATTGAGATTAGTTTTAAGGAACTCATACTTGAGTGTTGAGCGACGCGGACGTTCGGTAATACGGGACTAAAGGTACCGGTTCACGCGCGAGACCGCGACTGGAGGCCGCGACCGAAGATTACGTCGCTGTCTCCTGTCGCTGTCTCCTGTCGCGGTCTCCTGTCGCGGTCTCCTGTCGCGGTCTCCTGTCGCTGTCTCCTGTCGCGGTCTCATGTCGCTGTCTCCTGTCGCGGTCTCATGTCGCGGTCTCCTGTCGCTGTCTCCTGTCGCGGTCTCCTGACGCGGTCTCCTTTCGCGGTCTCCTGTCGCGGTCTCCTGTCGCTGTCTCCTGTTGCTGTCTCCTGTCGCGGTCTCCTGTCGCGGTCCCCTGTCGCTGTCTCCTGTCGCGGTCTCCTGTCGCTGTCTCCTGTCGCGGTCTCCTGTCGCTGTCTCCAGTCGCGGTCTCCTGTCGCGGTCTCCTGTCGCTGTCTCCTGTCGCGGTCTCGCGCGAACCGATACCTTTAGAGATCTAAACATAAATGACGATAAACATAAGGGAACCGAAGGAATAGGGTGGACTGTGTGTCAGAGAGTCTGACAGTCTCAACCATCCAAAAACTAAGATTTTTATTGTATCCTTTTTAGTGGGTACAGGCGTGTGTGTTTCCATAAACAATGCATAGATATGCGATAGCAGCAATCGTCGATGATTTGCTTTCATTTATTGAAGAGTTCCCTCGATTTCTCCAAGATCCCGTCATCAGATCCTGAACGGATTACCGTAGGACCATCCGTAAAGGAAACACTTTCAAACAAAAAAGGATTTTCCAAATCCGTCCAGGCGTCATCGAGAAACATGCATAAAAATAAAAAAAATAAATTTAAAATTTAAAAAACCCCCGATTAAAAACCAAGTTCCCTTTAAAAAGTCATAAATAATAAAAGCAACTCAATCTTAAAATACCTAAGTATGTATTAATAATTATAAAAAAATACGTCGCGTTGGGGGACCGCTTCAAATTATTTATCTACGATTTTTTCCGGTAATTGACACTTTCACTTGACAATCGGATTTCCATTTCCCAATTTTTCCACCACCAATTTTTCCACCACCAATTTTCTCGATGCTAAGAACAGTCTCGATTAAGTCATCAATATTCCCCTTCATTGCGCTTTCATTTGAAACCCCACTCGAGTTTATTTGTAAACCTTCGGTTACCCTTCCCCACTTTCACCCCCATAACTTTTAAACGGCTCAACCGATTTTCATCAAACATGTCTAAGAACACTCGCACGTAAGTCACCTTTAATACAAAAAAAAAAACTAAATTGAAATCGCTTCATCCGTTCGGGCTCTATGGTGCCACAGAGCAGACACACAGACAGACAGACACGTCAAACTTATAACACCCCTCTTTTTCCGTCGGTGTTTAAAAATAAGAAAAAGATCTCGAAGAAGTAGAATCAATCCCATCCCATCCCATTTCCTTATTCGACTTTTAAAAGTGCCACTATATGATGGACTAATTGAAATAAATGATTTGACTTTGACGAATTGAGCATCTCCTCCTTATTTCGAAGTCGGTAAAAAAGATCAACAATATTTTTGCATTATCAATAATGTCAACAACATAACATCACGCCAGTTATCCCCGAAGCGTTTGGCAGAGGTGTACAGTGCACATGTAATAATGTAACATCCACATTTCGCCAATTGCCAACAACCGCACGGAAAAAAAGGATCTCTTCTGCGAAGAATATCAATATTCTTAAAAAAATTGTTTCAATCCAAATAAATATTTTCTTAACGTAAGTAAATGTGCTCACTCGAAGAAAACCTGTTTACTCAAATTAAGAAAAATAAATACTTGGTTTTAATTCTTGACGTAAGAATATATTTTTGATTCAAGACTATTACAATCTTAATTAAAGAAAATAATATAGTTTTTTTTGAAGATATTCTTAAAATTAATCTTAATAATTCTTGATTCAAGTCTAATGTCTTCGAAGGAGACAATATAACTAAGACAATATTTTACTTCATTCAAAAATATAATATTGTTTTCTCCATATATGAATCAGTATTTATCTTGGCCAAAGACATCTTTTTTTTCCGTGCGGGTACAAATTCAGCCTCCGTGACTGCTATTGAAAGATTTCTGATAGATAAATCTAATAGATAAGAAAAGATATGAATCTATTAATTAATAGCTATTACAGTTAACATTAACGATGCGCACCTCGTTATCCTTGGGCGAAATATTGTGTAATCATGAAGTCGTGGTCATGACTCTTTGTGAAGCACTATTGTGTTTTAGATGAAGTGAAATAGCCTATTTTATTATTATTGTTTCATCATGATCTTAGTTCTACCCTTAACCCATCCTTATCTCTTCTCTATTGTCCGTTTACTGCTGAGAATCGTGACTGTTTCAAGTTTTCAATATCTTTTCTCCACCTGTGGTCAGTGGCCCTATGGAAGCAGTGCATATAGTTCCATGTTCCGAAATTTGATCAGAACACACCTTTGGACTTCGGCTTCGTCTTTAGCAGTCTGCCTTTCCAGTCACCATTAGCCGTACGATATTGTTGGTATCTATGCAGGTAATGTGACGTACGAGTATGTTACAAAATAGATCATAATGGATGAGGTAAAAAGAACACTCGCCTGAAATTAAATTGAGAGGACTGGCTGAGCGCCGGAAAAGATTTAGTGGAGGGAATTTGAAGAGATCTTTGGGGAAGGTACTTTTTTTTTTAGCATGGTCAAATCATCAAATGAGTCCTCCCCCACCCCGGGCAGGGCGGGAGGGACTGTCAGACTCGTACTGACTAAAATCCACGGTGTCCTTCTATAGCCCTTTGTGTTCCGGGGTCACGGTAATGAGATAAGTCCCGCGACCCCGGCAGGCTTTACTCGCCGCCCGCATGCCCGCGCCTACGTTGGCCGGAGATCGTCTGCCGACGTCCGACGCCGTGGGCGTCTACCACTGCGGCTGGGGTGGAGGGAGGACACTATACTCTCCCTCACGCGGCCCGCCTCCTCCTTCACGATGGGCAAAGTACTAGCCAAAACATAAAATGGTAAATTCCAATTGGCGCACTGCTTAAATTAAATTACTCATTGCGAAGAAGTTACAAAGTTTCTGTAAAAAAATGTTATTGGACTGAATGGAAAGTGTCAAATGGGCAGGTGTATTTTTTTTCTTTTTAATTTTTTTCACTTTCTTATAAATGTTTGGTGTCCCATCCCTTCCAAGCATTTTCTTAAGAAACAGCTCGACGTAGATTTGTTTTTGGTGACTCAGGAAATGGTGGTCCAATCATATAACATGAAATGTGTCCTTATTTATGTAAGTTTTCAATATCATGTATAACTACTATGGTATAACCAGTACTGTATACATAATAAACAGTACTATTCATGTACTACCTACAATAAAAAAAAGCTGTAGTTAAGTACTTGTTTTGTAACTATATCACACTTCCTATTCCGGTTCCGAGAATTGTCAATGAGTTGTCTGTAAAATTGCGAATTATTTTGTACTTTTGTAAATAGCTTTCCACAAATCCAATGTTTTATTTATTTCGTATAGTTTCAGATTCGCTTTCGGCATGCCCACTTGGATTTATCCTGTTTTATATAAGAATTATTATTTCGTCATTTTGAAACTTTGGTTTATTTTATACATTGATTTCAGAGCTACTAAAAACCTAATTAATTATTTTTTTGAAAATTATCTATGTTTTCGACCCCAAAATAAAGTGTAATTAGAGATATTATAGAGCTATTTAATTTTTGATATTTTGTTATGGAAGCTTTATCAACTAGGTAGTTATTAGATACCTGAATCTTAGAAACAGTAATTGACTTAGGTCTCCACAACAGTCTAACGAGATCTCACTCAGGGGGTCATCAAGGACATCCACAAACAACTCACATCCTCATTACAGCCGCAATTATACCATTCATCCAATCTCGGCAATTGCTTAATTCCAGATCAATCTGTCCCTTTCTGATGAACCATGGAAGACTGGGAGGGAAGATGTGGTTGATTCTGGACGATTGATTTGAAGAGGGAAGTACAAGATTTGATTTTAGGGCCAGGAAATAGATGTTGGGAAAATTACTGTAAGTATTTTTGATAATCAAGGAACTACCTTGCGTGAATCAAGCTTGGGTGAATTGTAAAGGGCAAATAAAAGTGCATGGTGGGTGTTAGTCAGTAAGAGCTTTTCCGCTCTTCAAATGAGTCCTCCCACCCAGGGCAGGGCAGGAGGGACTGTCAGACTTGTACTGGCTAAAATCCACGGTGTCCTTCAATAGCCCTTTACATTCCGGGGTCACGGTAGCTTTTTACTACTGCTCTATACTTTGTCTTTTTTAATATAAACGTTGCTCCACTCTAGGAATTTTCTCCTGTGGGTGCGTTTACAAACATAGAAACTCACATACCTACACAAACACCCGAAACAACTACTTACAGGTCATACAAATATTTGTTCCGTGCTGGGATCGAACCGTCGGCGTCGTGCCGTCAACTTAGAGAAGTAAATTGCTTGTTTCCCAAGCTCCAAATATAAAGCTTTCATTCTAGACAGACCAAAGAACTGGCACCATCATGTCTATCAGCACAGCAGTGTGTCTGTGCGTCATCCAAACGTAGAGTCCACGCTACGACTAGAAAGTCCTGCAGCAAATTCTTAGAACTACATTTGTAATGCAATTTGTTGCAATGAGAAAGATACTAGTGCTGCGACAAAAGGGTTTCAGTGGTAAGACTAAACCAGGTGGCCTAAAATGACAGCTTGAAGCCAGAGTAGTTTCAGTACCCAGTACAGTAACTGAAAACCAGCTCTGGGTGTCTTTCGCCCAGCTGCTTATTGTGTATTTTTAATTCTATTATTTTTTATTTATTTTTTCTATTTCTGTGTGTGTATGTCCAATATCAAATAAATGTTTTTAACCGACTTCAAAAAGAGGAGGAGGTTCTCAATTCGGTCGGTATGTTTTTTTTTTTTATGTATGTACACCGATTACTCCGAGGTTTCTGGTCCGATTAGTGTAATTCTTTTTTCGTTCGATGCAGTATACTTGCAATTTGGTCATGTTTGTTACGCGATTACTCCGCCAATTGTGGACCGATTTTCAAAATTCTTTTTTTCTTGTACGAGGAATAGTTCACTTTAGGGAACACTGCAAGTTTCATCAAAATCGGTTCAGCAGTTTTTATAGGGAATTTTATTAGCTTATTGTGTACATGAGCGATGTTAATACCGGTGCTAAGGATTACCAAATTCTAGTGCACATGTAAGAGAATGATGTATTTGACAAGAATTTGGGTTGAATATTTAAACTAAAAAGAGTAAAATAAAAAAACTTAAAAAAAAATTTAACCGTCTTCAAAAACAACCACAAAAAAGGGTAAAATAACCTACAAAATAACTTTTCTTTCGGAAGTCGGTTGCATAAAAGACAACGAAATAAAAAAAACGAAGCCACCGACTTCCGAAAGAAAAGTTATTTTGTAGGTTATTTTACCCTTTTTTGTGGTTGTTTTTGAAGGCGGTTAAATTTTTTTTTGAAGTTTTTTTTTTCTATTCTATTCTATTCAGTGTGGAAAAGACAACTATACAAGTCGTCTAGCGCCACTTCATTCCCACACTGGCTTTAAGATGTCGTGATAAGTCAGAGTTTAATGTAATGCTTGTGTCATTAATTCCATCTTTTTTTTAATCTTTTTAAACCTTGTTTGTGTTTATCTTTCAAATGTTATGCATTTTAATAGCAACATTATAACTTATTATGACATTCAAATTAATCAAACATTAATATTTAACTAAATTCGCATCCGTATTTAACCGGTTAGTTTAAAGGTTAGGATTAAAGACTTAAAAAAAAATGAATCACCAAGTTAGAGTCAAAGTCACTAACCTTTTTTATCGTGGTAAAATCATCAAATGAGTCCTCCCTCCTAGGGCGGGACGGGAGGGACTGGCAGACTTGTACTGACTAAAATCCACGGTGTCCTTCAATAGCCCTTTACGTTCCAGGGTCACGGTTACCTGAGACAGTCCCACGACCCCGGCAGGCTTTGGCCCTCTTAGGGGGCCCCGTCAGAATGCTGACAGCACTTTGAGGCGCGCGTGGAACACAACGCGCCGTCGACCCGGGCAATTTGTAATAATGGTAAGTTGTGATTTGATTAATATTAACAAAAAAAGTACTCATTTAATTATTCTGAAATTGTCCATAGACTAAACCTAAAAAACTCTATGGTGACACTTTATTTTCCACATGCCACCGACGCCGTTACCTTGGTAACCACGTAAACAGCAGCTCACCAGTACCGTACGCGATTTTACAAAGATTTTTTACCCGTTTTGATTTAGTTATTATTTGTTTAATATTTTTAGTGTTGTTTCTGTAAGTTTTAGTGATATCTTAACAAGATGGCGGATGATGAGGAGGATTATGGCTTGGCGACCACCATCGGCTCGGAGACCACCGAAGCTGAAAAGGAATTTGCAACCGTAATTTCTTTGTTATTCTATCTACAACGTACAAGTAAAGAATATAGTTACCTTTTCAACCCTCATTGGAGCAACTAAGAGTTGAATTTAGATCAGTTTTATTACAAAATTTCCTCTCAGGTATAACATCACGCTTGTATTCCACAAAGGGTTAAGCAGAGGTGCTGATACAACACACATATTTTGTCAGTAAGGCCAATAAGGACGAGCCTTTTGACTTCAAATGGCCACAAAATACAAACACCGTGCATGCTACTGAGAAATATCGAATGAAAAACCCAATAACACAGTGTAACCTAGTAATCGAACCACGGACTCTATGCTTAGTATTCGCACTTACCATCACTAAATAGTGGCATAGTGAAAGAGGTATACGGAGGAGCAGAATAGCTAAACTTCAATGATATGGGTTTTATTTTTATGTACAAACTAGCTGACCCCGGCGAACTTTGTTCCGCCTTAGAGGCAATAATGAGCAGATTTTAGATTTTTTATTAGAATATCAAATAGGTATAATTTTAAAAAATCAAGTCAAAAATCAATTATTCTTTATTAACCATGTATGTTGGTGCATGGGTTGCACTGTTCAGTAAAGCACATTCTGATAGACGAAATTTTGTGTTTTATTATCACGCGCAAGAACAAATAACGCGTATAAGCGACCCGTGAACATGCCACAAACTGACCATGTGAAAAACCTGGATTTTCTATATTCAGACCACAAACTTTCAAGCATTGGCCTTGTGATTTCTTAGTGGTCATGGCGAATGCAAGACGGGTCGGAAATTGGGGTCGTTTAAACTCAAACAGCATATATGTTTGGGATCCTCGGAATGAGAACTTCCTGACCTTCGAATTTTCCTTTGAGTATCTTCGCGTAAATCACATTGTTCATCAATTTACTTACCACCAAAAGCGTTCTGTTGCACAGCTTTGGTTGGTTTATGTTTCGAAGCAAGATTACTACGAAGCCAACCTTTGTTCGTAAATTGTGCGGTGGTAAGCCAGGCATATCCAAGGGGTTTTAATTCAATTGGAAAGTTGGTGGCTAAACGCAACTGACATTTTTTTAGCGTGGTAAAATCATCATGTGAGTCCTCCCACTCAGGGCAGAGCAGGAGGGACTGTCAGACTCATAGGTACTGATTAAAATCCACGGTGTCATTCAATAGCCCTTTACGTTCCGGGGTCACGGTAAATCGTAAGTCCCGCGAACCCGGCAGGCTTTGGCCCTCTAAAGGGGGACCCCGTCATAATGCTGACACTCTTTGAGGCGCGCGTGGAACACAACGCGCCGTCGACCCGGGCATGGTCCAAGGTCGGACAGCGAGTCACCCATTACTCGCCGCCCGCATGACCGAGCCTACAGTGGCTGGAGATCGTCTGGCAACGTCCGTCACCGTAGGCGTCTACCACTGCGGCTGGGGTGGAGGGAAGACGATGTCCTCTCCCTCACGCGACGCGCCTCCTCCTTTCATAGCATGACTGCTTTCGCAGAAGGAGGCGACCGCTTCTTACTCCGTCTCGCATGGCCTCGACCAATGCCGGGCGCGAGAGGTCTCCGCCTGTCGACGTCGTGAGGACACGGCGGTGCTCTGGCCAAGCGGAGCAGTCCTGCACCGAATGCTCCACCGTGTCCTCCGGACGATCCTCGCAGTGGTGACACCCAGGCGTTTTTTCGTCGTATAGTTGTATTGAATTTATCCAGTCCTAGTACGTTGTTTGGGTATACAGTATTCACCGAAATACTTTTTTAGCATTGAAGACATGAACATTATTCTTCATGTTTTCCTAGTACTTTTTGTTGAGATATTATTCAATTTCGGCACCAACACCTTCTCCGTGATCATGTTACTACGTTTTTTGTCACGTCTCACGGAAACAGGATAAAAATTTGATCGTCTTGGTGGCGGCATGGCATTGATAATTATGATAATATCGGCACAATAAGTTTAGAAACTCAATACAAACTCACATCAACCGGTCAATTGATGTTTTGAATGATATATTTTTCGTTTTGCTGTCATTCCATGTCAATTGCGTTTTATTATATCACGTTTTATGTCACGTACCACGGAAACGGGATAAAAAAAAAAAAAAACAAAATAAAAAAGGTAAAAAGTATCCTATATGTTTCTCCTGGTTCTAAGCTACCTCCCCACCAATTTTCAGCCAAATCGGTTCAGCCGTTCTTGAGTTATAAATAGTGTAACTAACACGACTTTCTTTTATATATATAGATATTAGTTCCATCCGAGAATGCAACCCGTGGCGACATGATTGCGCCAACCGCAAGCATGCAAATTATTTTGAATATTTTTATTTATTTCTCTTTTCTTTATCTATTTATTTAAAATCTTCCTTACAACTGTTCACTCTGGTTGACTTACTCAAGCAAACACGAACATACTTGACACCTGATACTTTTGTGCGCGCACCCGTGAGCTATGGGATCGTATTATTTGTGCGCGCACATTGAAAAACTCATTTCAGTGAAAATATTCGCACACAAATGTTCTGCACTCAGTGCGAACAAAAGTTACGCACAGCCTTGCCGGTGAGCACTGAGGCTAAATGGGATACCATGGTAGTTTAGTACGCGCACTGATAAAGTGCGCGCACAAATTTGCCGCACACTATTTTGGCGGAATCGTACCATAAAAATCGCAGAATGCAGTGGAATCCTATATTTTTGAGAGAGTTCTAGAGACTAGACAAAAAACGTTATCTTTGAGATTAGGATCAGAAAATTATCAGATAGGCAGCGAATTAATCGTATGTACTGCTAGCTATAATCCGCGGCTTCGCTCGTGTTAATTTAGAATTTGTCAACCATAAGGTGCCATCTAGGTACTATCGAAATTTATTGTTATGTTTCTCAAGAACAGTACTCTTTCTGGATGAAAGGTGGGATGTCCGTTTCTATACATTTGACAACGTATATTGCGAAATTGCCCCGTCTTGCAAAGGCTAGCTACTGAGAACTCTTATGCGAAAACAAAATGGAAGCTTTGTTCATCATCAGCCGGAAGACGTCCACTGCTGCACCCTTAGACCGCCACGCCGAGCGACAATTTGCCATTTGCATCCATCGGTTGCCCGCTACTCTCACGATGTCGTCGGTCCACCTAGTTGGAAGCCTGCCTACGCTGCGTCTTCCGGTCCGTGGTCGCCACTCGAGAACTTTTCTTCCCCATCGGTTGTCAGTTCTACGAGTGATGTGGCCTGCCCATTGCCACTTCAACTTGCAAGTTTTACGAGTTTTTGTCGCACCCAACTGTTTAATACACACAAGATAAGAACCATCTACTTCAATCTTTTTCACTTTCAGGTTCTGGAAACTCTTCGGGAGACGGAGGGCATGAAATTTATATCTGATGTGTACACCAAGTTGTATGACACGTACTATAAGCTGAAGGAGGAGATTCAACAGCATTGCGAGGAGAGAGAGGTTCTCCGGGTATGTATTCATTTATGAAACATTTTTCCTTTTTCCCCTCTACCTCAAGTGTACTAATACAATAGTGTTAAAATGGTCTATCATTGATTTCATAATTGTTGAAAATGACTTTATTTCTTAAATCTATTTCCTTATTTACAATGGCGTCATTTTGACTTTCCAATGGTCAACCACTAACACACCATTGAAAGAAATGGCTTATAATGGTAATCTCATATAAATGTTATTTGCTATCTAAGAACTTCACTCTTAATTTTAGTCACATGTTTTTCTATTGTACTTAGTAGAGCAGTGGTGGCCCTGTGGTATGAGCCTCAACTTACGAGCTATAGTTTGTGGGTTCGAACCCAGAGACGCGCATTACTTTGTGTAATTTATTTCATCACCACTGCTCTCAAAACGGTGAAGGTAAACATTATGAGGAAACCGGCATGTTGCAAAAATTCGAAAATATGTGACATCTACCACCCTGCAGTGGGCCAGCATGGTAGATTATGGCCCACTCCCTTTCACAGAGAGGAGGCCTGTGACACAGCAGTAGAATCATTTATAGGGTGATGACTTAGTACCTAACTTAAAATAGGATATTGACTATGGTTAATATTTGTTTTAAATGCGTAGAATAATAGTGAAAATATAATTCCAGTCTAAACTCAATCGTTTTGATGACACCGTGACCGACTACATCGCTGAAATAGCTGAAAATGGCAAGCTTATTGAAAAACTACGCAAAGACATTCGTGAGTAGAAAACAGCTTATATTTATGTAATTTTATTGGAACAGGGGCCCCTTTTTCGAAATTTACGTTTCTAGATCGAGTTGTTTTCAGAGAAATCACCATATTTAAATTCGTAAAAAATATATATAGTACAGATACATCTTTGATCTAGTGACTTTTTTGGTTAAAAACACATTATTTAACATTTCGCTCGATAAAAAAAAAATCTGAAGTAAAGTCGATTTTGAAACATTTTTAAGTTTTATGACACTTGGGGGAACGCAACTTTTATGAAAATTTAACATTTCATTTACTAATCAGGTTTGACAGGGATATTATTGGATAAATTTATAATATGGCACTTATTTTTTTAATATAAAATACATACGTGAAAACGGCACGCGCGCACCGCGCCAGTGTCCTGCCGGACGTCATCGAGGGAGGACCTATGCAACTTTTGCTCGCGACCACAAATTATCGTTGCCGCGCGCGTAAATAAACGTGTTGTATTATAAGTAATTAAAATGGCGAATAGAAAAAACAAAATTAAGAAAAAAAGGGTATCTGAAGTGAAGAAAATCCGAAAGTGTATTGCGTAAGTACTTATTCTATAAATACGTCACAATATAATTACTTCATTACACAGACCAGCGAAGTCAGTATGACTAGAATTTTAAATCTATAATGGAAACATTCTTATACATTTACAAAGAGCAGTTTTGCATCCTGGTCAAATTCAAGGAGGTGTAAGCATCTAGGTATGTTGTGTTTTGTTTTTATTAAAACATTCTTTTTTTATTATGTTTATGAAGATTTAAATGAAATTGAACATGGCTATCTGTCACTACTTGTACCTACTCATTAGGAAAGTACCTAGAGCATGGTTTATGGTCGCGCTGCGTTTAGTAGGTAGAAATCGGCCGGCCGGCGGCCGCGCGGCGCCTCGCACATACCGTCGACCCTCACGCATACAGCGACATGTCGCGCGATGGGTGATTCTGTTTATTAGGTACTTTCGTATTATTCTGAAATACTGTCAACACATTCAGAAGCTTTTTATATGTATTAACCAAGTAGGTACCGCGAATAATATAATTATAGGCTCCTGAATTTTGACTAGGGTGCAAAACTCCCGGGTGTCACCATTGCGAAGATCGCCCGGAGGACACAGTGGAGCATACGGTGCAGGATTGCCCCGCTTGGGCAGAGCACCTCCGTGTCCTCACGGCAGCGATAGGCGGAGACCTCTCGCGCCCGGCATTGGTCGAGGCCATGCTGCGGGGCGAGATGGAGTGGGAAGCGGTCGCCTCCTTCTGCGAAGCAGTTATGCTCGCGAAGGAGGAGGCGGGCCGTGAGAGAGAGAGGACAGCGTCCTCCCTCCGCCCCAGTGGTAGACGCCCACGGCGTCGGACGTCGCAGGACGATCTCCGGCCACCGTAGGCGCAGGCATGCGGGCGGCGAGTGGTGGGCGAATCGCCGCCCGACCATGGACCATGCCCGGGTCGACGGCGCGTTGTGTTCCACGCGCGCCTCAAAGAGCGTCAGCAAGATGACGGGGCCCCCCTCTAGAGGGCGAAAGCCTGCCGGGGTCGCGGGACTTATACCATTACCGTGACCCTAGAACATAAAGGGCTAATGAAGGACACCGTGGATTTTAGTCAGTACAAGTCTGACAGTCCATCCCGCCCTGCCCTGGATGGGAGTAAGTACTCATTTGATGATTATACCACGTTAAAAAAAAAAAGGGTGCAAATCTGCACCTTGTATTTTTACGTAGGTACGGTACAAACTGACGATCCGATTGGCACAGCTACATAAGAACGAAATACACACGCCAGTGATATTTATATAGTTACTAGCTGTTGCCCGCGACTTCGTCCGCGAGAAAATTTGAAAGTCTATGAAATAGAAATAGCCTATAACCTATTTTCAAACCTACCAAATACAGGGTGTCAGGACATCGACGCACAAACGGATATCATGGGTCCAGGACATGATTCTGGACCTCCACGTGTTGGAATTTTTCGTCGGTTTTTTCCTATTTTTTTATTTTTATAAGTTTGTTTTTTTTTAATAGTGAGCCGCGCTTAAAGTACTACAGGTACTGTGGTACTGGGCACAGTATTTAGGTTTTTTTTTTTCAACTATGACACAACGCCATCTAGTCCCAAGCTAAGCAGAGCTTGTGTTATGGGTACTAGACAACTGATAATAGTAGTTTATGAAACTGGTACATAATGAGGGGTATTATACACGAGTGTGAGTTTAAAAAACGAGCGAAGCGAGTTTTTTAAAAGTATCACACGAGTGTATAATACCTAATTATGTACAGTTTCATACACTACTTTATCTACTTTCATTGAACACGAATTTATCAAATAAAAGATAAAGATTGACACAGTATTATGGCGCCAAAATTCCCGTTATCACCGCGCATGGTCCACAGCGCGCGCAGCCACAGATAAAAAAATCAAATGGATGTATCTATGATCTGTAATCTGTATCGTAATGAAAAAAAAATTTATTATAACATTATTTTGTTAGAGAAATAGTGTTATAATTTAATTTTTTAATTTCATTTCGATATACTGTGTGTAAAGTACGTCATTATAAACTCGTTTTGAGTTTTGTATTTTGAATTTAACGATATGAGAGTAGATAAACATACTTATATATTTCTAAATACATACATATTATAGATAAATTACACCCAGACACAGAACAAATGATCGTGCTCATCACACAAACATTTGTCCTGGGTGGGAATCGAACCCACGACCTCCGGCATAGCAGTCAGGGTCACTAACCACTAGACCAACAGGCCTGTCAATAGGTATACGATGACCTTTCATTATAAACATCTAAGAAGACACCATTTCTAGTTTTATTTACATTGCTACTTTTAATGAAAGTAGTGAATTAATTACTTTTTTATTAAAAATCTCATTGGGTTAGGTAAGGATAACGATTATGAACAGTCTAAAGTAAAAAAACCAATTTTTTATTTTTATTTTGAAAATTAGGAAAAACGAAAAATTCCATCACGGGGAGTCCAGAATCATGTCCTGGACCCATGGTATCCGTTTGTGCGTCGATGTCCCTAACACTCTGTATATAGAAAAAATTGGTCAAGACACGAGATATTTATACAGGATGATTTTTAGTCACCATCCAAATTTTGATATATTTATCTTTGGCGAAAATCATTGAATACGTGTTTTTTCTTTTTGTATCACTCAATACAAAAATATTGAGATATCACGTCACAAAGTTATCTATAAAAAGTTGATGAATCTGGATACTGCGCTGTGATGTGTCGCTCAGGTGTAGCGGGGCGGGGCGGGGGTAAGCGGGGTGCGCTCTGCCCGTTTCATGCGCCGGCAAGTGTAGTATTACGTTACGTTTAGCTTGGTGACCACGCAGAGCGGATAATTCTTATGAGAAAATGATTTAATATGAAAATTTTACGTATCGATTTATTTTCAAAAATGGGATTAGTGATTGATACCTAATGCCTAGAAAAATTTTGGACGGTGGTAAAAAAGTCTTCCTGTATATGTATCAGGTTTAATTTATAACTCTAGTAATTTGGGTTTGTTAATTTGATTTTTTTTTAAATATGTAATGAAATTTATTCCATTCCAGTGCTCGGAGACCACGTACCGGAAAAGGTACTTTGATGTCCAATACAAGTACCGATGGGCACTCTAAAGAGGGACAGTATGCGTAAGTACATTGTGTACATATTACATAATATACTATGGCGGACCAGTTTTATCCATCCACTACAAGTTTGACGTTATCTCCCGTCGCGCTTTAGTTTTCTTACTTATCACATGTCTTATGTATCCTATTATGGGATGTAACATGGCAGTAAATGATTTTTTGTTAAAGTTTACTTCAGTGACTTTGAAACAAATCCGTTTCATTACGTTAATGACATTTCATTGTTGCAGAAAAACTAGGGATAACGAAGATAATTCCATTATTATTGAAGCTGAAAATCAAGAAGACAAATTTCAAAGGACAACTGGAAAAGACAAAGATGATTCCATTATTGTTGAATCTGAAAATCAAGAAGAGGAAGATGATTATTATAACGTTGAACCTGAAATTCAAGAAGACCAGTTCCAAACAGTGACAGGACGACGCGTTATTGATATCAATTACTTATTTAGTCAATTACAAGAAAAAGCACGTCACAACAACTTGTTCGACTGCAAAGCAGGACATTTTCAGCTAATTAGTGAAAAAAGAATTGGCTTAATTTCAATATTTAAATTTGAATGTAATATTTGTAAACAACTTTGCTTTATAAATTCGGAAAAGACTGAATCAAAAGTTAATGTAAATATCGCAGCCACCACTGGCATGGTAGCAACAGGGATTGGCTACTCACAATTCGAAGAGCTTTTTTCTGCTATGAACATTCCTGTATTTTCTACAAATTATTACAATCAACTCCAGGATAAAGTGTACGAATGTTGTGAAAAAACAGCAGCCGCATCGATGCAAGATGCTGCCGAAGAAGAAAAGAAATTGGCTATCGCAGAAGGTCGCACCAAAAATGGCATACCAGTAATTGATGTTTACGTGGACGCTTCTTGGTGTGCAAGATCGTATGGATCGAATTATAAAGCTGCATCTGGAACTGCAGCAATTATCGGTAGAAGAACCGGTAAAATAATTTTTCTGGCTGTAAAAAATAAATACTGCCTCGTGTGCGCCCGCGCAGAAAACAAAAATGTAGCTCCTAACGAGCACAAATGTTTTAAAAATTTCCGTGGTTCGTCGTGTTCAATGGAGGGCCAAATCATTGCAGAGGGTTTCAAACTTTCCATTTCCATGTATGGAATAATTTATAAAAGAATGATTGCAGACGGAGACGCCTCGACATACGCAAAAGTCCTAAAAGAAAATCCATATAAAGACCAAAATATTACAGTAGAGAAAATTGAATGCAGAAATCACATTTTGAGAAATTTATGCAAAAAATTACGTAGTCTAGTTTCAGAAACAAAATACCTTTTAGCTCACCGAAAAACTTTGACAGATGTGAAAATTATGTCCATGAGGAAAGCAATAGTAAGGTCAGTTATACACCATAATAAAAATTTAAAGGACGATGCTGTAACTATTCTTCACAGTGATATAATCAATTCTGTAGCGCATGCATACGGCGATCACAGGATGTGTCAGGATTATAACTGTGACAAAGAAAAAGTTTATAGTGACGGACTGAAAACCATTCAAAATTCAACATTTCTGTTCCGGATAAATTCGATTATTTCTAATGTGGCAGTAAAATCACGAAGTTTAATAGAGAACGTAAATACAAATCTTGTCGAATGTTTCAACAATGTCATTGCGAAGTTTATAGGAGGAAAGAGAATAAATTTTGCCTTGAAACGAGGCTATCAAGGAAGGTGTAATGCTGCGGTGGTAAAATTTAATGAAAAGTCAGCAATATCGTCTATACAAAACACATTAGCAAATAAAAATCGACCAGAAGAGGGATTAGCTGAAGTTGTGGAAAGGAAAAGAGAAGAAGCCCAGAAAAGAAAAAACAACTCAGAACATCCAACTAAAAGGAAAATCAGGAAATTGGCAGACACGAAACAAAAACAAAATGACTATGGCCCCGCTAGTTTAGACCCGGATATGTCCCTGTCTGAACTAGAAGTAGCTAAAGAAGAATTTCTAAAAAATTTAGAAATTCTTACTGCTGACAAGGACGCGATTGAGCGTAATACAATATTACAAAGAGACAGTAGCGAATGGCTAGAAATTCGAAAAAATCTTATTACTGCTTCTAATTTCGGTCCTATTTGCAAAAGGCAAGTATCAAAAGATACCGCACCATTAGTAAAAAATATATTATATAAAACAAATTTAGGCCGTGTTGCATCCATTGCTTACGGTATTGAAAATGAGCAGCAAGCATTGCACAAGATACAACAACAAGAAAACGTATCTATTGAGCCCTGTGGTCTGTTTATAGATAAAGATTTCTCATTCATTGGTGCTACGCCAGATGGGCTCATTGGAAATGACATTCTGGTAGAAGTAAAATGTCCTTTTTCAGCATCAAAAATTGGCATGAAAAAAGCTATTGAAGAAAATAAAATACAAATATTAAAATTTAATAAAAAAACGCACACTACAACAATTAATAAAAATAGTAATTGGTTTTACCAAATACAGGGACAGTTGCATGTGGCAAGACGACGGCAATGTCTACTTGGAATTTGGGCCGGAGAAAAAGAGCCAGTCCACATCGAAATAATTGAAAAAGATGACGTATTTTGGAAATCGAAAATGGAGTCCAAATTAATACGATTTTACCATAAATGCCTGCTTCCTGAAATCGTGAACCCAAGACATACGCGTGGTATGGGCATAAGAAATCTGACACTTGAAGAGAACAAATTATCCGAAAATAAGGAAAATGAGGAATCTCTGACGCAAAACACTGATTTGCTATCATGTCCTAGTTCCCAACTCGGAGGGGAGTGCCATGAGGACTGTGGCTTTGACCCTCTTAGAGGAGACTCGCGCCCAGCATTGAGGAATATATCGGTCGATGAAAATGAACCTGGACCTAGCACGCGACCACTAAATTTTTATGAATTTTAATTTTAATGCTGGTACCTATATATTTTATTTTATTATATTATAATTAATCATATTTGTCTTTCATTATATTACTCACCAAATCTTCTACAACCATTCTTTAAGTTCTACAGAATGATCATCGCCTGCCTTTTCATTCACGAGACTATTTTATCAGAATACCGTGGCCCTGGAACGCAAAGGGCAACCGAAGGAATAGGGTGGATTTTAGTCAGTACAAGTCTGACAGTCCCTTCCGCTCTACACAGAGCGGCAGAACTCATTTGATGATTTTACCAAGCAATAAAAAAAGTCATACATTTATAACAATATACCTAAGTGTATTAGTGTTTACAGTCAATAGTGCAGTGGACAGCACATCAAGCAATACGTTTTTGTTGCGAACAAGCTATTATTACCAGCACGCCAATATTATTTGAACTACTGATTTATTTATCTATACTGTGGCGTGCTCGCCCGCCGCCATAGGTCACCAGAGTTCATATCGCGACGGCTCCTGTGCAACGCGAACGCAAGCCGTCTCGGTGCGTAAAATGCCTAAACTTTCGGAATAAGGGGCCCTTAAATGGGAGCCCCGGGACGAGACCCTTTAAGTCCATCGACCACCAGCCCGGCATAGAATAGAATCATTGATTTGCCAGAGATATGGTTTACAAAGGTGTTATAATTTATGGGTAGTACACAGACATGACACCTGCAGTAGACATGCGAAAATTACAGACTTATTCACAACATTACATTACATTAGATTACATCACGGGATCTGTTGCATAATTGTTTGAAGTGAACACTGGAGTAGTATCAGTCAGTATGAGTCTGACAGAACCCTTAGCTCCCTCAGGGAGGACATCTATTGAGTATCAAGAGAGAGAGTAATCGATATCTGCCTAAAGCGCGGTCAAAATAGCATTCCTGGTTATGACCCTCTGTAAAGGAGGAGCGCAAGGAGCATCTGGAGGAACAGGATGGGTGACTTTTAAGTCAGTAATAGTCGGATAGTCCCCTTTAAGTCCACCTACGGCACCCAGACTTTCAGATTTGGAGTTTCAGACTCTTTTTTGGTCTTTCTTTGTGAGGTAGAATCATCAAATGAGTAAGGACTCACTTACTTATCCGATGATTGTACCTCAAACAAATAGGGTAAGGGAACAGTGTATGCAGCGGGGTATGATGGGAAATCACACACTTAAGGCAAACTTAACACAATACTAACGTAGCACAAGTGCCAACATACAGGACGCCATTTGTTAATGGCCTCTTGCAAATGACGTCCTGAAGGCGCTTACGCTACGTGAGTGTTGTGTTAAGGTATGCCTAAAGAGTGTATCTTTATTTGATTGTTTATTTCATCAATGTATAAAAAACTTTTTAAAAAAAAATGTAACCGCCTTCAAAAACAACCACAAAAAAGGGTAAAATAACCTACAAAATAACTTTTCTTTCAGAAGTCGGTGCCTTTGTTTTTTTTTTCATTTCATTGTTTTTTTGCCACCGACTTCTGAAAGAAAAGTTATTTTGTAGGTTATTTTACCCTTTTTTGTGGTTGTTTTTGAAGGCGGTTACATTTTTTTTTAAAAAGTTTTTTATTTTACTCTTTTTAGTTTAAATATTCAACTCAAATTCTTGATAATCTCTAAAATCATTGTCTCTCAAGTGCACAATAAGCTAATAAAATTCCCTATCTCAAAAACTCCTGAACCGATTTTGATGAAACTTGCAGTAAGTATTCCGTAAGTTAAACAATACTTAGTACAACAAAAAAAGAATTACTTAAATCGGACTTGTAGTTCCAGAGATATGCGAACACAAACTAAATCTCGATACTCCAAGCCGTTGAGGAGTTGTACCTTCCATCATCAGCTCATCCACCTGAGATGATGATTATCAGATGCAAATACTTGAACAGCTTTAGAAAATATATGAAAATGGTACTATGTGCCTATAAAATTTGAAGGTTGCCCTCGATTTCCCTGGGATTCCATCATCAGATCCTGACCTGATGATCATGGGACCAATTGGAAAGTATACCCTTTCAAACAAAAGAAAAATTTTCCAAATCGGTCCAGGCGTCTTCGAGAAATCGGGGAACATACATAAAAAAAAAAAAAAAAAAAAAAAAAAAAGATTCCGACGAATTGAGAACCTCCTCCTTTTTTTGAAGTCGGTTAAAAAGGAAAAAAGAACTCCAACAATCCCAAATGTGTATCTTTTTTATGAGTGAGGCAAAAATTGTAGTCTCTTTCAAATCCTTCCATGTTGTACCTACGTTTCATGGTTAACCTTTAACATAAACTACTTTTTCTTCCGCACGTTCTTTTAGAGGAAGCCCAGGATCTGGCAGACGCCATGCATGCGCGCGAGTTGCACAGCGTGGAGAGCATGGAGACTATGAAGAGACAGCTCTTCAAGCTTGAGAAAGAACTGGACGCTAGGAAACGAGCTGGTGATGATGATGCGTAAGTATTTGTTCTTCTTCTTCGTATCCCTGCCAGGACCTATAGTTTCCTAACAAGTAGCTTCCACTACAGCGATCCAGGTTTCTTTATGTAACAAAGGAGGTGTGTATTGTTGAGGCCTCCATGTGAAACAAAGTGTTTTGATATTAAGGCTGTTGAAACATACCAAACCGGGCGGGTTGGTATAGTTCTAAATGAAGAAGCCAAAAAACTTATACAGGACATCAATAGACCCATCACCCAGCTTTCAAAGCAACGTTGAACAATAGTTATTGTTGGGAAAGTACTTTTATGTTTATTATGCAGTATCACTTTCTAGGGAGTCCGCTAAAACCACTGTCAATATTGTTATAGAAAAGCCGTCACTCGCTCCCGCTCCCGCTTCTGCTTTTACAGTATTGCGCTTGGAGCTTAGATTATAGAATGTTCAGATCTCTAGTAGGCCACTGAGAATTGAAGCCAAAAACACGGTAGAAAAATTACCACGTCGTTCGATTCGAAACAAGAGAACATCTCCAAAGAAATAATTTAAATGAGTGCGCGGATCAGTCACACATTTAAAGACGAAGACATTTATTCGTCAAATATGGTAGAAAAGTGGATCCACTAAAAATGTTACGTTAGTTTTGTTTCGAACTCCGAATCTGCACATTTTATTATCTATTTGAGGCTTTTGGATTATCGAAAGTTAACTAAACTTCTTTTCGTAGTCTGATCAGAACCTCCAGTAACTAGAATTTTCCCGAATTTGACCCAGTACAAGAAAAAATGCAGTGACTGAAAGAACAGTTGCAAGACTTTAGGAAGCACGTTATAATAAACAATCTCAATAACTATTTAATTTTCCAATAGCGGAGCAACATCAGCTGCTAAAGAGAAGGAAAAGTTTGAGAAGGAGAAGCTCCGTCTCCAAGGTGAGCTGGACGCAGCCAGACTCCGGCTGACGAACTCGCTGAACTACGTCGAAGAGCTGGAAACCAAGACCCATTCCTATGAAATTACCATCGCCAAGCTTGAGGAGCAGATTGAGGTAGATTTTTTTCTTAAAACGGAGACTATACAGATCGGTTTACTCTTGACTCTAATCTAGGTTATAGGAGACAGAAGAAGTCTACGATGGAGTAAACTTAACCAGAAGAGCTCTGTTCACTCTAACTTTGAAGAGATTTGGGTTCTATGCGTTCGGGAATACAGATGTAAGTCAGTTCAACTCTTTTCCTGTGCGCATTATGAAGAAAGATTACAAGTTGCTTCCTTCTTCCTGTTCCATCAGTAAAAATATATACTTACAACGTATTTTATACGCACTTACGCGACGACGCGTTGTCGATCAAATCTGATTGGCTCTTTCTTAAAAAGACCATCTCACCTTCATGGTCTTCGTATGAGTTGACCAATATAATGTCTGGACTTTAAAAAGACAGTGACCTCTGAGTTTGTTTCGGCTGTTTCTTCGTAAAGTATTCAGGTAAAAACACCGGCCTCATCTAGTTTGTAAGAATACGACGTACTTGCAAAAATAAATATCATTTCTTTTGCCTGTCACAAATACTGCCATTTTTGTTATAACTTTAGGAAGCTGAAAACAATGCCGTGCGTCAAAACCGGTTGGTGGATCATTTGAAGGGTGAGAGTGAACAGCTGAGGACGGAAGTGGACGCGCGAGGACTAAAGATAAATCATCTCACGGACAAAGTAAGGATCTATCATCTTTATTTATTTAGGATTGGTTTGCTCTTGACTTTAGTCTAGGTCAGGAATGACTAAGACAAGGTCGACGATGGAGCGAGCTTACCCAGAAGAAGCCAACTCTAACTTTGAAGAGATTAGGGTTTAATGCGTTCGAAAACACAGATGCAGGCAGAGAGTTCCACTCCTTTCTCCCATACAAATACACGATTTTTTCTGCCATCTTAGTTTTTTTTTAATTCTGCTATCTCTATTGTTCTACATTTCTCCATTTTGTATCTTCACAGTTAACAAAAGCAGAGAAGCAGATTGAACGCAAAGACCGCCAGCTTCTTGTAATGCAACAGAAAGTAGAGGACGCGAAGACTGAACAAGATGCTGCGACACAGAGGGCTGCGCATTTCAGAGAGCTGCTGAGCCAAACTAATATTGAGTTCGACAAGACCAAGCTAGCGCTTAACAACACTAGCAAAGAACTAAAGGTATTTCTATACTACAATTATTATAAAGCTGAAGAGTTTGATGTTTGTCTGTACACGCTAATCTCAGGAACTACTGGTTTGAACGGAAAAAAATATTTCTGTGTCGGATAGTCTATTTATCGAGGAAGACTATAGGCTCCATCCGTGTGTCCCTAAGTTGAGTGATCTTTTCTTCCATCAAAATGAATTATGTTCTTCTAGAATACAATCTGTGACAGCAATAAAGTACGCAACGAAGCAACGAAATTAGCGAAGCAGGTTGTTCAAGAAACTAAAAAATTGCAACTTATGGAAGAAAAGAAAGCTGGCGTGGAATCCGAACGGTGAGTACAAAGTTTATTTCTTTGCCGCGTGTTTAATAATTCCCCTGAAAATATAATACAAGGCTAAACCGTATCCTATGTGTTATTCCAGACTGTAAAGGCGTGTATCCACTAAGTAAGTCTTGCATACAACTATGTACAACGTGCTTTAATTTGAAACATGATTTCGAGAGTGCAAATTGCATGCAGGTTTTACTTGCGTAGTTCCTTATTG
This sequence comes from Agrotis exclamationis, assembly GCA_950005045.1. Classification (NCBI taxonomy): domain Eukaryota; kingdom Metazoa; phylum Arthropoda; class Insecta; order Lepidoptera; family Noctuidae; genus Agrotis; species Agrotis exclamationis. The sequence goes on from OX465439.1 coordinate 813,308, forward strand.
AGTAGGTTGACAGTTACTTGAAATAAAATGTAAAGTTCAAACTACCTACTTGTAACTTCTAGTATATATGCTGGAAATTTGCTACTTCCATTCAAGTAACTCGTATAATGGAAACACGCCTAGAGATAGGTTACTATCTCTGGGCAAATTGGTGTCCTTTTAAGACATTCCCGCGACCCCGGCAGGCGTTTGCTGACAACTTCCTATGGCGCACCTTGTACACGTGCCGTCAACTCAGGTCTGGTACCTACTTCAGTAATGGGTAACTCGCCGACCGATTGTGCCTAATTCGGTAGCCGGAAATTATTGACGCCGACGCGACGCCCAACACTTCTATTTTCTTTAAACTCAACCTTGTCACAGCGCGGCTGCAGCGCTCACGCTTTACGGGGACTAAAGTTTGCTATTCACTAAGATCCCGCTACAGGAACGGAAGATCTCAAACCCTCGTCGACGAGCACATCGTAGAGTCCAGCGATGAGACTTCTTATATAGAATAGCATAGCTGGGCGTCTCCCGCGGATGCCCTGTCCAAACATTATTGTTGTTACCACTAGCCACGTATGACCACGTTTTCTATGCTATTTTTCAGCGAGGTTCTTCGCCAGCAAGTCACCGTGATGGAACGTGATCTGATGCTCGGCAAGAAGCAAGCGGAGAGTGACCGGAGGGAGATCGAGAACCAGAAGCGAGAGAAGGACATACTCTTGAAGAATATGCAAAAGATACAGAGTTCGTAAATTTATTGTAGAGAAAATTATAACAATGACGAGATAGATAACTTGTGTCTTTTAAATCATTCGTATGCCAAAATTTCCTAGACGCCATGCTTCAGAAGATTCTGTTACCAATTCAGGCCTGTTGGTCTAGTGGTTAGTGACCCTGACTGCTATGCCGGAGGTCGTGGGTTCGATTCCCACCCCGGACAAATGTTTGTGTGATAAGCACGATCATTTGTTCTGTGTCTGGGTGTAATTTATCTATAATATGTATCTATTTAGAAATATATAAGTATGTTTATCAGTTGTCTAGTACCCATAACACAAGCTCTGCTTAGCTTGGGACTAGATGGCGTTGTGTGATAATTGTGGAATATTATTATTATTATGTCAGGCTTATTGGCGACAATAGGCCTGTCAGTAATGATAGACAGATCCCAGTACAGCGTGACATGATCTTTCTCGAGAACTGGGTCAGGCACATACTTGTAGTACGGTACTTCAGAATCCACAAGTTTGCATTTTTAAACCAAGTTGGTGGTGGATGATTCTGGCTACTAGGTTGTGCCTGTGCAAGTACTCGCCGTTAGCAAGACGAGAACAACCAGAGATAATATGTCTGATTGACTCACCTGGACGGTGGCATGCCCGACACACGTCAACCGTCCCGTCTTTCATAATATGTCTCCGGTAGTTATTATTATTATTATCATCATCATCATATCAGCCGTAAGACGTCCACTGCTGAACATAGGCCTCTCCTTTAGATTTCCAGTAGGACCGGTTGTAAGCGTTACCAATTAGTTATTTAATTTAGTGTTTGAGGAATCATTGAAAATAGTCCAGGTGTTATGACTGATGCGTGGTGACCTCCATCTCAGCATCAAAATTCATTAAAATTGGTCCAGTAGTTTAGTCGTGAAACGTTAATAAACACACAAGCTCATTGTCATTATTGCATTTATAACATTGTATTCCTTTTGTCGACATATCATATATCCACTACAGTTATGTCACCGTTATTCAAATCCTCAAAATATTACAGATGAAGCTCTGGATAACCTCGACATGTTGCACCTGCAGGAGCAAAGACGCAAGCAGCTGGAACATGAGCTGGAGGTGAACGGGATGCAGATCAACAAGCAGAGGCTCATGATACGCAACTATGAGAAGGAGAAGGACAGGTAGTCGTTCTCACTAGAAAGGAAGTTTTTTTTTATGTAAAAATGGGTTTGCTCTTGACCTTAGTCTAGGTCAGGAATGACTAAGACAAGATCGACGATGGAGCGAGCTTACCCAGAAGAAGCCTGTTCACTCTAACTCTAAGTTGAAAATAAATGAGCATTTGCCTATAGAAAGTATTGATACCAAAACATTCACTTTTGTGAATGATAATTTTAAGTCCAAAAGAATTATAGACGTTGACCAGAAAGCTGCCTAGCTAATATGGGATTGGGTGGGTGACATCAGCTGCATAAATGATGATAGATAGGCATACAGTAGGTGAAAGTTTATGGATGATTGGCTCAGATAGAAGTGCGAGATGACTTGGACGCTTATTGCGAGGGTTAGTTCGAGATGACGCCGGAGTAGAGCTTCTCAAAAGATTTAGGAGCAGCCAGCAGTCGGACAGCAAAGCTTGCATAATTATTTCTGTTTTTTTCTGACTCGTAAAACTTTTTTTTTCAGGATGTTGGAGGAGACGATCGCTCTCAACGAGAAAATTGATGATATTACAGGCAAGTGCATAGACACAGGGGTATCTAGAGCTTGTGCCTCTGAACTCGAGGACCCGCAATCCTTGGGGGCCCCGCGTTTCAGTAACCGTCATAACAAGGGATTCCAAAAAAAAATCTTTTTTATTACACATCCACAAGCACCCAGAACTGAAACTACTTGTTCCTGTTAATGTTCATCATCTTCTTCTTTCTGATAATGTCAGTTGTTGAGGTTATACCAGATTTAATATACCGCTGACGGTCTTAGAAAACCTGTTGAAGGTGCGATTTTCGCAGGCTCCTGCGCTGCATTTCAAGGATTCGATTCCTGTTCAGAACAAATATTTGTATGATCTTCAGGTCGCACCAACAATACGTCGGCACGGTTGACGTAATGGCTGAGTGATTGGACTGCTACGCATCGTGTCGCGGGTTCGATTCCCGCACGGAACAAATATTTGTATGACCTACAAGTAGTTGTTTCGGGTCTGGGTGTTTGTGTATGTGAGTTTCTATGTTTGTAAACGCACCCACAACACAGGAGAAAATCCTAGTGTGGGGGGCAACGTTTTAATAAATGAAAAAAAAAACATGACAAATTCCTAGAGTGAAAAAGTATTTTATTGATAAAAGCTAAGTTCAAATTTTCCAAACAGAGGAGGTCCGTCTCCGCACTGCCGACATCTTGGACCTCAAGAAGGCACTTCGTGAGGAGACCATCAACTCGCGCAAACTGTCAGTAGCGCTTGACGCCACCCGAGCTGAGAGGAATATGCTGCACAAGAACTATACTGAATCCCTGGATGAAATACAGGACTTGAAACAAAAGATGAAGGTCTGTTTTTCAATACAGTAAATTTTTACAGCTACTACAATTACTCCTGACTCGTAATGTTTATGACTTTTAAAATAGTATGTACCAAGTCATTTAAACCTAGAATAAGAATGGACTTATAATCGAGCCTTGTTGTACACCTAACCTTACTAGTAGGTACCATACAAATCTAAAAATAATCGAACTACATTCAGCATGTTCATTATAATTAACGTTTTACTAAATAACGTTTTTGTCAAATCTAACAACATTGTAAATTAAATACCTCCGAGTCAATACAGTATGCAGTATTACTCAATGAAAAGTTTTAATAAAAACCTAAACTTGCGTATGATACGCAGGCTTTCATTCAGTAATTTACTTTCGACGGGATCATAATGGCGCTATAAGAAGTATCTTGTGAGCTTATCCAGGTTTTAAACTACATCTGTGCAAAATTTCATCCAAAACTATAAAGTAGTTTTTGCTAAAAAAAGTAGTTTTCAGAAAAAAATTCAAGCATCCATTCATCCCCACAAACTTTTACGTCACCTATGGAAAGACGAAGCTTACACTAAACTTTATACTTCTTCCGCAGATGCTAGCATACCAAATAGAACAGCTCAAAGAAGATATCAGTGGCAAGGAGACTGGCCTAAAGTCGTGCGAGGCTCTTCTCGCCAAGTGCCACAAGAAGACTGAACAACTTCGTACAGAAATCCAGGCGGGACTCGTCAAACTGTCTGAAGCGAGGGCCGATATCGCTGCCTTGAGGCAGGAAGAAGCCAGGCTAAACAGGATCGTACAGGTTAGAATAGAATATAATGCTTATCGTCTCAAGTGTTATAGCTAAAGTAGTGGTGCATACATTAACTATAATACCGTAACCCTATCACGAATTTTCTCGATTTTATGACTTAAAGTAAACTGGAACTTTAACGTTAATTTGAAGGAAAAGGGATGGATGGATGGAGGGAAGGATGCCTAGGCAGATGCTGGGCGCTGTTTATTAAAAAAAAAGAAAAAAAAAGCAGAACTTTTAGGTTGGTTACTTAACATAACCTGTAAGGCTGTAATCCATACTTATAGTTTATGCTTCCTTCAAATTTCAATCAGAGTCAATGACTATAAAAACTTCGGTCTCTAGGAAGGTGATTCAGCTCGTGCCAAACTGATGAAAGAGCTGGAAGGACTGATGAACGAGCGTGATGTAGTAGGAGCACAGCTAGTGAGAAGAAATGACGAAATATCCCTATTGTACGAGAAGATACGCATACTGGAAGTCACGTTGCAAAGAGGTGAGACTAGTTTTTAGAAAGGAATTGAGAAGAACTAAAGATGGTGGAACCAGTATAATTTTTATTATTATTATTAGTTATTATTATTATTTTCTTTATTCATTATTTTTCATATTTCTTTACATTTTTAAATATTAAAAAAAAATTAAAAAACATTTAAAAATATAAAAAATAGTGGCCCACTAGCATCGGGAACAGGGTCCAAGGTGCCGGTGGTTAGGACTCTAGAGAGAGGAACCTCCTCACAATGCGCGCCGTGTCCAAGAGAACTGCTTTCTGCATCAAGCCCTTGAGCCAGCTGCACAATGAGAGCCTCTTAAGATGTTGGTCGAGGCTCTTCGCAATTAGCCCATTGACCGAAACGACTATCGGTACAATGACTGCTGAGTCCACGTCCCACATGTCGACAATCTCGTGTGCTAAATCAAGATACTTGATTTTTTAATCATTTTCAGCTTTCACGAGATTTTCGTCATGAGGGACGGTGATATCAACAATCATTGCACGGCGCTCTCGGCGATCTACCACCACTATATCAGGCTTATTGGCTACAATAGTCCTGTCAGTGATGATAGATTGATCCCAATACAATATGGCATGACCGTTTTCAAGAACTGGGTCGGGCACATACCTGTAGTATGGTACTTCAGAATCCACAAGGTTGTATTGCAGAGCAAGTTGCTGGTGGATAATCCTAGCTACTAGATTGTGTCTGTGCAAGTACTCGCCGTTAGCAAGACGAGAACAACCGGAAACAATGTGTCTGATCGACTCACCGGGACGGTGGCATGCCCGACAGATGTCAACTGTACCGTCCTTGACAATATATTTCCGGTAATTGTTCGTCATGATAACTTCATCCATAATCGCACAGACAAAACCTTCGGTTTCCCCGAAGAGGTCACCGAAACGTAGCCAGGCTACAGACGCCAAAAGGTCTACATCAGGTCCGTGAAGGGCCCTGTAGAACCGTCCGTGTAGCTCCTTGCTCTGCCATACCTCCCTGCGGTCATTCGTATCCAATACCACAGGTTTGCGCCAGTTCTCGTTAGCCAAGGAGAGCGGGGTAAGGCCTTTGTCCACTGAAACTACATCTCGATGCATCCCCACGTCGGCTTCAAGGAAGTATTCCCTGAGACTGCATACCTCGCGGTTGTGCAAGGTCTTAGCATTGAGTAAGCCACGGCCTCCACACTTCCGCGGGATATACAGTCTCATCACCGATGACCGTGGGTGATGCATCCGATTTGCAGTCAGCAGTGTACGGACCTTTCTATCCAGGGCGTCAAGTTCCGTTTGAGTCCATTTGAGTATGCCGAAAGAATACATCAGAACCGGCATGACCCAACTATTGAAGGCGCGCACCTTATTTCCGCCTGATAAAAGACTATTTAACACTTTGTTCAGGCGGCCAAAGAAGCGCTCCCTCAACGATTGCTTCATGCCAGCAACATTGATGCCCAATGATTCCGACATACCCAAATACTTATAGGTTTCGGTTGCTGAAAGGGATCTAAGGTTTATGGAATCTGAGAGTTGGGTGCTCTCAGATTCCATAATCTCCCCTCGTCTTACATGCATGACCGCACATTTCTCCACACCAATTATTATTATTATTATTAAATGAAGAATTCGGACAAGTCTGTGTTGCATTACAGCAGGAAAGGAAAATATGTTTTCTCATTCATATCAATTATCTACCTTAAAACAGTAGCCTAATTAACGAGGCAAATAACTATTCACATAGCTACAGAGCAGGTCTAAGTACTACGCTTGTTCAATGAAAACTGTCAAAGTTAACCTAGATGCTCCAAAAATATTCTCGCAGGCAAGTTGCAGAAGCAAAATTACGGACACAATCTGGAAATAAAATTTTAAATACCTAGGTGTCATTTGGTTGCGTCAGCCCCAAGCAGCGTAGCGTTGAAACCGTAGCCCTACACATTTTCAACTTTATGCTTCAGGCTGCGGTTTAGGCGCTGAGTCCTTTTAAGAATGGCACTGCTATTCTCTAATGACACGTCGTGGACGCAGCGTCGAAATTTCAGCCCTATAAGTTCTGCATTGGACACATGTTCAGAGTGGAAATACTAAATCGTTGTATTTCTGAAAGGTGAGCGGCAGTATGAGCAGCGTGTGGAAGACATCCGTCTACTTCGTCTGGAGATCATCCGACTTCGCAAGGAGAAGAACTTGCTTTCCAAAGGCATTGAAAACATGACTGATTTGAGGCTGGAGGTCAGTTTTCTTTAATGTGGTCCTTTGGTTTCAGGGGGTCTTCTCTCTAACTTCGACAAAAACCACACCAAAACTACGGTTGTTTTGCTTAGAGTAGTATCCCGAATCAATCTGTGGGTAGTCTGTGTACAACTGTACATTTTATATTTTATCGGCAATTTATTCAGTTACTCGTATATCATGCAAGTTTTTGTAGGTTTAATTTTTCGAAAGTCATTAATTTAAGTGAATAGGTTTTGGTAAGTCAAGGTCTTAAAACCTGAACTAAATAGGTAATGATTGATATAATAATTGTAGATGACTTTAGAGTTATAAGATATAACTGACGGTAATATTTACTTTGAAAAATTGGTTTTGATTTTCTTCCAGCTCATGAAATTTGTATCTTACTCGAGTGCGATTCAGGTCCTCTATTCACTCACCTTTTCCATATATCCTTAGGTATTCAACTTAGAACGTGAGTTAGGTCGTGAGCGCCTCCGTGTTAGGGCTCTGGAGGAAGCCCTGGAGACTCCCCTGAACGTGCACAGATGGCGCAAGCTGCAGGGGACTGACCCGGAGAGCGTGCGTTTGACGCAGAAACTGAGGTTGACGCAGAAGTAAGTACATCTTTGTGTTACCTTGACTATAGGTATTACAGGAAAGGAACAGGGTGTTAAGTGTCTCAAATTATTCAGTCTCAATAATAATAAATGTTTTATTGACGCTCAGGTGAGCAGAACCCTTACGTAGTACCTACTTAAGAATTCTGTGGCCGAACCCGAATAACAAATAGTAAAACTTCTTTCTTCTTTTTCGTGTGAAGATGAGCCCACAGGCCACCCTCTGGTGTCAGAGTTAGCCAAACCGCCTCTGGGAACACTACAGGCTTCTGGCTTGGCTTTGGACTTGCATATTGATTATAAAAGTTTTCTTCACGTGTGTTTTTCTTCACCGACATCAGTGATGTCCATAATAAAGATAACCTCCTCCTTTTTTTGAAGTCGGTTAAAAATACCTACATTTATGAATATTGAAAAAGACACATTGGTCCGAGCGTGAAATCGCGATCTTGTGCGTGAAAGGCGAGTAGATAGTGAAGCTACATTTTGTTGTTTTATTGATACGAATTTACGGAACACTTGGATTATAGTAGGTAACTGAAAGTCCAACTAAAACTGACTTGTTCTTGCTCGGTTTTCTTAAAAGGATTTAAGGTTTTTTTTTTACTAAAAATTTGTGTTTACTGATACCTCATTATTTAACCGTTCTTTTAAACACGATGTACGTCACAAGTAAACCAGAAAAACCTTGTTAGTTTTTCGCTTAGACTATGGAAAAAAGAATGGACTCGGCCTATACAATCTATACAAACAGTAGTTATAGGAATGTGATGTATTTCGACGGCATAGTTACTGACATATCGGCATCTCTTTTTAACTTACGATGGTAATCATATATAGAAAAGGACAACAGTAGTTTTATCACTATCAAAATTAGCAACATTATCTTGGTGACGTCACAAAATATCTCGCTGTGGCCGGTCGCCATGTTTTGTCACGGCTTTTTAATCTGTGGTCCTAATAAATAGAGTTTCGGTTTGACATTTTCAATTTATCGATAATAATTATATCGACAGGTGAATATTATTTAAACTCGATTTCTTTTTGTGATTTTAGATTGCCAACAGTGGTCTCCACGGTGTCTTTGGCCGCAATTTCGGTTGCATATTACGCCCACAGGAAAAAGCCAGCAACGCACACAGTTTTTATTAGTGATCGCGGCGGTGGCAATTGGGAATAAATGAGATAAACATACCATAGTAAAATTAGTTTTATTATGAACTTAAGTACCTACATGTCATTGTACAAGTAAAAATAAAGAGGATGAGAGGATGATAATTTAATTGCGATAGAATCTATTTATTATCCACGTGCCCTGCCATATAAAATGACACTCTGAGCGAGTGCGTTTTTATTATAGCCCGCATTACCACGTAAATAAAACTGAAGAAAGCTAATAGAAACTCATTTTCGAAAAACACCGTGCAATTCAACTTTTTTTTTATTTAATTCTATCGATAATAAAATGCGCGCAGCTCTACGGTAAGCCGCCATCTTTGTGCCAGACACATTAGTAGGTATGCACGTTTTTTTCGTAGGTATTTCATGTCTACTCTTTTCCATAGTCTAAGGTTTTTCGACAGTTTTTCATTACGTCACACGCATAACGCGCACTTATTTAACCAGTATTGCTCAGTAAGAAATCACACGCAAATATGTTAAACAAACTATTAGAAGGAACTGTTCTACAAAAAATACGTCGAAATACGTACGTAATCGATTTTGTGGGAATTTCAAACGGACATGAGTGTGTTTTATCCCCGTTACGCACATTATTTCAAGATTAATTTCGCGGGCTACCAGCCTACCACTACGTTGTGTTTTTGTATGACAATCTTAGGGCGCTCCCACACCGCGAGCATTCACCTATAATATAACGTTACAGATTCGAGCATTTCATCGTTGAGGGAGAACAATCGAGCATCACAATGCGCACCTTGTATCAAATCTATACTAAATGTACGCGAATGCTCGTCAGTCAGGGAGGTAGTACTGTAATGTAATGCTCAAAGTGGAATCTATAATGTTACATTACACGCGAATTCTCCCGATGAGGGAGCGCCTTTAGATAAACATTGACATGATTAAGAAAGTAGGAACTGAAGTTCTGAGGCTGAAGACAGACCAGCGTATTTTGGGTCATTCCATGACAAACGCTACCAAGGCCTCAAAAAAAAACCTGGTCGTAATAAGTCAATTATAACTTAATTTCATAGAAAACATTCCTATCCTTCATGTCTAGATTTTTTTTTGACATAATTCATAACATTTTTCATATTATACCCACATGAAAGTAATGTTAGAAAGACGAGGGCACCAAGGTAATTTCTACGTCAATATTGGCAATGCTAAAATAAAAGAAAGAAGCAGTCAACAATCACTTGGTTTCCGTTATAAGTGAGCTTTACTTATTGTAATTATTTGAATCGCGTTAAAAATATTAAATAGTTTGTATTTACTTTTTTGAGAAGGGTTTTCCAAACTATGGTATCAGTGTAACACCCGAAACGAAAAAGAACTAATAGTTTGTTTAATTTTTCGCCTAATTATATTTAACCCATTAACGCCCACCGTGAAAGTACAATACATTTTAATGATTTTTTGTTATTATTATAACTAAATGGGGTACAACTAACCAACAAAACCGAAAAAATAAATATAAAATTTAAAACAATAAAAAAAATACCCTGTACACAGGTGTGTACAACGGGCTGATCTAGTGTGAAATTTTCCAAAGAAGGGTTGCTCTAAGAAAAGAGTTTTCATACATGTAGCGCAACGCAAATGGCTCTGCTATGACAAATAATATCGAAAGGGGTTTACAATTCGTTCTGGGTTGTATCCATCACTGCTTTATCATAAATTTGATGGTGATGATGGACAACGGATGACTAGGTCTTCGATTTGTTTTAGGCAAACATAGTCAGCCTTAGATCTCCTGAAAGCTTATTGATCAAGACATATTCTATTATTGTTTATACCGCCTTATTCACTACATTGGTGAGAGAAAAGTCCTCCTTTTTTCGTCTCATGTTCAAACGATTGAGGCTAATACTGGTCCATTTGATACACACTATCTATACCTGTGTTTTTCAAACCAGAGATGGATAATTTCCAACGAAATGACCTGAAAATTGTTGGGTTCGGAGTAGAGAACTTGTGTGATTTCATGGGTAGTAGAATTGGTAACATGTAGGGTTTTCAGTAACTTAGTTTCGTGCATGTTTTCGATGAGAACCGACTTTAGAAGGTGGTTCATCATCACTACTGTTTTACCCCGACTCTTCATTTGTAGATAGTCATGATAGCTTCTCGAGCTACCTGGTGTGTCACATGGAAGTGCTAAAGAAGCCAGACCAATTTTCTGTGCCTTCTTCTTCATCACTAACAAAAACAGCTGCATCAAGTTGTACCACTATCACGCTGATCACCGTGTCCAATCAGTTCGAACTTTTGCGGCCATTATAAACTGGAAAGCTTCCTCAAGCTTTAGAAAGTCATTTAGAGCAGATAAACAACATTTAGTCGACATCTTCAATGATCAACCAAGTCCTGCGAACATATTTTTTTAAGTACACATTCGCCCATTGTACACGAGCGTGTACATCAACATTGTCAAGCACTTTTTGCTATGCTATATGATAAAATTTGTTATTATTTTTGTTTATTATAATAACTAACAATATAAACTAGCCTTAGAATGTAAAATTCCATCAAATTACGGCTCTACTTTATTTAATCTGATATAATTAACAATTGATGTCAGCTTCTTTAAAATCTTTCAAGAAAACATTGTCATTCTGACATTTATTTCTCGTGACCCGCCAATTTTCTATTTATTTTTTAACTCCTAGGGACATGTATATTTGGTTTAAAGAAACAATTCAATTTGATATTTGTGGATTATTTTTTAAATTAATTTTAAAGAAGTGTACACACTTGTGTACGGTGGGCGGTAATGGGTTAAACTAACATATTTTGCCAAAGTAAAGTCATGTGGTTAATCTAGTTGAATATCTTATAATAATTGCGAAATCATGTGTTTTAATTGTATTTTCAACGTTTGAAAATGTGTAACACCCGAAACGTTTTGGGTGTTACATTATAAGTAAGACAAGCTTTTACTGCTTTTACGTACTTATTTGTCGCCGCAGCATATAATACTTTATGCATGGGTGTGTTAACATGATGTATGTCAGAAAAGTAAAGAAATTTCTCCCAGAATAAACTGTAAAAAAGGCTGATGGCGAGGTTCAAGTCGTGTTTTATAATTAATTGGAGATAAAGCAAACATATTCAAACCTGATGAATAAGATGTCTATGACATGCGTTAAGAGTATATAATAAGCGTTTTGCCTACCTACCTTAAGACTAAAAGTGATCGTAAATATTACGAATTCCAAGTAGTAGTGCATGTCTTTGAAAAATAAAGCTTTTCATTGTTAAATACGAGCACTCCATCCACCTGCGGATCGTCTGCACGAATTTCGACTTTTTCCCTCGGAAATTTCTGCTCCCGGCCTTATCGGATACTTGAACCAACCCAACAAAAATTTGAGACTCCTAGCACTTGTAGTAACGAAGTTTCATACAAACTATCAACCCAAAAAAACAACCCCTCCGGTGTCAAATTTAGCAAAATCCTATGTTGGTTAGTTGGCAGACCTACGTCGTTCAAAGAATCCTCATGAAAAATTTGAGACTCCTAGCACTTGTAGTCACGAACTTTCATGCTAACTGTCAACCCCAAAATCAACCCCTTAGGGATCAAATTTCACAAAATTCAGTCTTGGTGAGCACTTACGACCTAAAAAAACCCTCACGACACAATGTGAAACTCTAGTCATACTAACACTTGTAATTTTTGAGATTTCGTGATGAATGAGTGAGCGAGTAACTTTTCGCTTTTTATTTATAGTTTTTTCTATTATATTCTTTCTAAATTCTATAATAGTTGATTTATAATTATATAATTTTATAAGAAAGCGTGAAATTTCATTAATATAGCTCATAATTTCGGACATATGTATTTTAATTTCGTACTCGTAACACCCGAAACGAAGTAGTGGTAACACCCGAAACAGCTAATTTTATTTATTAAAATTTATGGAAAATTGATTACTAACTTTTCTTCCCGTGTTAAGATGGACTACTGGATCTAGTTTAACTTGTTATAAATTAAACTGGAGTTTACTTGGAAAATTCGCTGAATTATGCATGTTAAGGCAGATAGTCAGAAGGTAGAGGCAATTTCGTGTAACGCCCGAAACGGCTACTTATTTGCAATTTTCTCTTTATTGCTCAAATATTTTTAAATTGTAATTTTAGGAAAAGAAAATATAACATAATATGTTGATGATTCGATAGTTATTATTGTCTACTTAAGAATACTACTACTAATAAAACATAGTTAAATGAGTTCAATTGTAACACCCGAAACGATGGAATGACCCTTTTTTTGAATTTGACTCGCGTTATTTCGGAGAAACGAATGATGATAAACGTTCTAATTTTCTGTTTCTGTCGCTAGGCTCGCCCCTTATAAAAGTAACTGGCGAAATATAGCATTACTATTTTGTCAAAAAAGCGGAAATCCAGCATCACAGCTGGATTCAAGCGTTTTCATTCGGAAAGCTGTTGATGTAATAACTTTACTGTCAAAAATGTAAAAAGTATGTAAGAAAAATAAATAACAACAAAATTATATTTTTACAGAAAAGTCCTGGCCCAGAGCGAGATGATTGTCCTCAAGGATCGCGAGTTGAAGGAGACCCGGAACTTGTACACCGCGGTCAAAGACATGCTGGCATTGCAGCCCAGTCCTGAGATACAGGTAGGTATTAAATAAATACCTTTGTTCAGTGCTGCATGGTTGTTTTGGCACGTAGCCATTGAAATTAACGCCATCTTTTTTTTATCAAAATTATTTCCATAGACAATTTTACAAAAAGCGCCGAAATATGCCATGTTGGCCTCTATTCGTAGTATTGTCTGTAGTATAGTCAGATGCCCATGGATGTTGTATGACTTTACAAAACTATACGCTTTGCAGATCACGTTAAATCGTACGCAGCGTGCATTAACACAAAGGACGACTAAGTTGAAGTGTCTAGTTGCTGGTATGTCATTTTCTTTCAATACAATTTGAAGTTCTAGAAGAGCATTAAAAATCTAAATACCCATCAAATCTTCGATGGATATTCAACATCGTTTGTTTCAAAATAGCTTGTTTGACCTCATTCCTCATTTGTCAAACTGGGGCCTAGCGAATTATACGCCATCTACATTTCGCGCAAAAATATTCCCACGCATTATACTTACTTTCTACATTACAGAATTAAATATGCGCGAGCGTCAAGTGTCCGACCAACGCTTAGAACTGGAGCGAGTCAACGCCGAACTGCATTCATTCAAGCAGAAATACTACGAGATGAAGCGAGCGTTAGACGCGGAGGAGACGAGGAGACTAAAAGTTATCACTCCATGCTCTCCGTGCTCGCAGAAAACTACAACGAACTAAGGTGATGTGGAAATCTATACAATTCTATTATATTTATAAATCATGTACTTAGATATAGATTATAAAATCTTTGATGGGCTAAGTCTATTGGCTTAGATTGCGGGTCAGTAAACCCTAGATTTTGGAACTAAAAATGAGCTTTTTAGTCTTTTGGCTACGATAGTGAGTTGAGTTTCTAAAACCTGGCTTTATTTACCTTCTATGGTACATGGATGTATTTGAGCTGTAATGTTGGCACATTGTTTCGTTTTGCTTTTTTGCCACGTCAAAAGATCCATGTGCATTTTTATTGAAGGCTGTTTCTGTCAATGAATTTTAACAACTGACATAAGAATTAACAACATTTAGATTGGACACAACATTTTGCGATTACAGGCCCATTTACACGCTGTTGTGCTTGCATGCGTATTGCATGCAAGCACACTGCTGACAATGAATTATTCAGATGATCAAACAAATACCACAATTTAGACTTGCATATAATTACTTGCATCATCTAAATGAGGCTTTAACGAATTTTAAATGGTATTTTTTACCTAAGGAATTTTCTCCACAGCTTTTTATTACCTCAAAATGTTAATTTATTAGTTAGAAATAATAATACACGTGCCAATGTAAACTAATGATCTCAGTATTGCATGAAATGTTACGTTTGTAAAACTAGTGTTTTAAAAGTTACAAATGTGAAATATAATGCATGAATATTTTATTATAGTAGACCTTTTCTAACTTACAAATGTTCTAGATAAGTATGGAAAACAATGGTCGAGATATATCTCAATTGTTTTATTATGTATTAGTAGTTTTGTTACATTTAGTGGGTCAATCAGAACTGAAGATGCTTGAGGTTGACATTTTGTTCGATAGTAAATAAAACACTCTGGTAATTAATCCGAAAACAATAGTTTTATTTAAGAACTTTTCACTTTCTCATAAAATATACACATTGTTTTTGTCATTAAACTAAACTGTAAGTAAATACTAATTTTTAAATACCAATTCTCACGATTGTCAAACGGGTGCTCGGCGGGGCAGAGCCCCTCTATTGCGTTTCGGTTCTAAATTTTATATCACGGTGTTCTTTCATGTACAAATTCGTCACTTAAACTCTATTTAAAAAAAATATTCAAATGAAGGATGATTTTGTACATTTTCAAAGTAAAAAAAAAAAGAAATTCGAAGACATCCGTTTTTCTCGTTAATAAAGTGTGATGATAGAATTCTACAGTCCTTTTGTTGATTACTTAAAAATAACAGTTCGAATGCATGCGCTCGGACCGGGCCGGACCGGGCCGCGGCCGTCCGTACAAACAAATGCGATCAAATGCTTATAGACCGGCTGGGACCATGCATCGAACGTATGCTAGTACACAGTATACTCCAGCGCTTTGATACAACACACACACGGTACCTACGTCTGAATAACGCGATATCTCTCTGCGATGGAACTGACTATTTAATTTGCATACAACAATAGTGTTTTTTTCAATTTGTACACTCAATTTAGCTCGGGGAGAGCTATTCTAGTCTCTGAACAGATCAGGACAAGCGAAGACACGTGCTTTATTCACGTTTACACAAAAACCAATTTCAATTACTACAGCCGTAAATTCTAAAGTTTTTTACCCTATAATTGTAAAGGTTTCTTGTAAACGTGAATTATATTTTACAGCTTCACTTATTATGCAATTATAACAATCAACTTATCATTGAATACACCCAACATCTTGATTAATCTTGAGCAAAAACTTTCATTATTATTTTATAAAATTCTAGTTCCAAATTCGGCCATACACTATTTTATCAATACCCACAATTGGACACAAAGCATTTATTAATTTATTTCTGCTCTGAAGGATTTGTGACGCGAATATGAAACATGGTGACATCTACTCCAAACAGTGGATCATCGCTTAGTCATTGGTAGCTTCAAAAAGCCTATCAGATTCTGGTCCTACCTCACCGCAGAATAGCCGCGACACTCGACTGTGTGTAGTAGAGCCAAGTTACTGACAAGTTATCGCATTATTTACACGCAGTACACTCTGAACATACACGCTTCGGCCCGCGATCAAAACACGCATTTTACCATAACAGTATCTATATATAGCTGTCCCAACTTACGAAATACAAACACAGAATCAACTATTCGCTCATATCGCGCGACGTTTGCATCGAGACGGGCGTGCGTTCCACAAGGAATCTCATATTCACACTGAAATAAAACTGTGTACAGTCACACACAAGCCGTATGCACTAATATTATTTGTCTCTTTAATCAGACGTTTTATTTATAACATTTTCGAGAATGAAGATGTCCCGACTCACTGTTTAACTTTTCAGAGTTCAATGTTCCATTCAGATACTCGTGTCGAAATCTTTTGCATCGTAATTTTTATTGTCAGTTAACATGAATTAATCGACTATGAAACCATGGAATAGCAAACAAATGGAGTGCCAATCATGATGTTTTCTGCATACTTGAATTCGGCTATTCAGCGGAGTGCTTATAAGATAAAGTCTTGTCATCGCGTATTTTGTTTAGAAGACAGTTGCACAGTCACTCATACACACTCCATTGGTCCCCTACCCCGCGATAGGAACGTATTTTGACTATAAAACAAATTGGAAGAGGACAGACTCACTCGCCGCGGATCGTACCGACTACCGACGCACAAAGACTCACTAATTTACTATTTTATAATATAAAGCGTTGTGTCGCCTCTATGCAATAGACATGGGTAGTTCGCGAACGATTGAAGGAAATGAACTACTTCATTTCCCAAAATTAACTTATCATTCATTCAGTGGCCATTCAAATGTGTCTCTACTTCATTTAGTTCAGTGTTTCTTTTCGCTCGCGCATGGCTGAGTGCACCATGGACGATACGCCCGCTTTACTCACACACATTCAGCCAAAGCACTCTCTCACTCGTACATGTTCGAGTTACTTCGTCGGCTGATCGGATAACGTCGGCTGATGAAGTAACGAGCGACTACGGCGCCTCACCACCACGTGACCACGGAAATATGTATTATGTATGACAACAACAGTAATTAGTCTTATCACCCTTATATGAACTTTATAGTCATAGGAATACAGTCTTATTAACGTACAATAGTATACGTAAACCAAAACGGAATTAAGAAGAACAAAAAACACAAGACATACAATTATATTTCTAGGTTGATAGTCCTAAGACTCCTAAGCTTGTTTAAAGTATGAAAGAAAATCGACATACCAGATTTAAAACTGAACTTTACTGATGTAATGAAACGCATCATTTCACTAAATCACTAGTTCAGTGAACTAGTCCTGTGAACTAGTTCAGTGAACTAGTGATTTAGTGAAATGCATCAGTAAATCACTAGTTCAGTCAATCATCTCAGTCAGTTCTCGTTCTGATTTGCTGAACTAATTGAAGTACTGAACTAACTGAAGTACTGAACT
The DNA here is from genome assembly GCA_950005045.1 of Agrotis exclamationis. Taxonomy (NCBI): domain Eukaryota; kingdom Metazoa; phylum Arthropoda; class Insecta; order Lepidoptera; family Noctuidae; genus Agrotis; species Agrotis exclamationis. The sequence continues at coordinate 830,668 of OX465439.1, forward strand.
AACTGAAGTACTGAACTAACTGAAGTACTGAACTAAATGAGTGGACTACTTCATCAAGTGAAAAGATATACTTCATTCATTTCTTTTTACTGACACATTTTGCGCATCACTACTATGCAAACGCCGCGACTACATATTATATCACTCGTTGGCTTACGACATAGGTACTTATGACATAATTGCGATGGAATCAATAAAACTATTGTTTGTTTGTATGTTTGTTTAGTCGCTCGGCGTGATCACGGTACTGTAACGTAGCGCATCGTCGTCGCCTAGTGGACGTCGGAGCTCTCCTGTTTGTTCAACTGATGGTTGGCCGGATCCGCCGTGTTGATTGGCTGCAACACAACAAACATGGCCGTCAAACGATGATCTTCAAAGACAAGCTATTTAAATTATATTTTTTTAACTAAAAATGAGGATATTCTATTTTAAAATATAAAGATTTTACAAAATCTTAATTTTTGATCTTAGGGCTTAGGGGTCAATGCCAAATATTATGGTCTTGTAACTTTACAAGACCATGTTCGGCATAGCTAGGTTACAAAATAAGGCAATTATGGCATTATAGCCAGGAGACCATTTCAACCGGTAGGCGTTAGGCTCGTCTGGTCATCTTGGTCCTGATTTCCACCAACGTGAGACAAGCAACGTAAGATTCGACTTATCATAATAAATGCTCAAGTTCGCTCGTCTCTGTTTTGGTGCGTGTTCGTGTGTCGGGTGTGTGGGTGTGTGGGTATAGTATAGTATTGAGGCGCATTACCACTGGCACTGACCAGGGAGATGGGCGGCTGCGGCTGGTGCGGCTGGTGAGGCTGGTGCGGCGTGTGCGGGGCCAGCGGGGGGTGCGGCGCGGGCGGCGCGGGCGGGGCGGGCGCGGGGCTGTCGTGCACGGCGGTGGTGGAGTGCGCCGCCTGCGCGGCCGCGTAGTACCCGCCGTTGATGCCCTCGGGGTAGGGGGCGGGGGGGGCGGCCGGCGCGGCCAGCCCCGCGCCCGCCAGCACGCCCGCCGTGCCCAGGAAGTAGTCCTTGTTCACACAGTTGCGCAGACAGTCGGGGATGCGGCCCACGATGGCACGCCGGATCTCGGACGCCGCCATCTCCCGCAGCTCCTGTGCCGACGCGTCCGAGTAGAACGCCGCGTGTGGCGTGCACAGCACGTTTGGCGCGTCTTTCAGCGGGCCCTGACAAGAAAAAGTACCGTATTACAATGTACATCAGACACAGCAGTTGAGCTCCTTGTGTTATGAGTTGAACTACATGATAACTCACACATGCTTGCACTGACTAAACAGGTCTACTCAAATCTGTGTGGTTCTTTCTTCAAAAAACCACCTCAGACACCTGCATGGTTTTCACTTCTCATATAACTTTACCAATACAAAATTGTCTGGACTTTAAAGAGACTGTGACCTCTGAATTTGTTTCAGATGTTTCTTAGAGTAGTCAGGTTCGAAACACCAGTCTCATCTAGTGTAAAAATAGTGTCTTTTAACATGTAAAAAAAGTTTGCTAAAACCAATCTAAATATATAACTCAAAGGTCACTGACTGACGGATTGGGCTGAAATTTGACATGCAAGTAGATGTTACTACGTAGGAATCCGCTAAGAAAGGATTTTGATCAATTCTACCCCTAATGGAATAAAATAAAAATAATAATATTCCACAACTATCACACAACGCCATCTAGTCCCAAGCTAAGCAGAGCTTGTGTTATGGGTACTAGACAACTGATAAACATACTTATATATTTCTAAATACATAAATATTATAGATAACCAGACACAGAACGAATGATTGTGCTCATCACACAAACAATGGGTTGGGAATCGAACCCACGACCTCTGGCATAGCAGTCAGGATCACAGCCACTAGACCAACAGGCCTGTCATAGGTCAAAATAGGAGATGAAAGTTTGTATAAATCTTCTTAGATTTTCGATTGATTGAACTGAAATTAAAGATTGGAGCTACTATGATGAAGACGTCCGTCGGCTTAAATAGGATTTTGATAAATTCAACCCCATGGGGATTAAATGAGGGATGATGGAGGATGTAAATTAATAATAATACTTCTTAACGCGAGCGAAGCCGCGGGCAAAAGCTAGTTGCTAAATAAAGATCATTTATGACAAACAGAAGCTCAGATTTGTGCCCTCGTGCAAACAGAACTGATGTACAAACAATACCCTGCACGCGCACTAAGACTAAACATATTCGTGTGCCTGTATCTCCCTACATTACTCACTTGGAACACGTTGAAGGGCTCATTCTCGTGCACGTCGAGCGCGGCCGCCCTGATGCGGCCCTGCTTGAGCGCGGCGGCCAGGCCCTCGTCGTCCACCAGCCCGCCGCGCGCCGTGTTCACCAAGAACGCGCCTGGAAACAAGTAACGCGAACCTTATTCTATGGACTAAATGTCCTAATACACCCATAACATAATCAGTTTATAATATGCGGCATACAGGCCTCCTCTCTTTGAGAGTAACATTCTTACAAGTATTAGAAATATAAAGGTGTATTTTATATGGTTTGTACTTTTCCCATGCAACAACAGAAAAAATCACATAAACTTTCGGAATACTATCGTTTCAGTGCTAAGACTCGTACAAAAGCTAGTCACAATTCACAACACACCGATAAAATAACATTCTTTACAATAATTACGCTCGAAAGATTCCAATACGCAGTCACGAAACTCTAATTAAGTATCGATAAATAATTTCATGTGCAACATTCAGAAATGACAGGTACATACTGCCTTACGTGTTTAACACATGTTTTTAGTCATGTTCATGAAATAGAATGCGTGAATTATGCATCAAGTGAACTAAACTAAATTGTCTCTTTTCTTTTGATTTTGCTGCGTTTCATGAAATTGTGCAACGGATGCAAGTGGCGGAATGCCGTTCTTCTTGATAGTCTAAGGGGCAGGGCTTTGTTCAACAGTATCTTTCGGCTGATGGTGACGATATGACACTGCGATTGCATTTAAATGCATTTTAGACAATAAAAATGCAGATTCACATCTCATTGTGGTTAAACTTCAGTTTAGAAGTAGAACTTCGATCAATAATAGTACTATTATTGATCGAAGTTGCGAACAGAATGAAGGTGCGTCCACACAGAGCGCACAGCCTCGCGAGGCATTTGCTGCGCGTTTATTGTTTTTCGACCGAGGCACGAAACAATATACGCGAGCAAAACAAAAGCCGACACTGGATGGCTCGGGCGCTCGGTCGCGGCAGCGCTGTTCATTTGCCTCGCCCGAGACACGTCCACATCAACCGAGCTGCTTCGCGCGGAAAATGCCTCGCGAGGCTGCGCGCTCTGTGTGGACGCACCTATAGAGTTATAATAAACGTGTTATATTCACCTGGGCGCATCTGTTTGATAGTGAACTCATTGATGAGGTGGTGATTGTGTTCGTTTAAGCTGCAATGCAATGATACACAATCACTCTGGAATAGGAGGTCCTGGAAATAACGAAAAAACAATACATTAACACACAATCATTACTTTATAGTAGTGCTTAGGGAACCAAGTTATATTATAACCAAGTTGCATTTTGAGACATTTCTTTGTATTTAGATCTGTTGAAAATTGCAGTTTGTCTTTACGAACGCAAAAACCATATAAATTTTTTCAGGTCCATATTTCATAAGTGGCGCCTGCCCTGTAGCGCTTATTTTATAAATCACCCGTTATTCAAAAATCATAACACAATCCATCCTTTCATGCCATTTTCCGACTCTGCTTCTGAACCTATCGGTTTTCTGATTCTGACCGTCAGCAGTGGGTGAGCTAAAACGGGTTTAACTGGTGGGCTCTTGATATTAAAGGTGGCGAAAAGGACACGCAGTTTTAAAAGACTAAAGTAGTAACAAAAACACATGGAAACTATTAAAATAATTTTTAAACATTCATTCTCTTGTTTGTTGGCGAGTCTGGAGGAAGCATTAAGGTTGTATAAGGGAGTAGAAGGAGTACCTGAAGTGTATAGACCCTGGTGAGGCCGAGCGACTTCTCGATGCCGTCGGGCAGGTAGGGGTCGTAGAAGATGACGTTGAAGCCGAAGGCCTTGGCCCGCAGTGCGACGGCCGACCCTATGCGGCCCAGCCCCACGATGCCCAGCGTGTCCCCGCGGATGCGCGCGCAGCCCGTCGCCGCCTCGCGCACCTGCTCCGGACCTGCAAACGACACACATGACTATCAGCCGAACACATTAACGATATAGGGTTTTGATTTTAGGAGCTCATCATCATCATCATCATCATCATATCAGCCGTAAGACGTCCACTGCTGAACATAGGCCTCCCCTTTAGACTTCCAATAGGACCGGTTGTAAGCGGCCTGCATCCAGCGTGATCCTGTGGCCTTCATAAGATCGTCTGCCCACCTAGTGGGTGGACGTCCTACGCTGCGCTTGCCGGTGCGTGGTCTCCATTCGAGAACCTTACGGCCCCATCGGCCATCAGTTCTGCGTGCTATGTGGCCTGCCCACTGCCATTTCAACTTGCTAATTCGTTGGGCTATGTCGGTTACTTTGGCTCGTCTACGAATCTCCTCATTTCTGAGTCGATCGCGCAGAGAGACTCCAAGCATAGCCCTCTCCATAGCTCGTTGGACTATACTGAGCTTACTAATGAGGCCTACGGTAAAGGACCACGTTTCGGCACCATACGTCATCACTGGTAACACACATTGGTCGAAAACTTTCGACTTGAGCTTTAGGAGCTCGTGGCTAAATAATTCCAGCCGCACAGGCAGGTCTTCCGGGTTAAGCCGCGCTTACCGAGGTTGGTCTGTGGATGGGTAACTATCTGTCATAGCGAGCTTCCTCCGTGCCTCGGAAAGCAATTAAATTAAGCCGTTGGTCCCGGCTGCCATTTGAAAGTCTTTGACAGTCGTTACTATCAGTCAGCTCTAAAAGTCTGACAACCAGTCTTACCATGGGGTATCGTATTACCGGGGTTGTGGAGGTCCGATAGGCAGTTGCTCCATGTAAAATACTGATATTCAGCTGCATCTGGTTCGACTGGAAGTCAAGCCCAATATAGTTAGGAAAAGGCTAGGCAGATGATGATGAGGGTTTCCTACCATTTAAATACAGATACGCCTAGTACGTTAAGTTTAACCTCAGTGGAGCGAGATCTAGACATCTGAAGTGCTATTCTCTTTAATCATAGCCTTGTGACAGCGCGACCGCAAAGTTCACGACACGTTGAGACCTAAGTTTGCTATTGCCCTCGCGCTGCACGGTCGTACGATCTTAAGCTTCGTCGAAAATCTTGAGTCCAGCTATGAGATCTCTTAGAGAGAATACCATAGCTGTTGTTGTTTATAGACCAAAATTAGCGGCTGCCCCGTCTTCACACGGGTGCAATATAGATGTATTGTACATAATTATTAACCTTACTCTTGAATGACTCTTGTTATAGTTGCGTAGTTTTAAAGATAAAGTAAAGAGGCAGGAAGTGACTTTGTATTATAATAAGTAAAGATGAGATACAAGCGGAGATACAATAGATATGATGGAAGAAAATGGTGGACCAATGGCATTGTTCATTAATTGGGAATAAGGCCATTTAAATGAAAATAATTAAATAATAAAATAAAAAAACTGGTGAACATAATCAAGCAACAGGTAAAACATAACACACATTTAAATACGCCAATAAAAACAAGTTTTACTTTGTTGTTAAGCGAATAACATTGTAACATTATCAGTGTCAATAAAGGTAGAAGTACATTTTTAAATAGCTTCAAGAATGGCTATATTTATCGGCTGCACGTGTCGCGGCCGTAGTAAAGTAATTCATTACAATACCGCTCAGTTTTATTACATCTCAAGGGCAAACTCTCCGTCATGTGTTGACGTAAACATTAGTTCTGTGGAGTGTGGATATGAATAACGACATTTGGCTGAAACGCTGCTGGTAAATTAAAAGCTAGACGAGGGGAATCTTTAGAAGGAACGATTACATACAATCTACCGTATTTGTGGGATTGGTAGGACTCTATTGGTAGAACCGAGCCGATAGGAATTTTAAGACCCTCTGGCATGATACATTAATGTATGAGAGATTGGACGAAGAATTCTAGCACAGAGAAGAGTGAAAGCTGCGGAGGGAAAACTCTATGTCAGCTGGGCTATGGAGTAGATGACTTATGGAGAGCAGCTAGTAAAAAATAATAAAAAAGTAAAGCTTTTAGTGGTATACCTGTGAATTTTTTCCCTTCCCGCACCATGTTGGCGAGCCAGTACGTCCGCCGGTACAGGTTCAGTATGAGACACATTGTGGTGTCCGCTACCTCCTCCACGCCGTAGCCGGGCACATTACATACAGCTATGCCTGGAACATTTACAACAAAAAGTTTAATAAACTTACAAATTATCAAAGTACAAGATAAGCACTAGATTTCAACTATCAATGAAACAAAGTATTTATGGATGTAAGTCATGCTACTGACCATAACTGGGAAACCTCTAAATATCTAGGTGGCAACATTATGTGCCACAATCATAATGAGCCTATAATTTACCCATTGTTGGGCCTCCTCTTTGTGAGAGGGAGTTGGTAGAGATCACATAATATATTCGAATTTTTGGTTCTAGGACATGCCGGTTTCCTCACGAATTTTCCTTCACCGTTTTGAGAGTAGTGGTAATGAAATAAATAACACAAAGTAATGCCCCTGGCTGGCTTTATCACTAGGTCACCACTGCCTTTACCACAGAGCCATCACTGCCAGACCATCATCTGATTGGCTGTAAAACTGGGCAACCTAAGAAACAAGTCACACTATGTTAACGATGCGGCCAAGTCAACGTACGTTTTCTTTCAACTTTGTGAAGAAACCTGTTGTAGTAAGTTGGAGATCTTGGTACCTAGGTGTCGCTTCAATAAGCTAGATCAACGTTTACTCCTCCAGGTTCTAGCACGAATTTTATCCTACAGATATAGTAAGTAAACAAGCTCACCTAGTTCCCCAGCAGCTTTGACATCAATATTATCGACGCCAGAGCCGATGCGGACAATGATCCTTAACGCCTTGAACTTCTCGAGGTCCTCCTTGGTCAGTATGATGGTGTGCCACATTAGAGCACCCACGGCCTCGTTGAGCACCTTCTCGTGTATCTCCGAGGTGGACTGTGCGTCGCAAAACGCTACTGTGGCCACATCTTTCAGTATCGGCATCTCGACTGTACAGTCGCGTCCGTCTAATAACGCCACTAGGGGCCTGAAATCATAATAAAAGGATCGTTTATTAAAAATATTCATAGTATTATAATAGATGATTTGCTGGTAATCTCTGGAACTGATTAACCGAAATTGAAAATTCTTTCTCCTGTAGAAACCTACATAATTCTTGAGTGTCAAAGACTATAATTATATTTTTTTTAAATAGTTTATGTCATTAGTGTTTATGTTTTTGTGGAGATCAGATAGGCAGTACCTTCGTGTAAAATGCTAATATTCAGTTGCATCCTGTTCGACTGGAACCCGACCCCTACATAGTTGAGAAAAGGCTGAGCAGATGATGATTATATTTGTTTGTTCACACAAATAGTTGTCTACAATATAAAAGCATTGGTGACTGGAGTCACAACTCAATTACGAGCACTAACTCAATTACGAGGGCTCTAGGGCAGGACCAATAGCAATGTCAGTTTAGCCGAGGGCTAAACTTATTTCAGTCGCATCCGGAACTTGAAGCTTACCCGGTTAGGAAAAGGGATATCAGATCGAATTCTATAAAAACGTTATTGGTTTTTGATGTTCAGAAAAACGTTTTAGGTAGCTGATTTATGGCAATGAAGGAACATTATAAATGAAAAACTAGTTAAACATTTTATACATTCTAAGTTCACTTTAACTAAGTTCTGTCTTGAAACTTGTTGAAAGATAACATAACGTTCTTGGAATGTTTTAGTTAGTTGAAGTTTCAAAGTTGGCTCAACTTTGAAAGCTTATATTTATAGAAGTTTAAAAAATATGCTAAAACTTAAAAGATTTATCGTTAGAACCAAAAAGGTTGGTAAGTAAGTTATGGGAATATGTTGAAACAATGTTTCATAATTTTCCGCACATCGCAAGACCTGAGAAAACTGCATGAGCCTGTGCCCAGGAGTGGACTAGTTTATCAAAACAAAACGAGCGAACCTTACAATAGTAGCATATGATATGTTTCATCTGACATCACATCGCTTAATTTTGGTCACCCACCCAAAGACACCAAGTGCGGAAAGCGTTACTCTAGCCACCTATCCGAAAACTGACCTCAGCAAGCATTGATGTACTTTGGTCACTTATCCACAGAATGACCCAAAACAAGCGTAGTTTAACTTTGGTCACCTATCAAAAGACAAGCTTCAGCTAGAGTTACTACTGCCAAATCTATCCGGCTCATTGGTCAAATTAAAGATCGAGCTTTCCCGGCTTTCTGTTACACACTTCCACACATAGCAGGAAAGGGAGAAAAAAGTTCATACACATCAAAAAAGTCAGGCAAATAAGCTGTACCACCAAGTGAATACGCCAATTTACGCATTACCATAATTTTGATACTTGTAAAGTAGTAGCGTGTACAGAGAGAAAGCACTTTCCTATCAAGTTGTACATTAATATTAAGTGGCAATAAATAACATCGTAAACCTGTATGTGTATGACGCAAACGTTACATAAAACGTAAGTGATAAAGAATATGTAACGCTTACAGCACATTATCAAGCGGCGATAATGTTGGCGACATAACTCGCATATTATTGGAACAACGCGATACACGAACCAACCATTCATACTACTCAATAAAGCAGAATAGATATTCTTTTACTAACAAAATGTTTTTTTAATTTCCTCTATATTGTGTGGCCGTCAGTTTCAGACACTTGCTGAAATAACTGGAATGGGGGACAGCTACGCGACGCGACTATGCATGAGAGTAAAATAACATAATGTTTGTTTTATTCATATTGTCAAAACTGTTATTACATACTTTTTCTTTGTTGCTATAATAAAGTGCTAGTGAGCACCTAGCACTATCCAATATCGTGAGTCCCTCAACACAATGACCAAAAATGATACCTAATTTATAACAACTCCTACGAAGTCTGAATGAAGTATTGACTACTTAAAAAAATTCCATTAAATTCTCTAAATTGCGAAGAAAGCCTCTCACAAAGTTCTACCACAAAGCAAATCGGCTCTAATAATAGGAGAGATTCATTTAAATATTGTTTATTAATAGAACTAAAATCAATCATCCCACACGAACGGTTTACAAACACGTGTAGGGGAGCTACTTTTCTATTTTCATCTCGTCTCCCTTGGAGCTTGGCCGAGAATTTCGCCAACTTTTGCCGTTATTTGGGAAAAACAAACTAAGCTTCTCTTTATACAGGTCGGTACGGTTTTAAACACCCTGGATTATGTGGTGTTGTGAAAAGCATAAGGTTAGTAGGTTGAGTAACTTCCGATGAAAATTTTTTACGGGTTCGTGGATTTTTTTCTGACAGTATAAACTACATCTGGTCATACAAACACACCGGTGTCGAGGATCATAGCAGGTGGAGTTCTTGAGTTTCTGGCTACCTCCATAGGAAAAAAGCGTGATGAGTTACATTTAATAATCGTATTTTTTGCGTTGCTTTAATATCATTTTATAGAAAACGTGTACTGTTTGAAGCTGAAATAATTTAAAGATTTAAAAAAATCTAACAACCCACGTTTTTAAATATCCTAAAAATAAGAAAATAACCATACGGGGCTGAGAGAGGAGCCACTCAAAACGTGGGGGCGTATATTATTTAAGGCATTTTTTATGGGATATATTTACATGACGTGTATAGATCGTGGGTGTAACTTGCAAATATACGCCAAACAAACAAGAAAAGTGAGTGTATAAAAACGTGGGAAAATAATGCTAAATATGAAGAAATGAAAAAATACCCCACAAAATACATAACCCCACGGTCCCTTGTTTCTTATATTTTCAACCAAGTGGAAACTATAACAATACCACGAAAGATTACATTAAGCTTGTATCCAATAATTAATTTCCATGCCGCTGGATGTGGGGTAACCGCTATTATTGGATCCGAACTACGTCCGATAACAATATTAATGACACCCGTTAGTTTTGTTTATCATATAGTGAAACAATAATGGCGTATAGAACGCGCACAAGACACGTTACACAATGAATGAAGCGATATGGAACGGCACAGCTATTTCGTTCGTAATTACGGTCATTCATTACTGAGTAAACCACAATTAAGAAACTTCGTTCTGATTCATCCTTGTATCGCATTGTTAAGCCAATATCTGTATCTTTTCCTTTTCATGCGTATTCTTTTCTTCGAATAAATCAAATTGTTCGACGCTGTGAGAGATTTTTCAAGATTAATTGGAGAACATCAAGTATTCTAAGTAGGTACCTTGCTCCATTATTTATAAATTCGGGTCAATATTCAATTTGTAGAGACTACAAATTGTTTAATAACTTGAATTAATTGAAATATTACATTGCCTATTATATCCAAATCTGTGTATTCAATCTAAAGTTGACAACAAAATCGACATGCAAATGGGTTTACTATGAGTAGTATATTAATATTAATGCAAACTACTTTTTTATGTGTTATTAATATTCTGATTTGGTTTGTGTAATAATGACAAGACGCGCGATTGACGCACGTCCAACTCATGCTACTCATGAGGTCACTTTCTCTCTTTATAGCACGTAATTTGATTTGAAAGGTAGCGGACTATTTGCGGATAGTGCCAATTCTGAACTGGCATTCTAATTCAGATACGGTAACCATGATTAGACATTTTTGTATTGTTTGAAAAGCTACAGTAAATGTATGCTTAAATAGGCCACAACACAATAAATCGTAAAGTAATTTGCGAGAATCGCTGCAACACCAAAGGCATTCAAGTTTAGTACTAAATAACTTGGGCACTCCAATTTAGATTAAGAGATACGCCGAACAGCAAAATTACAAGTTTGTAACTGCCAATTAGCTTTGGTAATAGACAAACCAAAATTAATGGACAAATTAAATTTCTAAGCAAACCGACAAATATTGGAAACTAGGAGAGATGGGGACAGCAGTCGGCAGTCGGGGACAAGTTAGCCTAATGAGGAGGAGAGGACGTGCCCCGAACATTCCCCCGCCTGCCGCGAGTAATTAAAGCACACCAGTACGATTAAACTAATAATTTAAACTTTCTTCATAGCGGAGCGGAATTATTATTATTGCCGGGGAAAGTTTCGGGCGGCGAAACGGGAAAGTAATTCCGGGCGGGTAAGGAGGGAGTTTTCAGAATTCCAACAAACTTTTCCGGGGGCAGACGAAAACAGATTTTGGTGGCAAACAAAGAGGCCGGGGCACTGGTGTGGGGCGCGGGGACGCAACCCTTCGGGCAAGTTTTGATGGAAACCAAATAGGATTAGCGCGAGAAAAGAATAAGTGGAGTGAGCCCAATAGACGGCGGACGGCGCTTTGTTAACTTGCCACCCGCGCTTGCGACCAGCCTACGAATTAGACGAACGACTCCGCTAGATTCGATCTTTACTAAACTGTTGGAGTTTCTGATTGTGGATTGTGATTGAATTAAATCAGTGGCAGTTTGGATAATTATGTGATTCGATTATATGAAGTTAGTTTACTTCGGAAACTAAACGGTTAAGTAATAATTCGAGCAAACAAGCATTATTAGGTCAGTTACTTAAACTAACAGAATAGAATAGCTAATTTACATTATTATTAAATGCATATATGGGCATAAAGGTAGACAATTGCTGACATCGATATCTTCCAGACAAACTTGGGATGAAATATCTACTACTAGTTCTTGCAATAAACGGTCATTTGTAGTCTAAACTTTTGTTTTCTATGATTGTTTGCTTAGTTTAAACCAGACTAGTGATTGTATGAATGTGTATAATATTCACCTCGACTGCAAGGGTCCATTTGCGATGGGACCCCGCATGCTATCCATACGCGCTCTCTTTGGCAGCATCTTGCGTTTGTCCATTTAAAGCGGCAGAGCCGCTTTAACCACCGCTACGCAGCGCGTCACCTGAAAACATACAACAAAACAATGAGGAAAGGTAATAAATGGTAAGCGTAATATTAAAAGATCACTGCAATCTGTGAATTGGCGAACCAGAGACATCTCAGATGCATTGACATCGACGACCATATATTTGGTAGTAAAACTTTGTCGACAAAATTCATGAAAATATCTGTACCACTATGTAAACCTTTAAGCTATTGTCAAACAGACAGGCGAAGCGAAGCGTTTTTGTTTGTAATGTATGGGATTGTTTGAAGCCTGTCACAGACTATCGGATCGTTTTCGCTTTTCTATATGACAGGATTCGCTTCGCTTTCGCTTCGCCTGTCTGTTTCACAATAGCATTAGGCATATTACTTTGTAAATGGAAAAGACCTCAGGCAATAGTTTCATGTTTTTGTGTCCACCCCAACTTTGCGGCAAAGTCGGGTGTTTCGAAAAGTTTAGCTTTCTGAAAAGTGACATAAAAGAATCATATAATGCTAAAAATTAACTTGATAAAAACTTAGGATTGACGAGTCATAATAATTGCTGATCTTTTTAAGGAAATTTTTAAGGATTACTATCAATAAACAATTTAAACCTAATTAAATAATGGTGAAAGTGGAGAAGAGTGAGTGGAGATTATTTGCTACAGATATACATATAAAAAAACCGGCCAAGTGCGAGTTGGACTCGCGTGAAGAGGGTTCCGTACGATGTTACCTATCACGTTTTTTTTTAAATCTGACCTAAATTGGTACGCCCAATATTGAGTGATTTACCATGTTATTTTAATATCATGGACTTCTTATAGTTTTTCCTATAATCTATAAGTAGAAAACTAAATTCTGTATTTAAAAAAAAAAATTAGGTTCAGTAGTTTCGGAGATAAGGGGGGGGAATGGTCAAATTTCGTCTATTTTCTTGAATAACTTGGAAACTATTTATTTTAAAACTACAAAAAAAATATATTTAAGATTGTCTCAACTAGACCTTTCATTTGATATGTCACACGATGCAGTTTTCAATTATTTTTTTTAATTTTCCCCTTCCCCCCAAAAAATTACCTCCCATATACAGATATGGACTTCTTATAGGTTATCCTATAATCTACATGTAGAAAACTAATTCCCGTATTTTTTTCAAAATTTTAGGTTCATTAGTTTCGGAGATAAGGGGGGGGGGAATGGTCAAGCTTCGTCTATTTTTTTTGAATAACTTGGAAACCATTTATTTTAAAATTACAAAAAAAATACAATTAAGTTTGTCTCCACAATACCTTTCATTTGATATGTCACACGATGCAGTTTTCAATTATTATTTTTTAATTTTCCCCTTCCCCCCCCCAAAAATTACCTCCCAATATACAGATATGGACTTCTTATAGGTTATCCTATAATCTATAAGTAGAAAACTAATTCCTGTATTTTTTTCAAAATTTTAGGTTCAGTAGTTTCAGAGATAAGGGGGGGGGAATGGTCAAGCTTCGTCTATTTTTTTTGAATAACTTGGAAACCATTTATTTTAAAATTACAAAAAAAATACAATTAAGTTTGTTTCAACAATACCTTTCATTTGATATGTCACACGATGCAGTTTTCGAATATATTTTTTTAATTTTCCCCTTCCCCCCCCCAAAAATTACCTCCCTTATACAGATATGGACTTCTTATAGGTTATCCTATAATCTATAAGTAGAAAACTAATTTCTGTATTTTTTTCAAAATTTTAGGTTCAGTAGTTTCGGAGATAAGGGGGGGGGAATGGTCAAATTTCGTCTATTTTCTTGAATAACTTGGAAACTATTTATTTTAAAATTACAATAAAAATATATTTAAGATTGTCTCAACAAGACCTTTCATTTGGTATGCCACACGATGCAGTTTTCAAATATATTTTTTTAATTTTCCCCTTCCCCCCCAAAAATTACCTCCTATATACAGATATGGACTTCTTATAGGTTTTCCTATAATCTATAAGTAGAAAACTATTTACTGTATTTTTTTCAAAATTTTAGGTTCAGTAGTTTCGGAGATAAGGGGGGAGGGGGAATGGTCAAATTTCGTCTATTTTCTTGAATAACTTGGAAACTATTTATTTTAAAATTATAAAAAAAATACGTTTAAGATTGTCTAAACAAGACATTTCATTTGATATGTCACACGATGCAGTTTTCAAAACTTTTTTTTTCATTTTCCCCTTCCCCCCCCAAAAATTACCTCCCACATACAGATTTTATCCATTCACGTCACACCTCTGTGCTTGGGTCACAGGAATTGATATGTGTACCAAATTTTAACCCAATCGGTTTAGTAGATTCGGAGATAATTGACTGTAAGCGACAGACAGACGGACACACGAGTGATCCTATAAGGGTTCCGTTTTTGTATTCGGACGTACGGAACCCTAAAAAACATGACCAACTAGTACTGAACTCTCAAGTAAAGCCTCCTGCAGACACACGCGATTAATCGCGCTGCGACAAGCTAATTTCCACTCTAAAAATACTGCGAATGAACCGCGACATGTCGCCCCGCGCGATTAATCGCGTGTGTCTGCAGGAGGCTTAAATTGTTACTTGCAAGTGCAACGTATTCTATGAATTGAATCGCAATCGTTTCCTTTTTGACAACACAATGAAATTCTTTCATAGTTTTTTGTAGGTAAATAAATAATATTACTATTTATAAATATACATCTCAAAAACATTTTTATTTACTAGAGTGCTAGACATAAAAAACATGACTATTTATACATAATATTTAAGTAAGTCAATTGTGTTCGGACTAAACTACAATAATAGTAAAACGAACTATTCGACTGTGCCGGAATTAATTTCAAATGAACGACACATAAATGAGTCAAGGTTTTCAATTAATTAATTATAATATTACATTGGCAATAACCTCGTACTCTGAAACACTAGCTTGAAAAATTCGTACAAACTACAAGGTTCGTCTAGCTTGTTCAAAACCACGACTTCAGTAATTTCCAGATTGAGGAATATTACGACTGAAAAAAATGGACTGATCAAAGTTAAATCAAATAATTTAAGATGGACCAAAAGAAAACGGAATTCTTATTCATTAAATATTTAACACGACAAAATTAGCCCGAAATATTAATATTAACGGTGCATCCACACTGCCGGTAACATTTGTGGAGCAACAAAAGGCAACACGGTAACATTCGGTAACTTTTGTGGCTCCTTGTTACTATTTGTTGATTGTTACTCATCCACACCGCACTAACATCCGACAACAAATGTTGCCGTGGGGTAACATTGTTACCGAATGTTGAGCAACGTTACTCGACTTACTTTAACACGTCAACACTTAGTAACATTAAATAACATTTTGTTGGCGGATGTTACCGAATGTTGAGCAACGTTATTCGACTTACGGTAACACGTCAACACTTAGTAACATTAAATAACATTTTGTTGGTTGATGTTACCGAGTAACATTTGGAAACGTTGAGCTACAAATGTTACCGGCGATGTGGATGCACCGTAAGTTAGTCAATGTTTATTTTTGTTAATATTTTTTAATGAAATCAAAGTTAATTAATTGTAAAACACACATAATCTCACGCCTCCTGCCCATGGGGGTAGGCAGAAACTACAGAGCTCCGCCTGTTACGATCCGTACATACTCCTTTCGCCTCATTCGGATTCAAACATTTGTTCATACAAACTCGCCGATTGCGAGCTTACTAGCTACGCACACGGCCTTTCTGAAGCACTTCACCAATAATTTCAGTGTAGGTGTTAATTACTTTAATAAGTACATATAGTTAAATAATCATAACCAAATTAAATTGAAAACTCACGTCGTTTTTGAACAAACTTAATATTGTATTTAGTACGCAAGGTTACGATAAATAAACTTCAAAGGAGCTAGCGACCGAAACTTCTCCCCTACCAACCAGGTTATTTCTTTGGGGTAAGCCTAATTGAATAACAACAAGATAAGCGGATAAACCTGTCTACCTGTAGAGAAAACGTTATAAAGTCAAAACACAATATACAAGGCCAAGGGCAACGAAACCGGTAGAGTACAGACAACGTCACGATGTGGTTAAAGGAAAGTATACTTAGATGCTTTCAAGGGGATTAACGACGATGTCTACTTATAGGACCTAATAAAGAGTATGCTTTCTTCATTATTATGTATCGCTGTTGGTTACCTAAATAAATAAATAAATAAAATAAATGCTTTACAAGTGGAAAAGCAAGGCAAGGGTTTTAAACTTTTAATCCTAATCATTTCCCATCCTAATCTTTACTAATATTATAAATGCGAAAATAAGTCTGTTTGTCACCTTTTAAAGCCTAAACCACTGAACCGATATACACAAACAGACATAGAATACTTTTCATCGCAAAAAAAAAGCAACTGTTCAAGAGGAAAACCACAAAAACGTTTTTACGATAGATAGCGCCACGTGTCTTTTGAATCATGATTGAATTTTATTATTACAAGGTACAACCCGAATTTATTATCCATTATTGTAAATTAAAACAACTGTTTCCAAACAAAACCCTAACGTTCCTAAGATGGCACCACTGTCTGTAAAATCATGATATTATTATAAGGAGAGTACAACCAGAATTCCCTCTCACAGAGAGGAGGCCTGCGAGGCTGCGACCTAACAGTGAGAACATTGAAAATGATGATGAACCTTATTTGTTAAACTTACGCGAAAAAAGCTGCGGGCAAAACCAAGTTCAATTTAAAAATATCGTGAACACATGGCGATATGCTATGTCTGTACCCCTTGACATTGACATTGTGTTTATTTATATTCAAGCTATTATGTAAAGTGTTACATTATATTGTAGCAGCTTTTGCTGATATTGAATTAAGGTCCATCTAAAAATTATTGCTAAAATAAAAGTTATTTGGCTCGGCCTAGTTACTTCTCTTGTGAAGTTTCTAGTCTGTTTTTGGATTATTTTATGTATTACAAAACCAACCATAAACAAGCTATGTAAATAATCTAAAAGCCCAGTCTTAAAACGAGACTAAACTAATAAATTAATCCTGAACAAAAACACTTTGTTTTTGGTAAATAACTTGGCTTATCATCAAACAACATTAATAACAATATTAATTGGGGCGAGTGAAGGGATTTCAAAGTAACTTTATTTATTAGAAAGTTCAGCGGGTCTAAAAGGGGTCACTGTAGCAACATCATAATTATGGATTGCGATAAAATTCGTTAAATGGAATATTATATTCTATTGATCAAACAGTAGAGTAGATAATTGATACAGCAACAACACTTACAGTAGCATTTATAGATCCCCAGTTTATACTGGAATTGAACTGTAGATGTCTACGAGTTAGCGGCTATTACCAGCAGTATTCTGTAACGATACCTACGGCCTTGTATGCAGCGCTGACCCAGCATAGAAACTAGTTATTGACAGCGACGTGTCACCATACTATCTCAAAGCTCGACGACGAGCCAGTAGTAGACTACAGCCTAGAATTCGTCTAGCTAGAGAATCGTATAGCTGGATATAAGTTATTGTTTACAACAATAACTATGAAAATAGAAGAATTTCGACCGACTAGATGGTACGAAACTACGAAGAAAGTATCGTTCTGCAATTTTTTCCGAGCTCCACGAAAAAATTCACGATTTATCATCTATGTATTTGTTTTTCTAGTACATGATGTTAGCCATAAAATGTTGGTAGCGACCAATTCATAACAAATAGGCAACCTGTCCGGATAAATACAATGATTATGAGTGATAACCGTTTGTAATGATAGGTTCAACACATACAATCATACTGCTTGTCTTAGGTTAGAAGTCGATAACTGCTGCTCGGAGTATATTTAATGATATGTTATTTATTCAGTTAAACATTGTATCATCGTAATTTGTAAATTGATGGCTCTCGAATCGAATGAAGGTCATCATCATCATCTTATCAGTCGCAGGACATCCACTGCTGATCATAGGCCTCCCCTATTGATAATCCTAGATTTCCAAAAAGACCGGTTGGAAGCGGCTTGCTTCCAGCGCGATACTGTGTCAGTGGGTCATCTTATCCTGTAGTCTTCTGGTTTATAATTAATAACTTAGAACTTTGAAATTCCTTTACCACTGTCCACTGACGTGCTGCATGATGGGACGTTTTCAAGGCTAAAGACTAAAACAGAGGGATACCCGATAAATGAGGCAGTTCGATCTCGTATGATAAAATCACTAAGATTTTAAGGTCTGTGATACGAGGGAGCTACAAGCTAGTTCAAGGTGGCCAGTAACAGCTTGATAAGAGTAGCCGGATCTAATGAAATGGCGTGCAATTAGAGAGGCCTGTGTCCAGCAGTTACTGCTACAGGCTGACGATGAAGATGTGAGGATACAAACATAGTTCAACACAAAAAACTAGGAATACAAGAATCATTTGCCGGAACAATCACTCTAGACAGTATAGATCTGCACAATAGAAAATAATATTTGACATACATTCAAAATACTTGCAATAACTTGCATAATATCTACAAAAGCATCTAAGCTATTCTCAATGGCTCGCTTATAATGTAAATACAACACATTATGGGCAGCCGTTTGGTTTATACGTTTTGTTTTATCTTGAATGTAAAGACTAAGCGCCGAGTTAAAAACGGATATAATAGGGATATTATGACAGGTTTCTCAATGTGTATGTGAATAGGCTATTAGACAGTATCAATATATTATAAATCTAATAAGTCCGTTATTTAGAGTTTGACTCGAGAGTGGAGAGGCTCGTGACGTCAGAATTCAGTAAAAAATGTACTAAATTGTGACGTATTGGCAATTTTGAAAGCATCAATATCTCCGTCAATTTTGGTTTGCGTAAAAAAGAAAAATACGGGTCAAGTATTATTTGATAATCTAACTGACGGATTAATTAGAATTTTTTAGTCAAATAGCCTATTGTGCTGTCGAGTCGTTGAATCTATGCTTAATATCATAAAGCTGAAGAGTTTGGTTGAACGCTGTCTAATCTCAAGAAATACTGGTTCAAAACACTAAATGTTTTTGTCTTGGATAGTCTATTTTATCGAGAAAGGCTATATAACATTACGGTACGATCAATAGGAGCCGAGCAGGGAATGTGGAACCGCGGGGAAAAGCTAGTATTTAATATTTTAAATCTGACAATGCTCTTGATTGTCCAATATTGATAACACTTTGAATGTTATGAAATGCTATTCGTTATAACGGCAGCAAAGCTATTCTTTAAAACAGCCGCATTTGTATTTACGATGTTAATTTTGTCTTGCATCTATGCAATGGAAACGTTTACGCGCTATCCGCTACAATATTACTCATAAACAGCGTATAAATGTATTATTTCCGCACCCAAGTCACACTTTTATATTTTAGTATAACGACCAGTTTTTGATTACTATTCAAATTAAACGCATAGTTACGAATGATTAAAAATTACACTACTTAACTACTAATCAAACAACTGGTCCTAAGTACACAAAATGCTGTTAACGCATCTGAGTTTTAATGAGGACGCTTCGCTAGGGAAGTGTGATGTGAATGATTAAGCACAAAATTAAATATTAAACAGTCGATTAGCACTGTGGCTAACTGCTCGGCTGTCTGCACTAACGGTCGCGGTATAAACACCTTAACCTCGATGACGTACTCTTCTAGTTCAGTAATGACGTTAACCGGCGAGGATACGATAAAAGCTTTTAAAATCTTTAAAACTTGGTCAGAATGCAACAAATCGATTGACCTATATCACAAATGGCCAGAGTTCTAGACTTTCAACGGAAGAATGTTATAATAATAATAAGTACGGTACACGGGGGACATCAGGAGGAAACTTACAGATTAACAATAATTTATTTAATTAATAAATTCTATGTCACAGTAGTAGCTCAAAGTTTACCAATTAAAACTGTCACCCGGTTTAAAAGTTCAGTCGAACTCATCAAAACTTCTTAATAATTACCGGGTGTATTTCTGACAAAACATACAATACATTACGTAAGAGACAGTGCCAACATCGTAAAGTCTTGAACCTATTGCAGCACGACTACAAAACAAAACAAAACATAAAACGGATAAAAAGAACCGCATCAAAATGCGGAAGGTGATCTGAATGCCAAAGGATCGAAACGACTTTGTTTAGTATACAAAACAGCTGTTACGTTTTGTATACAGCATCGTTGCTGATAAATATATGTTGTTGAAGTTACATAAGCGTTGTTACTATGTTGAATAGACGAATGTTTATTGACGTCATTGAGGAGATTGGCAAGATGATGAATTCGTTTGTTTAGCACCCTGAGGGACCTGTTATCACATCATTTAGCATTTTATTTAAATCTCATATCACACGCATCCTGAACAGCCTTCCTGATGTAGGAAATTGTAGCATTTATAAATAAAATATCTAGCGACCTGCTCCGGCTTCGCTCGGCATTAATTATATACTAAAACCTTCCTCGAGAACCACTCTATCCATTGGTGAAAACAGTATGAAAATGGGTGCAGTAGTTTTTGAGTTTATCCCGGACAGACAAACACAAGCGGCGGGGGACTTTGTTTTACAATATGTAGTGGTAGTGAAGTGTTTAATTGAATGTCAGTGGGTCACACCTTCTGTTGCATTAATCTCCTGAATTCTCTAGACAGAAAATGATTAACTAATTCGTCTGAGCTTGTTATCCTACACTCTACAAACGAACGAATGATGTGACTTAGTAATACATTCAAGACTTTAAGTGTAAATCTCATTAACTTCACCAACAACGATTGCCTCCCAGCGGAACGCGTTTCGGCACATTCTCCTAACAACAATGTAACGTAAACTAAGGGAAAACTATCGTATATCCTGGCACAAGGTTAGTTGATCTCGAAGCCGCCCGCTAAGTGCTCCCAGCCGTCGGGGAGACGGGGGCTCGGGGGCTCGGGGCCACGCCACATACGGCAATAAGTTACGTTTAACGATCGCAGTACCGCATATGTAGTAGCTGGATGGTCCGGTTATGTACTGAGAGCAAGCACTGTAGGTATGCGGTGCCCGGATAGATTTTATTACACGAACAAGATGGTTGGAGATAATTCTTTACAGGATCAGCGGATAGGTTAGATGGATTAGTTAATTCCTATAGTTCTTATGACTCAAGCTTTGACATTCCTTTTATAAAATCGATGAAAAGAAAGTGTACTTACCACTTCGCTCAGTATGTCATAACGAAGTGCAAATAACAGAGCCCCGTTTATTCCTAAGTAAATGGTAGCTCTAGCCCCGGGTCTTATAATAACAAAGATTCCCTAACAGCGCTCCAAATTATACTTTGACCTTGACATTTAACATCTGTCTTAGCAGCACACATTATGCATGATCCTAACAAGAATCTTAAGGTGCTTCTTCATCGGGTACATTCGCCTATAATATAACGTTACAGATTCGAGCATTACAATGCGTAGCTTGTAATGATACAATGTGTAATACCTTGATACAACTTGTAACATCAATTCACACATTATACGCCTCAGCCAGGGAGGAAGTATTATTATAATGTAATGCTGAAATTCGAATCTGAAATATTACATTACACGAGAATGCTCCTGGTGAGGAAGCGAGCACTTTTAGAGACATATTTCTACAGTCATTTTTCCGACTACTGAAGCAGACGCAGAAATTGCAAACAACACATAGGGGAACAGTGTATAAGACGGGGACGTTAATAATCGCGAGGTATAATGGGGACATACACTCTTTAGGCATACTTAACACAACACTAACGTAGAGCAAGCGCCATCAGGACGTCATTTGCAAGCGGCCAGAAGCAAATGGCGTCCTGTTGGCGCTTGTGCTACGTTAGTTTTGTATTAAGTTTGCCTTAGGTGTGTGATTTCCCATCATACCTCGTGTCCCCGTCTTATACACTGTTCCCCTACCTATATTTTATTGGAAACAAGATTACATTGTATATTCGGTGTGATTAAAATATCGGTTTCATAATATCAACATAATTATTTCAATTTTCATTAAGACTTGAGTTTGTTATGTAAATACAAGTTACATCTTGAGTGACCTTTAATATGATCGGTTCAAGATGAATCGTAAATTAGTTATGTGATGAGTTAGCAAGCTCTGTGTATGATACGCAAATCGTCGTCGACTCAGATATTAATTTGCTAGTTATCTGTAGAGTTGGCGATGTTACACGAACTAATAATAGCTAGTTGGAAGTTTAGATTGGAAGACAGGGTTTGAGAGCAATTCATTAGTAAGGAATGGGATCTACATGATAGTCAGGTTCAGGTACCCAGGTGGTTAAAATGCTTTTTGGGATAGGGAAAGGGATGAATACAAACGCAGGGATGAATGAAAACAAAAAGAGAAGTTGAATTGAAACGGTATGTTATCAGTTATCATTGTTATGAATAAATGCCCTGCTTTATTTAATGAAATACACTACATCATTCAGAAACAACATGGCAATATTCCGTATCAATTTAACGTGAAAATTGGAGTGTTTACACGTGGTCCGGTTTTCTAAGTTTGGTTTCGATTTACACCTTTGTTTCTGTACATGCACCTCGTTTGGTACTAATTGTCTTAGAAATCATTCAAGTGACCACAACACCATATACCTATGTATGTATGTAAAACTAACTACTAGCTTAGTATATAATAGCGCTGACCAGTTTATTATTGTATGTAATCGTCTAGCCTAGACGGACTAATAAGTACCCCGTAGTGCAGTCGTGTTGTGTCCGACTCGACCTTCGACGTAATTGCGTAAATCGATGCGTGGCTAATGCGCCGGCCGGCCCACATGACACTTGACTTTAGTTCAAGAGCTACCAAAATGATCTGTTACATACGTAAATTCTTCCTTTTATCCCATGGTGGAAATAAATTTGTTATTGATAGGCAAAATAAGGTGTTATTTTAACCATTAAAAGACAGTAATATATGGGAAATCCTCTTTTAGCATTACATTTTAAGGAGCATGGCATAGTTTTCGCATTTTTTATTAGCATTAATTATAATGTTTTAGCATAATGTTAAATATCAACATAACTACATTATAATTTGGTATAATAACTATTATTATAGTGATAAAGTCATCAAATGAGTCCCACCCAGAGCAGGACGGGAGGGATTGTCAGACTTGTATTGACTAAAATCCACGGTGATCCTTCAATATTTCTTTGCGTTCCAGGTCCGAGGTCACGGTTACCCGATAAGACAGTCCCGCAACCCCCGGCAACGTCTAAAATGCTTATACATAAGTTGGAGTAGTAATAAGGTGTGGCAGCAAAGGCAAAAGTTCGAAAACTGCATAGATTTTCAGATTTAAGTGTCAGTTCACGCTAGGTTTTATCCCAGGAAGCGTAATAGCACTGAGTATGCGAGAATTATGAGACAGGAGCTAGCACTTATGCGAGAACGTCATCTCTCACCCAAACTCGTTTTTCCGCGGGCTTTGAAGCGCCGACACTACATGGAGCTTTTAATTTCAACAAGTGATAAAGCGAGGCTATCATGCTGTTACATGGGGCTTTATCGTCGTCGAATGAACGGCGATGACTCAGACTGAGGTAATAAACACCTGTTTGAGTCTTCGGAGAAACAGCCGTCACGTGTGGTTGAATGTAAAAATTAAGGATTTAAATGAACTTAAGTTTTTTATTTTCTACTTCGTGTGTTGAATTCAGTTTGAAGTCTAGGGAAGTTATTTTAGTTTTATGAAAAGTACGGTTCAACTAAGGACAGTTTGTGAACTTCATTTTGCGACGCCATGCACGTTTTTAACAAAATTGTTACCTTATGAAAATAACTCAAGATAATAAAGATAATATATCGTACACTATTAAAAAAATAATTTGCACTTATTATTGTATTCCTAAAAGTTATTTTCAAGTGACAGTTGACAGATAGACACTCTTACTTAACTGAATCGCATAGTACGTAATTATGATATCTGCAATAAAATAATAGTTAATTGTATTAATAATGAGTTGTGGCCCGAAATCTCCGCATGCGTGGAAATTATCCCAATCAATGGATCAAATAAATCCATTCATTATTAGTAGATGTCATACAAAAATAGCATATTGTTAGTGTTGGATGTTTATAAGATCAAAACCCTTTTCAAAATCACAATGAAACCTATCTAATGTGTAAATCTCTCACTACACTTTCCAACATACAAACCGACCACATCATATCAGAAACAGTATCAGCATTATGTTGTAAACAATACCAGTGAAACGGTAACACACGACGGCACATTTTTATGTCAATAAGGAAGCTGGGAAGAGGTTCCCTATAGCCATGAGAAAAATAGAAATTGTGTCAGCTGCTTTTCCCTCCGAGTTGTGATTGAGAGTCAATAGTGGAAATAGATTGGATTAGTAACTTTGTTTAGTGACGTTATGCGGTAACATTATTGCAGGGATTTCTAAGATTTGTACAGTTCAGATATTGGATTATATTGGATTACATGAAAAATTCAACTCGGCTGGGCAGCGTTCGGGAAACTGCGTAACGTTTTCTCGTCCAAAATACCTCAGTGCCTCAAGTCGAAAGTTTTCGACCAATGTGTGTTACCAGTGATGACGTATGGTGCCGAAACGTGGTCCTTTACTGTAGGCCTCATTAGTAAGCTCAGTATAGTCCAACGAGCTATGGAGAGGGCTATGCTTGGAGTCTCTCTGCGCGATCGACTCAGAAATGAGGAGATTCGTAGACCAAAGTTACCGACATAGCCCAACGAATTAGCAAGTTGAAATGGCAGTGGGCAGGCCATATAGCACGCAGAACTGATGGCCGATGGGGTCGTAAGGTTGTCGAATGGAGACCACGCACCGGCAAGCGCAGCGTAGGACGTCCACCCACTAGGTGGGCAGACGATCTTATGAAGGCCACAGGATCACGCTGGATGCAGGCCGCTTACAACCGGTCCTATTGGAAGTCTAAAGGGGAGGCCTATGTTCAGCAGTGGACGTCTTACGGCTGATATGATGATGATGACATGAAAAATTCTATCTCAACAATAATCTCAAGTGGGTAAACTTTTATGTGAAAGAAATCTGGTTAGAAAAACAATCGTAATTGTAAGAAGAGTATCGTTACAAGTGCTTTAACGTAATCGAATTATCATTATCATCATCATCAGCCTATTATGATTCCACTGCTGCGACACAGGCCTCCTCCCACGGAGAGGGATTAGGCCATAATCCACCACGCGGGCCCACTGCGGATTGGTAGGTATATGTTGCATGTCTTCGAATTTTTGGTTCTAGCACATAACGATTTCCTCACGGTGTTTTCCTTCACCATTTTGAGAGCAGTGATTATGAGATAAATTACAAAAAGTAATGGGTCTGGCTTGGTCGGAACCCACGACGTACAATTCGCAAGTCTATTACTTCGCTGACTTTCATAAAAACGTCAAATCTTTACTTCAATGGTTTTATATAGGTCAAGGTCATTTAACTACATTTTTAAATAATAAAACCATTTATCTCACCTCGGCAATCATCCCTTTAAGGAGTAGGCAGCATTTAACTGGGTCAAGGTCAATCGAATGCATTTTTAAAAAGGTACGAACAGTAACATTAACTTTAATATAATGCTTTCTCTGTTGAATCTGTTGATGATGGGTCGAGGTGAGCTAGATGTATTGATTGACATAATTAAGCCTCCTGCAGACACACGCGATTAATCGCGCGGGGCGACATGTCGCGGTTCATTCGCAGTATTTTTAGAGTGGAAATTAGCTTGGCTCGTTGTCGCAGCGCGATTAATCGCGTGTGTCTGCAGAAGGCTTAAAGCTTTCATTCAGTTTTAATCCCCTAATAATGACACCATCGTGTACTATTTGCAATTATTTTACACAGGGATTAAAACCTGTTAATCATGCAAAATACGTCACCGTGTTAAATATTATCTTGATTATAAGATCTCCTTTGCTTCAACTCGATTTCATAAATCTAAAAATCATTGAGAATTACATAACTACGTAAGTAAATTAACGTTCAACGAGTTTCAAAGCACAAAATCTTGATTAAACAACCTTTTTCGTTACAATAGGCTCGGCCTTGATAATTATATTAAAACTATAAATAAATAGCTCACAAAAAAATATAAGAACATAGTAATTTGACGTTTTTTATAGTCGCCGTGAACCCAACCTCCAATAGTTGATGGGGCAAAATTTTGTACAATTAATAAAACTGAACTCCCACGCAAGGGTTTCTAAGAATGGATAAATCTACACGTACGTTAAAAAAATCAGATCATATTAATATAGGTCAATAAATATTTGTCCCGAACAAAACTGTACAGAATGCGGACGCTTTTAAACTAGTTCAAGTAATATTTAACAAAACTTCAAATTCGTACGGCGTACCATTTTTACTTTTTAGTCAGAATGCCTGAATTTCAACAATGCATGTTTGGAAAAATGGACACTGATTTAGGTTCCTTTTAGTATTTGTTTGTTTCATTGGTGCGAAATAAAGCTGGAATAGTGTTTAGGAAGAAAACGAGTTGAGTCACTTTACAAACTTAATACATAAAATTTAGATTTACCATATATTATGTTTATTACTTGTCCAATTTCCGATATTTCGGCATATTTCCGTTGTTTTAGTCACCATTTTCTAACATCACGACAATAATAATAATCTTCGAAAGCATGGTCAGAGATGCATCATTACTTAGTACTTTCTGTAATATCACGTATTTATTTTAGGAATACAATGATAATTATCTGAGATGAAAGTGCCATCATTATTTTATCCTGTTTAATGTTCTTCATGTCAGTTTATAAACTCAAAGATTTATGAAATTTTCAACTAAGCAATCGTTCTGAATATGACAGGACCGATGGTTTTTCAGTGCCTATTGCTACGACTCATTATACACCGTGTTCCGGACGATATACATAAACTTCGACCAGATGTTCAAACCACGGAAGTAAGCATTTTTCATTATGGACACATTAATAAATTCTTATTTTTTATTTTTTGTTAATTTTCATACAAACTAAATACCTAGACGTAAATAACCCGATATGCATGCCTCTTTATCCGAATTGGCAACGTCGTATTTTCATTCATAACATTTGGCGGGCTGAAACAAATGAAATGCAAATAGTATTTGATAGATTTCAAATTAAGATACTTTCTCACTGCATAGCTCAATTAAATTTCATTAAATGAAATTACAAATATCTTTGTAACGAAGCCTTTTTAAGTACTACTTCCTTTGTTGGATTTGATTTGTAAAAGCCATAGAAGTATTTGCTAAAGTTTATGGATAACGTGAAGAACACGGTGTATAAAAAAATCTCAAAGAATGGCACCTACTGAATATTCTCTTCCAACTTAGATTCTTCCGTATCACTTCTATTCACTATCAAAAATATAAAGTACAAGTACTCTTTGAACATTTTATAAAATACCTTTCAAAGGCTCTTTGATGTTTTATACGGGCGATATTTTGTTCCCCGTGGTCAAGAACGCCGTATACCGGAGATTTTTCTCATGTATCTCGTAAAGAACGAGGTCCTTGTATGTGAAATATTTAGAGAGCATGGAACTGGAATAAATTCAGGAGAAGCGAATAGCGATGGGAAAATGTGTACTGCTATAAGTGCTATACGATATAGGTTGGTTGTATACTTTATTTTGCTTTCAACTTTAACCTTCTTTATTTAATCAGATAGTTTTAGACTGTGCTGGTCGATTAAATGTTAAGTGATTGATGTGTGATTGCTATCATGAAATAAATGCTACTTTTAATTGCGATATTTAAACGAGTATTTATTAACCAGTACCTTATTATTTTGCCTTTTAAATATGACATAGATCTTGTTATTTGTAGAACTGTTCGATTATCTAATATTCTTTAAGTTCTACAGCCACAGATGCAAAAACATTTCACAGTGACTAACTAATCTACGAGCACTATCGAAACTGTAAAATCACCATTTTTTGATGAAATTGAAAGTTCGTATACTTTCAGATTGAGAGATTTACATCGAACAAAATCGAAAGACTATAATTGCATTCTAGCTCTCCTGTAAAGTACGTAATTTAGAGTCGATAACTCGATGATTCGTAGTCACAGTCCATTTATGGAATTGTCATATAAGTATCTCATTGTTCCGTTGTTTTAGTCACCATTTTCTAATAACACGAAAATAATAATAATCTTCGAAGGCTTGGTCAGAGATGCATCAATCAATACTTAGTAGTTTCTGTAGTATCACGATTTTAGGAATATGTACAATGACAATTATCTGAGATGAAAGTGAAAACGTGTCCATCGGCTGCATACGCCACAACGATTTGAATGAAGCTGCCAACTAGTACTTGGCACGTGCTGTATAATAACGGTAATTGGTATTTAATGAACGTTATAACGCAGCACTATGTGAGGGTGTGATATTGTAATATTCAGCCATTCACTCATGGGGCTAAAATTAGAATTTATTTATTAAGTATTCATCATAACCCTGAATGTATTCCTAGCGTCGATTTGAACCTATTAAGATTAACTAACCAATAATTCCAAAACACAACTTTGAATTAAAATTAACAATATTTTAAGGCCGACCTACGAGGCTACTACTGCTACTGGGCTTCTCCCAGTTGTAATGTCCCTTTGTGCCTATTGGCCTTGTTTTGTTCCGTCTCCTGCTTGCATGGATGGAAGTGGAAACATATTTTTTCCTACTCCTCCTCCACTATTCTTTTCTGATTAATTTCGTTACAGGATCCAAGACAGGTAAATTCATTCTCAGGGACACGTCGAGCTTCATTGTCTCGGCGTTTTTCCGGTTGCTACTGTTGATCCTGGCTTTCAGGAATTGCAGTGGTTTTGGAATAGTGTGGTGGGTTTGTCCCATAAAAAAAGATCATAAAAAGGATGTCAATTAATTGGTGATTCAAATACCCTTTTATTTGGATTTGGCAACTCATATTCTGTTGTTTCATTAAGTTCCATATAATCTCTGTCAGTAGTTACCCCCAATTCAACTAAATCATATTCCACACAGTCCGTATACATAATACTACGTTTATTTACTTCCCCTGCTCTTATATCCATCAACATACACCTATTCCGAAATGTTTTTGTAATTACATATTACTTTCCAATAGCAATAGAATCAGTGCAATACTTTCCAAGACAACTTTCTTTTAATAATTGAGATACAATGGAACAAAAATAAGAGTAAATCTACGAGTACTATTAAGTCCAGCGTTCACACGTAATAGGAGACTACTGTAGGTACCTAGTTATCTTATCTCTACCTGTTATTTATAGAAGGCGAGCGGTCGTTAAATTGCACCTGTGTCAGTACAAACGAGACGTTTTAATATTTATCGTAGAAAGGTCTAGTAGTAGCGACGTGTCTTCATGATAAAAGAACACGTTAAATATAGTTATGGAAGCTTCTATTTGTGTGAAGAACCAGCTGTTGGGTACTTATTTCAATCAATAATAACTAAAAGTATTGAAGAAATACTCCATCACATTCACTTGAATATGTCAATAATATTAATGAGAAACGTTTGCCTATGAATGAATGATTTATGATTACTAATTGATAATATTTAATATTGGGGGAGATAATTCCATTATGTCATGCAACATAGTAGTGATCTTGGATGTAATATTAGTTATGATCAGTTAAAATATCAAAAATTGTTCAGAACATGTATTTATGCAAAAAATGTTTCTAGAAATACAGTTCAGTTTGCCCTATTAATCACTACTGGCCATTCTACTTAACTTAGGTAACATCAAATTCAATTCATTCAAATCAAATTCATCGACAAAAAATATCATGTAAGTAGACATAACAGAAATTCGGAACAAGAAATCTTTTTTAAGTTCTCCTGTCAGGTGCATCTTCAAGTCTCATTGTAATAGACCTGCATAGCATTATTATTAGACCTAATTACTTCGGAATAACTACGACGACCATAGCACGTACGTATCCGTACTAATTAATGTATGTATTTATCACTTTAGAACTTCAAAGATAAGACTACAATGTAATATACATTTACTGAGAAATATAAGATATTCTATAATAAGCTCATAACAGTGATGACAGAATATAAACAAGGTTTATAATGAAAAACATAATGAATAACAACACGTTTTTTTATCGTCTGTGGTGAGCAATTGCTTCATTCAATATTTATTATCTGCGTCGAACCTTACGAGTAGATCAAACCTGGTTTGCCAGGTAGAGAATTCTTAACTGGACAGTCCTGTTTTCACAGGACGTGTGTCCGTGTGTAATGTCGGATTATAGGAATTGAATTGAACATGAAGGTATTTATAATTATACTGTGTGTTCATGGTTAAACTTCTTTAACATTGCATTGTTGCATCATCATCATCATCATCTCAGCCATAGGACGTCCACTGCTGAACATAGGCCTCCCCTTTAGATCTCCACATATACCGGTTGGAAGCGACCTGCAACCAGCGTCTTCCATTGTTGCATACTTATCATTTTATAAAACCTAAAGCTGATAAAGAATGATGATAAAATTATTGTCAGGGCTACCGCTCACTGGAGACCTCTTGTCGCGGAGACTTTTTGTTTCCCTGTCAAATGTATAGGCCGCTAGAAACTATTTGTCACCATAATCAGCGCACTTATTATGTTGGATACTATTCAGACTACATCTGGAGTCATTTATTATACGGACCTTGTGGAAACTCGAACAAACTTCCGTGCGTTCAAGCGTTTTTGCCATGCCTATTATTGGAATCAAATTTAGCAGCTCACAATTTAGGACCCATTAATATTAGTAGTCATTTTTACCCGTGGTGCAAGGCAACTGGGCTTCTCCCAGTTGTAATTGTCCCTTTGTGCCTATTGGCCTTGTTTTGTTCTGTCTCCTGCTTGCATGGAGGGAAGTGGAAACATATTTTTTTCCTATTCCTCCACTATTCTTTTCTGATTAATTTCGTGCAGGATCCAAGACAGGTAAATTCATTCTCCGGGACACGTCGAGCTTCATTGTCTCGGCGCTTTTCTGGTGGTTGCCACTGTTGATTCTGGCTCTCAGGAGTTGCAGTGGTTTGGGAATAATGTGGTGGGTTTGTCCCAAAAAAAAAAAAATCAGCGCATTTCCATCTTTATAGACTCGACATCCCAGGAAAAAAGTCTTGCAATAAAAAGTCACAGTGAGCGCCTGGCCTAATAGTTAATACCTAGTCATGTTGACATCCAATTTACGTACATAACTTAGCCATTCGGAGAACTAAGAAAAATACACACTTTATAAACTTGATCTAACAGAACACTAAAGAAATTTAGGTCCGCTAAGTTAGTTTTAAGTCCAGGCCATTGCCATCTTGTTTAAAAGGACCGGTCCAATCTAAAACTTAAAGCGGGCGAACCCTAACATTAGTGTGGGAAAGGCTAGAAAGCTTGCCTATCTAAAATACTGCCTGTCGAACGTAAACCGTTGTACTACACGGTCTAAAAAGCTGGACCGTTCTAACAACCTATTTATCTCAATGGTCTGACATGACTGTCACAAATAGTAGTGTTGGTTGATAAAGAACATACTTTCTTTGTGAGATTACATTTTAACTTACTAGAGACTGCTACCGCCCGCCGCCCCGGGTGAAGCGTTAATTTAGAATTTAACAATCAAATTGGGTTGTTCTCTGCTTGTTATTCATCGAATCATGATCCAAAAGATTTCTTCTATTTAGATTCGTGGCGCATCTATTATCATAAGAACATTATTGTTGTTATTCTCGGGAACAGTGCGTAGTCAAGTTTTTTCGGGATGAAAGGTGATTGTCCTTTTTCGGTACACCTGACAACGTATTTGAAAATTTTCAGAATGATCAACTTACCGGTCCTGTTGGAAGTCTAAAGGGGAGGCCTATGTTCAGCAGTGGACGTCTTACGGCTGATATGATGATGATGATAATGATCAACTTCATATACATGCGTGTAAGAAACGGTAACAAACAAACTTACTTTCGCATTTATGTTATCAGGAAGAATTAAGCTTTCTAAAGACAGTAAGATCAAACTCAGATGGAAGTCCCTGAGTAAAATTGATGTAAGGAAATTCATGCATAAACACAATCTAATAACGTAACGTACTGATGTTCAGGTGCATCCGTTAAGACTGAAAGCCGAAGTCGCTCCACCAATGATCATAGATGCGTAAATCTAGAGGCTGCTAGCTCTGAAGAGCCGTTACAAATTTTGATGAGGTCAGATCGATCTGAAGATACAGCTGAACATATAAAGCTATAGCCTTGAGGCTTAAGAGTGACAGAGAAAGGAACATGTTTTCTATAATAGGTAACTAATGATTTAGCTGTTTTTGTAGACGTTCATAATGATCGATACAAGCGCCTTCCGTTATCAAGGCGTCATGTGTCAATTACCAGTGACTGAACGCCTACATCCCTAATCAATCTCGAAAACGAGTTTAGCTTTTTTGTCATTCTAAATTATAAAGATGTACATCAATTTGCAAGTAATTTAGGTGCCTTGTCAGATTTCTGGAAGCTTTTTGAAGCGCGGGT
This sequence comes from Agrotis exclamationis, assembly GCA_950005045.1. Classification (NCBI taxonomy): domain Eukaryota; kingdom Metazoa; phylum Arthropoda; class Insecta; order Lepidoptera; family Noctuidae; genus Agrotis; species Agrotis exclamationis. The sequence continues at coordinate 863,327 of OX465439.1, forward strand.
GTAACACGACGCGCCGTCATCCCGGGCATGGTCCATGATCGGATGGCGAGTCACCCATTACTCGCCGTCCGTATGCCCGTGGGCCGACTCTGCCCTGGAGCGTAAATGTGGTGCTACTCCACAAACGATGAGGCACTTTATATCGTGCCCTGTATGTCCTGCTGCCCTGTTCATTACAGAAGCTGATGAACGATTCTGAGGACACTCTTGGCCCAATTCTGGGCCAACTTAGAATACCATCGACACGCTAAGAAGAAGAACCCATCATACATTTAACAAAGATTCAACTAACCAGCGCTGCTCTTGTGATGTAGTCAGTCCGCGATCACCGCTCCATCGGCACACCGGCATTGACTTGACGCCGGCGTCGGCGCCACTGCGGACGCTCGCACGCACACACACACACTGGCACTGTCACTGGCACTTGCAGCCAACACTGGCACTCACTTGCACCGCACTGTATGGACACACGACACGACGTACGGCAGCGTGGCCGTCCGAAACTTCACTGATCACTGCGTCCGAATGCTTTCACTGCACCTGTAACAAAAGATGAGATTATGTTAGATTATATTCTATTAGTCGCTAAGATCACCGCAGTCATTGACTTAGAGTATTTCTAAAGTGTCAACTGTATTAATATGAACTAGCTTTATTTCTATTCTTTCCAATCCAAATCTCAAGTAGTCATTAGAACCGAAAAGATTCTTTTAAGCAGTGGATTGAATTGCAGTTAGAATATTGGCCATCAAATGCGTAAAAATCTTCGTAACTGCAAAATTCTTCATACTCTCGTTGGAGAGTTCAACAATACGCCAGATGGTAACCATTGCGGTTACCATCTGGCGTATTGTTGAACTCTCAGATTTGGACAAGATTTAATTAAAATACTACAATTTTAGGGGCTTCAATAAATCTAGACGACCCTGTAGCAAAGCTATTTTATGATGGAGATAAAAAACATAAAAGTTTAACCGTCGGTGCTTATAAAAGTATAGTTGCATGCGTTACTTCATCTCCCTAGGTCACAACAGGTTGCAAAGGGTCAAAGTTCGTCGACCCCTCTGAAAGAAGTTTGTGCCAATCTGGAAATACCAGTTCCATTGAATGGTGATAAACTTGTACCTATAGCACAATACATCACCTGCAGAATTGTTCGGGATGAAATGCCAAATAGTAACATTCCAACATTGATAAAGGAAGTAAAGATAAATCTCGCCGTAAAAGGGTATAAAATGATACATAATGTAACATTAGGTACATGTCGGTGGTCTAAAGTCGTTATTTAGTTTTACGTGGCTACGTCTGGTCGTAGCGACGACGTAATATTTTACGGTCTATAAACGGACGGAGCAACATTGTTGTTTTACAGGCGCGGGGTATTACCTGCATTGTTTCCATACAAACTAACACGTACGATACTATGGTATGAGTGCTAGTATGTAAACATGGTAAGCGATTTTGTGTGCTATTGATGGTTTGCCGACAAACGCGAGAGGAAACGATTTGTCATTAAAATTGGTCCTTTCATTTATGAGCCTTCTTAAAGTTTATGTTGATACTTACCACTGTAGCAGTAACTGTGACTTGCGTTCAGCTACTAGATTCTTTCAGAACTAAAGACTGATTTGTGGCATCAATACGATACGCAAGAAATTAGTTTCAATATCGAACTTCAGAAGTAAACATAAACATGTCTGAACTTTTCAAATAAGGTGACACTCATTGAAGATTGTTATCTAAACCTTTGACAGTTATTCGAGTTGTGGTATTTGTTTTATCAACATCGTTCACTTACAAAATTGAACACGTACGCTCAATTTCGAAATTGACTGACTATTTTGGAAGTTACAAACGTAACATTAAAGATAAACATGCTACAGCATATGGAAGCATAAATCAACCACAAACTACGAAATTAATGAGGTCAGAAAACCAATCAAAGAGATCACTTCCTCTATAATCCCTTTTAAACTTCGCACCAACTTTGCTTTGGAACTAAAAGTTGTGAGCGCGACAGCACAAACTTTAAAAGCCGTTGCAACTTTGTAAGCTAAAGTAATATGCTTAAATAGTATCCGTGTGTAGTCTACCATAGACAAACAAGTAAAAACTACTACAGTAAGGAGGTCAAACGAGCAAGCAAAGTAAGCAAACAGATCACTGATTCATATAATCCCTTGTGAAGTTCGCATCAACTTCATCGCAACTAAAAGTTGTGAGCGTGAGTGTACAACGGTACAGCTATGGAGGCGTGTAGATCTGCTCCAAGTGTGCCGTTGTAATTTCCGTAAAAAGCATCTGTCGAGACGGGGAACAACTCGGCCGAACATTGCAGGCACAACTATACGAGAAAGTTTTAATTGAAAGGAGTATTGATCGCGTCCGGTAAGACGTGACAACTGCTGTTTAATTAGTGAGAATTGGGACGATAAGACCTGAATTATAGACAAAACAAACGTGGATATACTACGTCGCGTGTAATAAACATGATAACTGAAAGTCATTCCAATTGAATCAACTTATTGTAAACAGAACATGATTGTCTGCAATACATTCAGATCACTTCGTATGTTCACAGAATTGGCTTCTTCATACTCATTTGAAATTCCGAATTCAGCGTTGTCTAAACGCGTATCGGGTCCAGATGAAAATAAAACGGAATCTGGTGTAAAAGTTGAGAGTTTTATGGACTTTTTATTCAGTTGGATGTTATCTTCAATGACAAGTGCTTTTATAGCACTTGAAAACGGCATTTGTAGTTTCGCAAACAACAGGAGGAATCGAGAGCATTAGCATAGAGACACAAACATCATACTATCCTTTAATAAAACTGACGCATAACTGATTTTGAAAAGCTACCTCGAAAACATCTATCTTAAAGATATTGATACTGACAATATCAGTGCCAAAGATACTACTACTAATCCTGCGTTTTATGGTAAATCAGGTCAGTCATTAGTCGAACATGACAACTCTTCGCCAGACGACAGAGCTGATCAATCAGGAGCCCTTCAAAATGGACAAACTGAGCCATACGCGGAGTGATGCGGAGTAATTGCACGTTCCGTTCCCAAGATTTCAACAGTTATGTCTGTTAACTGTAAAAACATTTCGTTCAATTATAAAGATAAGTGCTATTGATAATGATATTGAGCTGTCAGTAAAGCCAGCTGGTTGAGTAATGGCGGCGGTTATTTTCCAATTTTACAATGAATCAGTTTGAGTGGCCACTTCTTTGTTAGATGCGAAGATAATGTTACTTCCGCATGTCGGCACTAAGAGACTGGTTTTCTCAATTTCCGTATTGTAATCGTACTTTCAATTATCGCTGTAATTGTTGCGTTTGAAGTTGTACTTTCTTTTCATGTCCGAATAGATGTTTAAAGCATAAAATAAAAGTAATGTTTCTTTGTTACGATGTAACTGTAGTAAGATTGTGAGTGGTTTTATTTGAGCTCGCCGCCTTTTTCAATTTACGTTTACTTTGAATCCATTTAAGCTTTAAGCTTTCACGTATCTTTGTAAAAACCGCGTGAGCAGGAGGTTCCCAATGTTAACAGACTTATTTTAAAGTAAAAGAAACCGGGAATGTACTTCGAGTTTAGAACTCAAAGCAGTCACTTTTAATTCCTTACGGCGTGCCTCTCAGTTCCGAGTGGGACGGTCGCATAAAGAATACCGCATGCATTTCAAAGCAAGGAATCCAGTCGTGCGGTCCGGCCGAATTGCCGTACCGACAGATAGATGTGTGCAATCCACATCGCTATCTGTTTAATTAACGTTGGGGAAACGTTTTCTTATCGACGAATGGCGATGGTTACTTGAAACCGATAAATTGTTATTGCAACTCGGGTCGTTGGACTATCGATTCCCGAGGTTGGCTCTGTTAACTTACTGTTCGAAGGAGACAACGCCGACTGGTTTTGGCAAGGCTTTCTCTGCGACTTTCTGCTTCTTTTTTTTTCGGTAAATAGCTCAAATTATCTTAAGCGATGAGATATCAACTTCTTCGTTAAAAATCAAACATGAACAAACTGTGCATAATTTTTTACTACTATCTACCAAACCGGTGATTGACACAATAAAACTCTTTCTTCATTGTTACTATTCAAGCTATCCAATCCAGTACCTTGAATAAAACCCGGTATTAAATAAACGAAACAAAGCCAACCAAACAAACGGTCCACTGAGCAAAATTCAAGCTCTAATTCACAACGCTTTCAAAATCGATCATTTTAAACGAACCCAGTTTCCCATACACGTCAAATGGGACCCCTTTCACCGCCAACACAGGAGATATAGAACCGCTTTGTCCGACCACAGAACTAGTCGGCGATATCGATATTATCAGATGAGAGAGACACAGACCCGTTTCCGAAGTAGACACACTGATTCACCGTGTACAAACTGATAGCATTTCGAGGGAACACCGTACGGCTCAGTTCGTTAATTGGAAAGCGATGTTTAATTACAGATATCTGTGTTCGTCCTTCCGAGGGTAGTTGCACAAACATGGTAATTTACGGGCACACGATAATCTTTGACAAGCGATCCCTTTGAGACGGTATTGATTGCCTTGCTCCCGAGAGTAATGTAGACGGATAAGACAATGACCAATTACCATTTGATTAATTACGCTAGACAAGCCTACGTGCTGGGGTTTTATTGATTCTCTACACGATTGGTGATTGACTGTACTCATGAAAATGTACACTTTTTCTTGGTAATTCACGCATAATGTATGTACAAACATCGTAGTAATTAAGTACGTTAATGGAATGGTAACCAAATGAAACGATTTCATGGAAATCCTTAATTACATTACAAAATATCGTAGAACGAATGTTCGTTATGAATTACACGCTTTAATGAGTACAATCATTCTCTACTTCTGGCCGCGGACAATACACAATGAAACGAATTAAAAGTTGCAGAATATTTCAGAAATCGTCCGTTACAACTGTTACAAGTCCCAATTCAAAAGATAACTTCCACAGATCTAGTTCAATCAAGTTCTTGGAATAAGCACATGGTTTCCATTGACACAAAAACATGACAGCCGAAAAGTAGGACGAACTTTAATAACTCCCAAAACAGAAATAAGTTTATTCGTATAAGAAAAGAAATCAAGAGTGACAGCTTCCAGAATATTTTTCTATTCTTGCAAGAGTTTTGTAGATACCTATCACATCTCACTGCGAATGTGACATTATATCTCGAAAATATATTTTTCTTTCTGCTCCTAATAAACCGTATATTTGTGAACGTGTAAAATTGGTGTTGTACGAATAAGATTTCAAATTTCTAAATAAAACATTCAGAATTCCGTTCACAAAAACATATAATACTTTGATTGCTGATCCATACAGTTTCATCAGATTTATGTAACACACCTTTGATGAATGGAACATAAATTTCTCAGGATAGAAGATTAGACTGCGAGACTTCGACCTATTTCCGAAGTTCCATCCGAATTTCACTCCATCACGGTAGTAGGATACAAGACGGATCAATTTGAATATTCAACGGTTAGCGAACAAGAGTTTGATAGTCTGGAAGCTTTCTGGTATAGACCAAGCAAAGATACAGGCAAACTTGTGCCTTAGCTTGTTAGCGGGCGCAGACGAGGTAATTTTACACAGTTTGGCAGTTTGAGGCGTGCATTCTTGAGATTAATGAAGTTAGATATTGATGCATTCAAGTTTAATAGTGGAAAGTTGGAATAGTTTTGCCTATTGTTCTTACTTTCGGCTCAAAAGTTCATTGTGTTGTGAGCAACGGAGTTACGTTAGGCTTCAATTGAAATAAAAGTTGAATACTTGAAGTTGAACAGTGGAAAGTTACGTCGATTGATGTTGGCTAAGTCTTTTGAGGGATTGTATTTTACCAAAGCAAATAGAATTTGTAAAGAGGGGAAACCAAAAAATGTTTCTAAAGTAACAGATCGAAAACAAAAAACTTTTCCTTTGGAGATCGGTCCAAGAAAAGTTGGAACAATACGAATTAATTACAATAATCATTCATAATGAACATAAAGCTCGGAACTAAACTAAAGGACCGCCAACTTTTCGTTTACCGAAGACGTAACAAGAAAAAAGTTGTTTACTCGCTTGTTTGTGTAGGTCCGAAAGTCTCAAAACGTCGGACCAAAAGTCGACACGCGGGGCGATAACATTATTTCCCCTTTACATTTACCATTCGCCTCCACGAGTTGAAACGGTAGTTCGATAGTTACACGGCGACCGACTAACTTGAACAACACTATGAATAAAAAAATGTGCTAGAAGCGTCAATACACAAGCGTTTTTTTTTGTGTATAACTCCGATCGGTTTATTCGTTTTTGTGGTCAAGATCTAATCAACTGAACACTAATTCCTTTATTAAGATCAAAAGAGAGACACGGGAAAAATAATTCGAGAAGTAAACAAAATTTTGCCGAGATTTGTAACAGTGAGGTTATTAGCGAAGAATTTGCCTCCACTATTTCCGTTAGACTTCCATATAGAATTGTAGAAACAGGTTGATGATAATAACAAATTACCCAAAACATCTCCTTTCGACATCGCCACTCCTGTCTAAATAATTCAAAACGAAGCAACCCTCAATACCAACAAAGCATTGAGCCGTGTATCTCATCTAGCAACACAACATCACAGAATCTAGTTTGCGGAGTACGGGGCGGGGGAACTTGCAAACTGCGCAGACTGTAGGACGTATGGGAGGGGGGGGGGGGAGAGAGAACAAACTCGCCCGACTGAACTTTCTCCTGGAGGCCAACGGGTAACTTGTGACGTGTCATAATCTTACTGCTACTTCCATACTGCGTCCGTCGCACGGAGCGGAGATAGTGGAAAAACTGTGCATTTCCATCTCTGAATGTTGTCATGTTGTTATTAGTCTTTCAGCTTTGTGAAAGTTTCATTTTTGCACTTTAAAGTTAGAATTTCTGACGTATAATTGACCTGTCATTTAGAAGACCTAACTTGGCAAAGATTTAACCACTGAGAACTTAAAGAATATAAATCGGGTAACTTTTAAAAGAAGCTAACAAATACGTTTCAACCGAAATACAAAACACATCCGCATGTATTGCTGATCGCCATGTTACGCTCAATCGACCCTCAACTAGAACATTGAATCGACTTTTTTTATTAGGAACCGGTTGACTAGGTGCTCCAATGGCATCCGGAAGAGCTCTTAGATTTGGCGTCGATCCAGAAACACTTATATCCTCGATAGAAGTGAGACCAGGGATAAAACTAGACCAGATTAAGCCAACGACCACTGTGGGACGTACAACTTGGTTGATTGGCTTTCTGGAGGACCTCCATGATTACTATTGTCCTAGTTATCGATATACGTTAATGCGCTTCAACGATTCCCTTGATAGAACTGTCGAATATACAGTAGAATGGATTCAAAGACTGAATATTGTCGAATTGGAAATACAATGTTGAGATGAAGCTGCCGCCGGTATATCTCACTGGATGTCGAGTACGGATATTGATTTAAGCTCTCTCTCGTCCTTTGCCATTCTGAACGGATGTTTCGATTTAATGTTTTTTCTCGATATTTAGTAGAAATTCAAAGGAAGAGCAGTCAACAACCCAGCAACTTGCTCAGCTTTTACTCTATAACTGCGTTGAACTCGAAACGGAGAATCGCAAATACATTTCATAATTGTAACAAATTGTAGTTCGCAACTCCAAGACGGTTTGACTTTCAAGTGTTCTTACAAGGAAGGAAGCGGGCAATAAATTCTCTATATTCTTGTTAGCAGTATGAATGACATCAGTCGTGTCACACGTTCATATTATATGCATGTGCCGCTCGATAATGTGACTGAATAAAAAGCAGTCATTCCAGATACCGTATGATTCACGGTGCGATTATGCTAATTCTCATCCCAAATGGCCTCAATGGGTCTTTTATGTCTGTGGAGTTCAAGTGAAGAATGGGGTGATTGAGAAACTTGAATACAATATTATGTTAGGACCTTTAGATGTTATGCTTCGTTACGATCTTTGACAGCAAGTTTTCCGAACCAATGACTCAAATAACACAATCTTGAGCATTGGACGTAATGAATGACACTCAACATTCACATATTGTCTCCGCTCCAATGCTTGTCCAATCACTTGAAAGTAAAGTGACATTTTTCTTGATACACCTCCACGGGTTTACAAGAAGCGGTGTTCCAGTCACTCAACCAAATGTTTAAACGAGTGTTCAACACTACGGGAGGTTTAAAATCTATGTCGAATACCTTCCTTGGTTTTCTCCTTAAATATGTATGGAGAATCAAATTATAACCCAGCCATTAGCGTAGCTCACATGTACGTGATCTCATAACATCCAAGTCGGGGTCCCGTGAGGAAAATTCGACATAATTCGTACAAATTAGACAACAATCCTCGTTTAAAGGCATTAAGAGAAGAGAGAGCTTCGCAAAGTTATAATGAAATTCACGAGCAATAAAACTTCCCTTTTGACTAACCCCTAGATATACATTTGAGAGCAGGGTTGTCGCTTGGTGAAAGATATATAGCTAATTTACTTTATCACAATTAAATTTGTGTTAACATGCAAATTATTAACTGAGTACCTACGTCTCTTATTGACTTGAATAACCCTGGCGGTTGAGAGTATGTCATGCTCACTCAAATGTCTCGCTGATGGTGGCGCGTGTGTCGGATCATTTAGCTCCCTTCAAAATGGTTGAGCTGAATGGTGCTGATACATGTGTCATGTTCGTGAACGGGCGCTGTCAGTTGGGACTGGTCATCTCTTAGTTGCCACGGTTTATTTTAATTATCTATTGATTATTTTGTTCCTGAATTGTCTTTGTTTTAATTTTCTACTATGGACACTTTTAACTTGCTACATCGTTCTCACATAATGTACCACCTCAAAATGAATGATGTAACAAAGGTTTTGTAATAATTTTGGCGATCTAAAAAGAGTGTCCATGGAGTTTCTTGCCCGTTCTTCTCCATAGAGATCTACTTCTTGGAATGAGCATCTACGGTACTTTCACAGTTTTTATGTCTTGTGACTTATTTGAAATAAATGCTTTGATTTTGATTGATTGATTTTGACTAAATTGGACACTCGCATAATTATGAAGATGCAATCTGCATAAAATAATACCAGTATAGTATATGAATCAAAGATTCTGTAACAAATCAATCTCCTACAGTTAAGACCTATCAAATCAATGTGACAGTGCCCCAATGAGGGCCGAACGCATGCCGGAGTAGCGTGACGTCAACAGGTAGGTAACCATGGCTCTGGAACGTAAATGGCTATCGGAACACTGTGGATTTTAGTCAGTACGAGGCTGGCAGTCTATTCCGTTCCAATCTGGGCCGGAGGAAAAAGACAAAAGACTTATCAACTTGCACATACCAAGAAACCTTGCAACAAACAAGAACAAATATACAAAAGAGAAGTAGGTATTACGTATTGTTTGTCCAGCAACCCTGAATCCGCGTCAAGTTATGAAACGGGAGCGAGGCGACCAGACGAGTGCCAAACTTAGACAAAGAGAGACTAACTTCCATTAAATCTTTTGCAACAAAGTTTGCCGTCCCCGCTGACTCTTGTATGTACCCTACTTATCTACGTATTCACTAATAACATATAATACAGCAATTTCGTGAACTTTCCAGTAGTTAAGAACAAGTTTCTCATAAGGTTTGGAACAACTTTGTGTTTTCAAATGTATTATTTAGTAGCTTAAATGTGAAGGTAACTGGAAAGTAACCCCTTTGAACATTATTAGGTATTACGCTGTCACGAAAGGTTATATTATTGCCAATTTCGATATCTAAATTGGAACAGTAAAGGGTTTAATGGTTTTACATTTGCATATTTCAGCGTCCATTTCTGTCCGCGTCCTGAATCATTAGCAGGTACTGTTAATAAGTAATTGATAGGAATGGTTAACTCTGTATTTGTGGAAAAATGTGGCTCTCCAATTGATTTTAATGAACAAAATTACTCTGTTTACTAAGATTAATATTAAGTAATGCACGTTGTGGTTTACGAAAGTTTTTTCTGAACGATACGAACTTTGAGAACGTAAGCGACTCGTGGCCACCCTTACAAACAATATTTTCGTAGACGCTTTTTATTCCTATTTCACAAAAGATGGGTAAGAAAACGTGGATATCCCGCTTATGGAATACAATCGAATTAATTATGTAATATTCAATTTATATGCTATTGATAAAATGCGATTAAGCGGATGATTGGATGACTGCTCGCCTAACAAGAACTTCAATATAAGGCGTTTATCTATTTATATTTATGACGTATATAAGACAATAAGGAAAATAGGGGCAGCCCCTTGAATATTGGTACTAGTGGTCACGTAGCCGATAAGCGATATTAAAATATTGATTTAGCATGTACTAAGTATATTGTACATACATGTATTAAATGCCAATGCAAACTATTGTACGTATACTGCATTTTAATGCTTCAGACAGAGATTATTTATAGTAAGTGAAATAGAATTGATATGTTGATACATGTTGGATTCTACAACATGAAAATAATTTTTCGGTAGTTTGTTTAATTTTATATTTCTAAATGAGGATCTATGTGAGCCTCTAAATTAGACATTGAACCATTTGCTTTTGCCATACATTTTGTATGGCAAAAGTAAATTGTGACGTCACTTATCAGTTAACTCAATGACCTTTCTCTTTATTGATTTCAGAGCCCGAGAGTTTTTGAATGATAATAAGATTTTCGGACCTAAGATAAAGTGTGTTTCGGAATTTAGTCAGTAGAGTCAAATCCTCAAGTTGTTCTTCACTCAGCAATCTAGTAATCTAGTCTGCTTAGTACTCCATTCTGTCATACAACTACAAATCCACTCCCAATATTACCTCGCACAAACTTCATGAATATTTCACTTACCAAACAGAGGAACGCTAGAATCAAAACACGTGTGTGTAGTGTGTACTAAACTCCGCACACAAATTCAGACTTAGATGCAACTTGTAGTTGTAGTATAGGGGAGGGTGAGGTAGTCAGGGGTTGAAATTTGGCCAAAACTAAAGTAGTTTAATTTAGTTAAAACTGTTGGATACGTGTACTATGTTTTTGACGGATTACTTGTTCGTCCGGAGTTTCATAAAGTCGACTTTGAACTGACGAAGTTGGGTAGTTGGCGGTGGAGTAAAACTGTGTATGTGTTCTTTGCGGTTTGGTAATGCGATGTTTGTGTTGATTAGCTTATAAAATGACGAGTTGAGTCAAAAAGGGACAAGAAGGCTTTTCTACTGCTGTGTGGCAGTGCAGCTCGAGTAGCAAGAGTAATGAACATCTCTATTTTGTCAAGAATGGACAAAGTTATGTCATGGTTATTTCTGTACAATTCCGAATGTTTTTGTACGAGTATAACACGACACTGAAGCACGAGAGCAGTGGTGGCCCAGTGGTATTGGCCTCGACTTACGAGTTGTAGGTCGTGAGTTCGAACCCAGTCAGGCGCATTACTTTGTGTAATTTATTTCAACAGAGCAGTGGGCTCTCAAAACGGTGAAGGAAAAAACATCGTGAGGAAACCGGCATGTCCTAGAACCAAAAATTCGAAGACATGTGACATCTACCAATCCGCACTGGGCCCGCGTGGTAGATTACGGCCCACTCCCTCTCACAGAGAGGAGGCCTGTGTCCCAGCAGTGGGAACATTTAAAGGTTGATGATGATAACACGACACGACCATTGAAGAATAGAAACATTTGTCTTCTATAAGTACCTTTTTTAAAAATTGCCATGCTTAAAACGGTAAAAATCTTTCTACGTTTTGTCATTCTGTCTTTTCTTCCGTTGACAAAACCTATTTACAATACAATACAATATTTATTACTTTACGTATAAGCTACCGTGCTACGCACGCTTCGCATGCTCTAAAGAGATAGATTGTCTATCTGTACAGAGAAAAATGCACTGAATAAACCGTTCCATCTTTTTACGATCGATTTTCGGCTCAATGCAGCTAAAAGCCACCTGATTTCGACGCTGCCAGGTGAACAAGTTTTAAATTTTCAAATATTCGTGGTCAACCCGTACGTTATGTTATGCAAGTTGTTATTTTAATGGCACGTCAAATTTTGCCAAAATTTAGGCAAGTAGTGGAGCAGGGGTGGCTCAGCGGTTTCAGCCTTGACTTACGAGCTGTTAGTCGTAGGTTCGAACCCAGCCAGGAAAATTACTTTGTGTATTTCATCACCACTGCTTTGAAATCGGTGAAGGAAAATATCGTGAGGAAACCGTCATGTCCTAGAACCAAAAATTCACAGACATGTAACATCTGCCGACCCGCACTGGACCCGCGTGGTGGATTTTGGCCCATTCCCTCTCACAGAGAGGAGGCCTGTGTCCCAACAATGGGAACATTATAGGCTGATGATGATGATGAAAATCTAGACTAGGAATAACCCATGGTCGCGGGACTTATCTCATGACCGTGACCCCGGGACGTAAAGGGCTATTGAAGGACACCGTGGATTTTAGTCAGTACAAGTCTGACAGTCCCTCCCGCCCTGCCCGGGGTGGGAGGACTCATTTGATGATATTACCACGCAAAAAAAAAAATTATAACCCATAATTTAAAAGTTTTCATACATTTACTTGAGCAAATCGTCGTAACGGGTTCAATACTCCTTGCGCACGTACCGAATGAGAAGTATAGCATATCTATTATTACGTCGTTTGTACTCGCAAAGCAAGCAGTACTTCAGATAGCTGGGAGCGACCAACTGTCTGCCTCGGTTATCATACCACATGTTACAAGATGGGGCGAATTATTGTAATGGGTTGCTGATAGAACTGCTTTATTTCTGCCCACGTACACGAACTTTGTATTAAGACAGAGCTTTTAATCTACTTATACTATTAAGAATGAAAAATTAAGGTATTACTAGCTAATTGCCATTCAAATTCAATACACATCACTATCCATAGCCCATTATTTTTGGGTGGTAAAATCGTCAAATGAGTCCTTCCGCCCTGTGTGGAGCCGAAAGAACTGTCAGACTGTTACGAACTAAGAGTCCACCTTGTTCTTTCAGTACCCATACCATGAGTTGTCATTACGATACTCGATCATCGATATCGACCGCGTTTGGCGCTCTCATTGGCCCGCTCCAAGGTTGTATGAACTCTCAACCAATGAGAGCGCCAAACGCGGTCGATGCGTATGATCGAGTATCGTAATGATAACTCATGGTATGGGTACAGGTGCTCTTAGCGTTCCAGTCTTTTTAAGAAGGTCCCATGGCCCATTCATAGCCTAGCATAATAATTATTTTGGAGTACACGATTAGTTTACCCGTCAATAGTTTAGGTCACCTTCGAAGGTCACCTTACATCTAATTATCAAAAGTTTATGTAAGTACTAAATAACTGTAGAAAATGTTTCAAAAGTCTCACCTTTATAACATTTATTTAGCTAACGTGAAAATGCGACAAAACTACATAACACGAATAAACAGTTTGCACAAACTTCACTGCAACTTTGATTAATGAATTCGAAATATTTCGCACTAGTTTATGCGGCGCAGTACAGTTTCCCGGTAATTTCTCTTTTTTTGCTTGGATGAGAGTCAAAATTGAGAACTAGTTGTTTTTCCTCTGCGATTTATTTCGGAGTGTTTCGAGTTGGGACGTAACAAAGTTTTATTGCTGTTCAAACTCTTCTAATCGGTTGTTTTCGTGTCAACTTTGACAACAATAGTCTTGAATCTCGGTAGATTTTCGAAAGTTGACTAAAAAAGGGTAATTACGGTAAAAAGTGGTGAAACAATCGTTGTATTTGTGCGAGCCGAGTCGGGTACAGTAATTTGTCGTGTAAAGTGGGACAGGGCGCTGGGCGATTCGAGCGTCGAGCGGTGGCGTGGCGAGCGGTGAGCGTTCGATCGCGGGGACGCGCTGAGGTCGTTCACCCCGCACGCTCGGACCCGACGGCCACGTTGCCGGTTGCACTGCATTTTAAACGCGCTTCATTACTTTCCGATCTGTACAGCCGTTTAAGTGCCAGCAGATCAATAATGGTATTGTTATCATTATCACCTCGACTCGACACCCACTATTGTAGTAAAGTAGGTATGTATTTGATAAAGCGCTTGTGTAAGGCATGTTACGAGCGAATTATCATATTAACGACCTTTGTAGTCGGTTATTCCACCTATATTTTAGCGCGTAGCCAGCAGAAATGCCACATACATAAAGTATGATTAAGATAGCCTTCTATTTTAGAATGTTCGCAAAATATCATATATTTTTAACTTGGAAAACGAAGCTGTGAAAAAATAGAACTTTTGATAAAATTAAAATTCTGTGCAAAAGGAAAGTGTACACGAGCGAGCGACTTTGATAAACAATTCAAGCGTAACTTCGACTGTACAAATACGTTTTACGCGTGTCACATTCACGTAAGCTAATGATAAAAACTGTTCGAGATTTTTCCTCATGGTTTATTTGCACGTGGAGCCAATTATTGTGGACGATTAAATAGTAAGGCAAGCAGAAGCGTTACAGAGATATGAAAACGATGAATGTTTGCGGAAATACGTTTAGAGTTGCCGTGTGGCTGCGGGAAAGACACGGCTCAAATTCACGTGGATGGATCAGACATCCAAAAATATACCTATATATTTTTGAATGTTATATATATTATAAGGCAGGTACTTTTTATTTGTACAACTTTATAAAGAAGTTAATAAATAACCATTACATACGCGGACTTGACACTGACCACTATGCAAAAACTTCCCAAGCAAAAGTCACCCTAAAACAGTCACTGCATACGAAAATGCGTTTAATTCTCCATAATTTCTATTATCGAGCATAGAAACAGCATATTTAATACATAAAGGCTCCACAAACCCATTGACTCTGTAGACAATAGGTAATAATGAAAAGCGGGTCAGAGTCAGACAGGTGGGCGAGGGGGTGATCTCTTCCCCATCGATTCGACGAAGAACGCACGTGTACCCTCCGCCCTATTTCAACTTCTGACTGTGAATGAACTGATTATATTATTTGTACATTTATCGTTTGTGTGTTTGAAACTTTGAACGTTAAAATTAAATTCAGATTATTTTAATTTCTAATTGATTGCTTGAATGTGAGTTCTGTGCTACTTGAAATTGGTTTATATTTGGCATAGCCAAACGTAGAAAGATTTCTATCGCAGTGTTAAAATAAATAATTACCGGCATCAATACTACAGAAACCTAAATACGTTTCGGCTACCAACAACACCTGCCAATATTCGACTCGTACGATATGTAACACTATACCTTGCTAATAGTGTCCAATTTTACGCAATCAATGATTCAATACGAAATACGTTCGTTCATCCGGCATATTGATGGCCATTGGCCCCGTTCGAAAGGCTTTGTGCCGGCGTAAAAGTTTTTTACTTTTCAGAGATCCGCGCGTGAAAGTAGTGGACCTGTTATTAAGGGTCCACTTAAGCGGAGATGAATGGACGAGAAGGGGACGTGCAAAAAATGTACCAATAGGAACAGTTAATCGATTTTAAACCGCTAACACTTCTTCGCTTGGCTTACTTTGCGTTTTTTGTTAGACTGTCTAGTTGATCACTTCACTTGATAATATCAAAAGAGAGTAATGAAAAAAACACATTTAGTATCGCGAAGAAATGGAACACCAAAACCTCAGCAAAATTAAATAAAAACCAACTACTCAACAACAAAAAAAAAAAAACAGCTAAAATTAACATTTTAAATCGTCAAAATAATATGTAAAACGGAACTCAAAAAACGACAAAAAATAACATTTATATTCCGCATCCGTATCTTCTACACTACGGGTACATGCTGCAGTTGGCTGACACGGTCTCGTGCGTTTTTTTTTCCGTGCCGTGTTGCGGCCAAACAAAACGAAGCCAGTGAATCCGGTGATTCCGTCCGCACGTTGGACCGCACAAAGGAGGCACTAGGCAACGCTCCGACCATTGTTTGAAATTGACCAATTTTTTGTATCAATGCCGATTAGAGATAAATCCAGCGCTCCTGTGTTCTGTCTAATGGTACAATAAATTCGTGGCTAACAATTGCGTTGTATATTGTGGTGCTGTGCGATAAACGCGTCCCTTTGTTCATTCCATATGTGGAGAGATACTACGTAACCGTTTAGAGGGAAACGTTCATCTAACTGAAGACTAAATTGCTTTGAGCGTCAAATAATGTTCACCGAGCTCTATCTAGCAAGGTGTTAATATTATACTAATGGCTTCTACGTACCGGCCATCTTTCTAATCGATAAAATGGATATCTATCGATAGAATGCTTTTAGTCCTCGTTAAACTTCAATAATGACCGCGATATTTCCACAATGTACACGTCTATAACACATTAAAGTCCATTCCTAAGTCTATTTATACACAATATTAGCCGTAAACGACACAATGCCTTCGAAGTGGTCCTGTTTTGCTAGTCGTACTAGGTTTTTGCACTAATTGCCAATGTTTACTACATAAAAGGCGTTGTAATGACATGCCTGAGAATCTTTTGTCTTCATGTATAATTCTCACGTTTGTTACAGATCGCAGCGTGCAGCAAATTTAAGTATAACGATATAGTTACAGTAACGCATAAATGTTAATCTTGTTATGTCGGTGTAAGGTTCCAAATTGGTTGCTAATGAGTTTTCAGCGGCACGAAAGTGTGCGTGTCAGCGGAATTCGTTGAAAACGTATTTTTTAAAAGGGGTATGCTGTTACAGAAATGGCTACACAGACATGAATGCTGGCTCAGCTTATGGCGTTCGTAAACAGTTATAGCCCTATCGGTTGCAAGGCCGGTTTTAGGGCGCACGTACACGTTCAATCTTATGGCTGTGGCGTCACATCAATATTATGTTATTGCACCCGACGGTGCGATCTAGTTTGGACGCAGCGCAGCTCGTAAAAAGAGAACTGTCTTTGTTTCTATGCAGGCGAATGGAAAGTTTTAGACAAACAGCGTGTTGTTGGCTTCGTTGTGAAATATATCGATCGAATCAACGCTGATACATTAATAATGTGACGAAATATCATGCTTCACGTTTCCGAACAATCAATAACTGGTAGCCGATTAAATTTTAATCGACTGAGCTGTAGAGAAAATGTCAACCTAAATGGATTTAGATTGCTTTGAAATAGCTTTGGGTCAAAGAGTAATCAGAACCTGCTAACTATTATAGAGATTAATATGAAATTGCTACATCCTTATTTCGCATTTCCAGTTGCCATTTCGATCTATTTCAGAATCGTCGTCAGCCAACTACAAAGTATAAAGTTTTATTGCGGAAAGCAGCCATTCACCTATTTCGTCCAACTTTACTAGCATCAGTGTAAAGTGAGCGTGTGTAAGTGTCCTAAGTAGAATTTCATGCCCGCGGGTTGTATCAGAATCCCTCCCGGGCGAGCTAAGCGGAAGCGGGCGGGCTGTCTTTCAATATTATTATTGCTTGGAAACTGACTGCGTTCGAGCCGCACTATGAATAGCTGAACGATTTGCAACGCGACTGAAATATGGGTAAAATGTACCGCCGTTATGCGGACTGCGCGTTTTTATTGATAGTTTGCAATAATGTACGTCCGAGTTGGAAGAAATGTGCTTTTCGTTTTACATAACAATGTATTACCTCCCATTGTTACAGCGAAGCATATTTCTAACCTTTTTGCGTGAAAAGAGAAAGGTTTTCTTTTCCAACGTCTGCAATTTGTAAAGTGTTGTGTATGGAGTGTTTTTCATGATAATAAAGACAAGTGGGCGACACGGGAAGCCTTCTAAAGGCGTTCGATCAAATACGCTTTCTCTTTGAAAGTACGAAATAATCACTTTCTAGTTGACAACGTATTTCAGTTATACAAGTTGGTATCGCACTTTCGTAAATTGCCATTTAAGATTACAGTATCAGTAAACGGTTTAGAATGCTTTTTAAACACTTATCATGAATTAACTTTAGAGGCGCGGGTGAATGCGTATTTGCTTCGTAGTCTCCGGTTATTTACCTATGACCTGCTTATTGCTACTTATTAAAACTAAGTTATTAAATCCGATACTAACTACCTACGTCATTCGTAACTGGAGCTAACTAATCTTTTTTCCTGTCAAAGAAACTTCAACGACCCCGATCCGATGAAGCGTCTGCGTTTCCGTGCAAAGGTCATGATCACGGCCACCTCGGCCTACAGTTCTACGAAATAGCGTAGGCAGGCCTAACGTGGAGAAGAAATAATATTTAATTTATGAAATTATTTATATCATAAGTTCATAACTAGTTTCAAAGGTAAGAAGGTGAAGTAACACCAACGCTTATTCTAGTTGCTATGAACAATATTTTTTATATACATATTTATACTCAATAACGCCTGCGTCGCGTTTTAGTAAAGATTTTTGAGGGAAGACGCAACGGACAAGAATGAAAGATTCACCTTCAAAACGAGTGTGTTGCGATGGCCTAATTGGTAAGGCGTCTGGAGTACTTATCCAGCTGACGCGGGTTTGAGTCTCACTCGCAGCTGAAAGCAATTTATTTCCTTAAAAATCGCTATGAACAATGTTCAAGACTTGTTTCAGAACGAAGAAACAAGTCTTACAAATGTAATTTCTCAAAACAATTCAATTACTACAGCACGTAGGTTTTGCAGACGGCCGGCGACTGTGTCTGCGCTCCTTCCATTCATCACTCGCCTGTATCAACATTGTATCAGGGGTTCATAGTCCGTGATCTCATTTCATACACACACACTTGCATAATGTGACACACACACATGGCCGGTAAATCACGTGATATAAGTGGCGTGAATTATAATACAAGGCGCATTTATCAATGTGCGTGTGAGTGAACTTGTGTGGAAGATCAAAGGAGGCTAGTTAACGTACTTACAGATTGTGATGTGGATTTTTATTGGAGTGCGAAGTGTTAATAAAAGGCACGCTAGAATATGCTTCAATGATAAACGCAGCAAGTTTATTTAAAATCTTTATACTATTCTGCATGTGAATGTGAACTAACAAGAATGGTAGAAGAATTGAGTTTAACACCGATTCCAGCAATATTTGCAGAACTAACAAAAATCGTAGAACTGAATTTAACACCGAAGTTTTCACCTCTAAAACTTGAAAACGCTACCCCAATTTGTACACCAAAATTACAGTCATACAACCACAAAAGTCGCATCCAAACACCACAAAATGAGACCACCAAGCTATGTCCTTGTGAAGTTCTCATTGTAATAATAATAATTTCACCCAGTTCCACCCCTAATAAAACCCGCATACTTCCCTACATGTAGTACCGTCACAGTCACAAGTGCTAGGAGTGCAAAGATCGCATTTGCGGCACCGGCGCCGGCAGAGGGCGCGACTACGGGTCAACGCACAGGTCACGCAAACAGTCTAGCTACGAGGAAATAAGATGAAAGTACTGCAACACTCTCAGAATGTACGCTCGTTAATTTTTATATTTAGTACTATTGTGGCTAAGGTTTTGTTACAACTTGGTGAAAGGTTCACGATAATTGAATTTTATATCTCCAGAGCCCTTATCACGAGTTTTCACTATTTTAAGCCTCCTGCAGACACACGCGATTAATCGCGCGGGGCGACATGTCGTGGTCCATTCGCAGTACATTTAGAGTGGAAATTAGCTTGGCTCGTTGTCGCAGCGCGATTAATCGCGTGTGTCTGTAGGAGGCTTTACTCAACAGCGTCTCTCCAGTATTAACAGCGTTTCTTGTATGGAAAAATGGAACAGCGCCCCTGGTGTGTGAAGAAGGAACTAATTTTTTTCCTTGAAATTACTGTCAAAGTTCCAGTTTACGTCACAACAACTGAAAACTCATGATAAGGCCTCAGGTCCAAAAAACACATCTTTTACTTGTTTTTAGTCGACTCGATATAGACAGACAGTAAATAACAACTGAAAAAGCAGATTCTCAATTGTCTGCACCTGATCAAACTGACGCGAACGCAAAAACAACACAAAATTGTCCATTTTAGGTAAAAAAAGCAACTCTTAATCGCATTTTAAAACCGTCTGACGTACGGGAAATGACTAATAACTTAATGACGGCCAATGGTGTCGCAACAACTTGCTGTCTTGCGGTACCTACTGTCGGAACTCTGAATTCGACCAATGGTGTGCGTCCACGGTTGCCGAGTGCTGTCTAGCGGTTGCTAGGCGAGCCTGTTCACTCGTATGAGAAAGCAAATGAAAGCGGATCGCTTTCCAGCTGTTTGTTTGTGATACGGCGGCATTAGACTGTTGGTGGTCCGTTGTACATGTTTGTTCAGTACTTATTAGTGATGAGCACAGCTAAAAAACAGTATCTGTGTACGACATTGAAATACGATAAGCCGATATGATCAATTTGTTGACAAGACAAGTTATTTCGATTATGATTTATGTTTCTCTTTGTGTTTTATGTTATTGTCTACCTAACAGGACTTACGGCATATTTCTTCGAAAACTACATCGAAATTGAGGAAAACAAACATTTATAACCCGCACACGCTACGGACTAACTAGTCATCACTATTCAGTATACGGTGTTAATGTTTAATGGCTTAAGGCACACGTGGCTATGACTACCAAAGGCGTCGACGCCGCTTGGGATTTTCCTAATTCTCATTACAAAAACACGAACAGTAACGAAGATCATTAATTCATCTTAAATAACAAAGTCTCTTTTGTGTTACAAAAAACGTATAAATGACATGCAAAGCCTTTATTTACTTCGGTTATTCGTAGAGTAATCCTACGTTTATTAATGGTGTTCTAAAAATATGCATAGTACTGACTGATATTTTACAATTATTAAGAAAACTAGTTTTCGATTGACGTCAATGGTCCAAGTACAAATTGTTTGAAGAACAATAGAGATGACTGTGATACTTTTAAGAAATCTTTTTTACTAAGCAAACGTGTAAATATCTATGTACATTATGCATAATTCATTAGCAGATCGATTGCTAAGAATATTAATGTATTCATGTTTTGTTTCTTTTTCTTAGAAATACCGCGACTAAAAACTGTTAGCATCTAGCCAGAGCTACTTGGTAACGAGTGTAACGACCCATTACGCAACAATTATTATACAGAATTAAATAGGTTATTATTAAGAGTTTCACAAACAGTGATACAGAGTTCACAAAACCCGGAAATGCGGAGCTTTAATGCAAGTAAAATGTAACAAAGACTCAAAACGTCCTCGTAACACGGATTTCCGTTCCAATATTCGCGTCTTCAACAAAAGCCACTTCAAATAACCCCAAAATATTCCATTCAACGTGCTACCTCTGTAAGCTGGGTCAGTTTCAGCATAATCTCATCGCAAAGGTAAACGGCCCCGGCGAGCTCTCGGCACGGCGAATTATTTTACATATTCCAATCCGACGTGTCCCGGGCACAGGCGACGCGTACCCGTGCTCAATCGCAAGGAAAGCCGGCAAACGACCGGCAATTGGACTCGTTCACATTTAAGGGTTACGTCAAAATTTAAAGCCCATTAGCGAGGACCTTTTCCATGATTCAAGCATCACTCCAACTTGTGTGTTACGACGAATTTGATGCAGGCCACGTGAATTGCGATACGAGTGTGCCGACACTGTAATTGCCAATTTCTCTGGCTGTACCATAAAATCGGTTGAATTATGACTGAACGTAACAATTTTGTAGTTGAGTCGATGATAAAGTAACAGATTGTTTCAGGGTAACATTTTATGCAATGATAAATTCTCAGACTGGCTGTCGCCAGCGTGCATTTGTAAGATGTAACTGAAGTTGCTGAACTCGTAAACTGGGGTTACCCGAGGTGACCAGCCGAATACACAATGCGGACACACCTCGTGCGAAGAAACCGTTCAGACAAACATCTGCCTACGTAATGGTCAAGAGAATACAAGCAAGTCTTTATAATTAAGTTAGCACCATTCTGTTACAAGCTGACTCAACATCGGTGAATTGAATTGATAATCAGGGATGTATCGGGAGCAGATTGTATAGAGCGGACGCTCGGAATTAAGGACCAGTTAGGAAAACGAACCGAAGCGTAAATTAACGTGCGTCAAAGAAAACTGTTTGATCTTTGTGAATACAAAATGTTCGTCCAATCAGTTAATAGAGGTGATTTGTAAGCATTGGCCCAACGTTTGTATAATTTATGATCACTGTGTGTTGGCTCCCTTAAAGTTTTTTGTCGTTGGGACTGAGAGATTGACAAATGTGTATAATTTATGGAATTTATTAACGCACACAAGACCTCAAGCTGTGAACCGCTGAATTTATTAGTTTCTCGCTTGTAAATTAGGATGACGAATGTTTATACGGTGTTGGAAACTGAGTCCAAACGCGTTCCATCGTCCAGTCACCCCGGCGCACTTTGTTGAAAAAAGGTCATGCCATTAAAATGATAAGCAGTCTGATTCCTCTGGCGAAAACTGGTTTTGGCGAGTGTATGTTTAATAAGAAAGAGTCTAATCTAGGTGATGAACGTAATTGGAATTGTTTACTACGATAACAGACAGGTACATCCGTACATTCCACGTCGAATTCTCAGAAATTACGTGTTCACGACGATAACAATGGATAAGAACTGAATATTAAAACCTCTGCCTTTTAATATGCACGCTTGCAATTTGCGTACGGTATGACCTGTCGAAAATATCGGTCGGACAAAATGTAGTTTAATTAGAGTATTCATTCATATCCATTGTGTCAGATTTTAATAAAAACGAAATCCAATTATACGACACACATTGCATAAATATTCATTGAGTTTTTTTCCTTGTAACAAACCGGCGAGCGGACAGGAAAACATCAACACACGATGGTAAAACTTCCTCCAGTACTATGCTAGTCAGTTTGCCAACATCCGTCCGAGAGTATTGTGGGTTACTTAGACTCGTATTATTGTTGGGATAACGACCTTACAAGTAGCAGGTATTACACCTGGACAGAGTAAAGAGCACTTGGGCTATTGAAGGGCACCGTGGATTTTATTCAGCATGAGTCTGACAGTCCCTCCCTAGGCGATAACCACAAAATGCTGACCGGATTATCCTTGAAACCAGAAAACTGAACTAATACTTATTTCACGTTCAGATACATCCACGTGCCGCTATTTTTTCCAAGAATCCGTTCTGATTACAATGTAAATTGTAAAGCCAGTTATTATCTCCTGTCTGTATATTTATAAAGCGCTTGTCTACTAAACGACGTAAAAAGATCATTCGGGGAGATACAGTGGCAATTTTTACAGCTATTTGAAGAAGAAAATTCTCTCTCACGAAAATAGAAAAACTTACAAAGGAACTTTGTAATAAGAAATATAATTAAGAATCTTTTAGATATTCTTATAATATTTTATGAGGATTATATTAATTTTGTACATGGCAACAAGTTCCCATTGCACAAATAAACAACTATACAATTTACCTCTTAGATTATGTAATTTAATTTAGAAACGTTATTTATTTTCCTGCAGTGCGTTAATAATAAATTTTGCATGTTTCAGGAGCGCTATTTGAAATTAATAATTATTGTTATTGCCAAGATAATTCATCCAGTATTGATACATTTATTTTATTACATTATTATGGCCAGATGTATGAACGTAGATGGATAGAGGTATGGATATTTATTAAGCCTCCTGCAGACACACGCGATTAATCGCGCTGCGACAACGAGCCAAGCTAATTTCCACTCTAAAAATACTGCGAATGGACCGCGACATGTCGCCCCGCGCGATTAATCGCGTGTGTCTGCAGGAGGCTTTATTCCTTCACGCAAAAATCACTGAACGGATTTGGGTGCAATATGTTACATGAACAGTTTAAAACCTGGATTAACACATGGGATAGTTTTTATCCCGAAATTATCTTTCCACTTGACGCCTGAGAGAGGACATCGCCGTCGAGGTCAACCGCAGCGGAGGTAATGTGACGACGACGGGCAGACATGGCCAGAAATTGCCCAAAATAGAGAGGTTTGGAAGGAAAAAAGGGAGGCCTTTGCCCAGCAGTGGGATACACTATGGCTACAAAAAAAAATCTTCCCGTGGGATACTTTTCGTGCTATTTATGAAGATTGTAACAAGAGACTACGATCTAGTTTTCTGCCTGGCCCTTTGGGCAAACCGTTTAAGTTGTCGCTGCCTACCCAGTTTCCAGTATGAATCATTACAACATTCGTTATCAAAACGATTGCTTGATTAGTCACACTTTCTGTTATCAACGACAGGTAATTTCATTTCCACAATCGGCCAGCATGATCCACGGTCGAAGTATGACATGAGCAACGATTAGAAAGTACGTTCAGACTGACACGTTTTGATTGATATATGCGATAAAACTACGTTGTTTAAACAAAGGTTTATTGAATTGTGTTGACGGACTACAAACAATGAATGTAAGATGTGTGAAAGTTAGTCAATTTTGACTTTTCTTTACTGTTCAAGAGGACCTGGAGGATTTTTAGGTTAGCTCTCGAGCGTTTTTGTCAATTTCTACACGGTGAAATCTTCAATAATATAGATAATTCCGCTAAAAATATACAGGATATTTTGAGGGTGGGTACACCAATTTTTAGTTTTTCAACACAGTTAATTGTAAAGCTGGCAAAAATAAAAATGGCTACCATTCAGTAGAGGTTGGGTTCCGACCCCACATGTTTAATATTTTTATTAATAGAATTGAGCAAACTAGCTCCCCTTTAATTTTGTACAAATGTATAGTTAGTATAGATATTGACAAAATAATGTTGTCGCTTTATGCTAAGCACTCTTCAGAACTAAATAGTCGTAACAGTTTGCAAAAAAAAACTTTCGAAAATTATGTGGCAAATTACAAATAACTTCAGTGCCCGTAAGTGATTTTGTTTTAGCAACTTCAAGGTAAAACCGTAATGAATCAGGTGTTTATTTTCCTGAACAGATTGTGAGTCAACGAGGAGAAAGTAGTGGACTGTGATTCATTGTACATAACAACCACTTCTGTTGCTAATTGTACCGTTATCTCTGAGATTGAATGCATTTCAGTAAGTACTTACTTCCATGTAGTACCTAGAGGCGTAGTTTTAGTCAATGACTCAGTTTTAATTACCTAACTAGAGTTATAAATGTTGAATTGTATTAATTTTGCTTTGCCAGCAAAGGCGTTTTCCACCAGATAAAAGTCAATAATGAAACAGCAATATTGTATTTATCTCTCGGATAACTCAACTAGTAATTATCCCTAGATAGTGAAATACTTTTACGAATTCTAATCATCATAAAAGACTGACTGAAAATGCCTTTCACCATTTACAAAAGATGATCATGTAAAAGTGCAAATATTTGCCTCATCAGCGAAAAAGAGCACAAGAAGCATCTACTTCAAAAAGTATAAATGCACTAAGTGGCAGAAAAAGTTGCAATTTTTTTTTAAGTATTTAAATGTACAACGTCACAAGCCCGATGGTATCATCAAGAGAACTCTCATTTACATGCGTTCCCGCCGGGACACGGTCATTCACTCTGCAACGCTACAAGCACCGCAGTGTAATTAATAAAATTTTAACCAGTAGTACAACATGCAGTTGCGATTTTATATTTAAGTTTAAATGATACGTTTAAACAATGTTTCAGTAGATTATACCTCTCCAAAATTTTATTTATTTAATTTCCAGATATATTAAAAAAAGAACTAGAATATGCTTATTTGGTTTCAGCAATTATTTAAAGATGTTACTTTACCTAATAAACCGTTAAAAAAAAAGATTTATTTCAAAAGAATAATTAATATCTACGTTTTCATTAAAAAATTGCATGATTAAGTGACGTTATTTAAAAACAGATCATAATTGATATAGAGTCAACTATGCATAGCTACCGACACTTCTAAGATTTGCACCTCTCATGCAAAAATATAGAACCACAACGATTGCTAATTGGCTTATTTTAATTCATTTGCTAAAAATATCCAAGTGTGTCAATCGATTTGTTTGACGATGCATCGCGAAAATACCGTTAGTCCAGAGAGTTTTGTTCCAACTTACACTACTGTTCCCTTTGTGCTGTGTCATTGAACCACAGCTATACTATTTCGCTAGCTAGTTCGTATGTCAATCGGCATGACCTCGTTTCAAACATACATGTATGTGTGTAGCCATTCGCTTCAAAATTATTTACTGCCAAAGAACGGGAATATCCGCATAAAAGAGATTTGATAATACTTAAAAACAATTTGTTATTTTTATGGAAAAAAGTAGCTGTAAAAGTATTAAAACAAAGTGAAAGCTAATTAAAAGTTGTAAATTCTTTTTAACAAGAACATAAATTGTGGTATAATTTTTGTCTGTTATTTATTTTATACTTTTGTTGTTTGTTTTGGAAAATAATGAGCATGTTTGGAGAAGATTGCCTTGATGAAAACTTTCATTATAATGAAGAAGTGAATTCAAGTCTGGACTGGTGGAAGACTGGACTATTTCTTAGTCAAAGAATCAGTATGGGCATCCAACGTGGTTTTCAGTGTTCTGGGAACTTTATCCGTGAAGATTTTTTGGGGACCTCTGTCTGTATTTTTTTTTCTCATTTTTATTTCAAAGACTATATTTTTCTTAAATTTGTATTGTAGATAGCTAGTAATACTACTCTTTATATTACGAAAACTTACATTTAATTTTCTTGATTTAGAAATCTGAGGCAAATTATTTTAGCACAAGTAACAAACTTCATACACATATGGGCAGTTGTAACTTTGCCCGACCTTTAACCGTTACAATGGCGTGATGACGCAGGTCATATCAATAAAAATCAATAGGTACACAAAAGGTTGGTCTTCATAGATCGTTAAACAAGTGATCAACGCTTACAGCGTCACACGTTATGGAATATAATTATATTTTAGTTTACAAAGCAAATATATTTTTGTACAGGAGATAAATATCTTTACAAGCCGCAGGTTACTTCACAAGATGATAAAATTATTAATATTCTCGTCTGTAATAATAATAAATATATGCGCTCTCATTAAGTAATTATTATCAGAGCTATAACCCTTGAGGGAATCAGCCTGATTAGAGATATGTAATAAACATTAACGCAGCCAACATACGGCGTCTGTATCTGTATAATTTATTTTAATTATCTTTATAATTACTTTTTAATGGACGGTGTTATTATACAGTGCAATGCTATATGCGTATAACTTGACGAATATGCATAAATATTTTTATGTCAAGGTATGTAATTGGTCTGCGATAAAAACATGGCTGACTAATGATTGCTTCATACTCAGATGAATCTCTTGTGTACCAATGAACGTAATTTTCTACGTGATTGCAGAGCAACTTGTGCGGAGTTCAATAGAACGTATTCTGATATCGTAGTTCGACATGACAATATAACTTTTCGATATGAAATTAATTTTGTGCATCAGATTATCTAGATATGCTAGATACAGTCAAAAACATCCATATAAACAGTTTCATAAGATATTAAAAATACGCCATCTTAGAGTATTATACAATCCCTACAGAAAGCGGTGTTATAGAAATATTTTACGAATAAAGACGTCGAGGCGTACAATAAAAGTAGAAAATAAATGGAGATGGTATCTTCAAGGTACGGAGCACGTGTAACATCAATAATACGTCATCCGGCTCGAAGGACATGAGCACGAATTTACCTGACAGCCCCTCCCCACACCACGCTGTTAGTCTGTGTTTACAATCACACATACTCGTCATAAATTGAGACGCTTTCACGATATTTCACTCTGTAATTTACAACTCGCATATAAGACGAACGGCTTTTCAGCATTTGAAATCCGATTATGTGATTTGGGAATTCAAGACGTTGGAAATATCTTGTATATATTCGCGTCGTGATATATAGGCCGATCGTCCTTCGGATATAAATCACTTGAGTAACTCAGCAGGGATTTGATAGTAATATTTTTTCGTGAACGATACGAGATATGAGTAATATTTTATTACAAACTAGAGACCACCCACAGATTTTGGGGTACGGATAACAAACCCAAACTTCTGCTGATTACTATGGCAAACACTAATGACAGATTAAAATGGTCTGTCTGAGTAAAACTGCGGCTTTAAATCTCGCCTGTCATTATAATTTTCTTTAGAAAACAAGTCTACATTTTCAGTTCCAGGCTTGAAAGAAAATAACTCGCAGCTATATTTTTTTAATTACGAAAAATGTAGGTCAGCTACATTAACAGAATCCAACGTAACTAACCTACGTGCATTCCAGTATGCGAGAGACAAAACGTTCCATAAAGTTTATACAGGGAGAGAGCCGCAAAACAACGCAATTTTGTAACACCTAAGCGCGTAAATCACACAGCCTGTAGACTCGGAGCCCGGGGGACCGGGTGAAACTTTACTTGGGGAGTTTTTAATTGATTCGCTCAGTTATTACATCCAGTTTGGAACTGCGAGTTGGCCCACAGTGCGGCCGTCGCCTTGTGTTTGTATGTTTGGTATTATTTATTCGATGGAGTTTTTGTTTCATGATTTGATTATTTATTCAGAGTTCACATTTGTTAACTTGTGCAATTTTCTGAAACTACTGTAAAACTAACTTTCTTATTTGTTCCGAATGTATTTTGGGAATATTTCAACAAATTCGTTAATTTGGACCCAATAATAATTGTACTGAAAACCTGAACCAAACCAATGGCGTCTAGTTTTCCAACTTCTAAGTCCTTAAGAAGCCATCTAATAAATATGAACATTAAGAACTAATCAAAAATGTAGATAAGGCACAAATTGGAAATGCGGAAACATTTACAATAAGAGCACCGCAGGAAAACAAATTAATTTCCGAAATAAGGAAAGCCCAAGCTCTTTGTTCCTTCAAATATAATTTCGTTTTGAAACGGACGTCGAAAGCTTCTTGTTTAGCCATCAAAAATCAAACGTTGCCGCAAACGCCCCGAATTATTTCTCGCAATTTCGTACCAAGTAGGTATCACACGGTAATTTATTTGACTGTTTAGAAATGGCCGCGTCATCTGCGTTCGTAATTGAAATTAATTCCGATGCCATAAAGTTTAAATTCCAATATTGAGTGTTATCTTGGGTAGGTATCGTATAGCCGTGAGCATTTTCCTGTTTATCACATTTCTGTGTTACAAAGGGCCCTTAGTAACACGAGACTGCGTGAATCGAGGCGTAAGGGCGCGACACATCCCGCCCAGCACCCTACGTGTTACTATATCATACTA
The DNA here is from genome assembly GCA_950005045.1 of Agrotis exclamationis. Lineage (NCBI taxonomy): Eukaryota > Metazoa > Arthropoda > Insecta > Lepidoptera > Noctuidae > Agrotis > Agrotis exclamationis. The sequence goes on from OX465439.1 coordinate 892,598, forward strand.
CTAAGGGACTGCTCCAATAAAAGTGCCGCGAATATTGGAGTTTTGCTCAAAAGGAAAGCGTGGTTATTTTTTATGGACTCGTAAATGTTCGCAGTTTCGACAAGATTTACAAGTTTGAGGATGTAGAAACTCTTTGTGAGATAGATTGTCGTGGTTGTGTTTCTCTGTGTCAATTGTACACTTGAGTTGGCTTCAATGCATATTTCAATTGAATGGTAGTTAGTGGCACACTTGTGTTGAAAGTCAAATAACCGAGGCGCGCTGGAGTGAGTCAACGAGGCGGCACGTGCGTTGAAAAGTGACATTCTAAAAACATGCTGTGAGATTGAACATGATTTTTTACTTTCTGTTCATTTTCTACGGAAAGAGAGAGACACAGAATGCATTCAGGTATTAATTGAGGACATGAAACTACTAAGTATAGATCTACAAATAACTGCTAATTTTCATAGCAGAAATTCTCGTTATGGCCAAAGCACCAATTAATGATTTACACAATACAATACACAAGCCAGCAATGTTCGTAATGAGGCGAGCTGAACCGATTTTCCACGAACGACCTATTTCCCCGGTCATTTACACATAGTGCTTCATTAGAATTAGACGGAGAGCCGATATGAAGCCTTTTACATACAAAATCCAACGTCCGATTAATGGTTTTAGTGTTCGCAGTCTAATTCTATTCAAACTAAATTGGATTGGATTAGGTTTTGTTGGAAACGGTGAAGTTCGATGTGGTTGTTGATGAGGAAATAATTTGCTGAGGATTTGTGTTGGTAACTTAGACTTGAATAAACACAAAGACAAGGTTAAAAAGTTCGTGGTACTCGTGAAAGGCAGAAAAAGTTAAATAAAAAAAGTCGTTTGGAGTATCCAATGTTATTCCATGAACGGTTGTAACATAACCCTCTTTTCAGGTTTAGCCGCAAAGTATAAAAAATAAAGTCTATTTAAAAATTGGCCTAGAGCCGCTCCCAAAACGTTTTACGTCAATAGAACTAATATCATCAAACGATTACAAGCAATCAACAAGCTGATATCGTTATCACTTATCAACTTAAAAAAAACGAACCCAATGAGAATAGCCATTAGATTAATCGACAAAACAAGTCACACATCTGACTCAATTTAGGGATGCTACACGCTTTTTATAATTATATTTGTTGAATTAATCCGATCCGATGCAATAGATATATTTGCAGCATAAAAAATAACGGCCATGTATTTTGTCTTAATGTTGCTTAAATTAATGAATATCTACAAACATAAAAACGAATGTAAACTCATGACGTCAAAAGCAAGCAAACATTGTGCTTGCTAGTGGTGTATTATTGCCAATTTTAAAAGTGTCGTATCTTCGTCAATTTCAGTTATATTTTTTATATATTTTTTGGTAATTGATCTAACTGAACACATATTGTTTAAATACGGCAAAAAAATCGCAATGGACCTACGCCGAAAGGCTTTTACCAATTTTGCAGCCCGAAGGGCATTCGGGCTGCTAACAGTCGAACTGCTAGCAATAAAGAGTCGAATTCCTTTAGCCTTGCGTTGCTAAGTATTATCGACTTACGCATCAAGATATTAGTGGCCATTACTTCGCAAACGACACTTGGACATAAAGCTCAGGGCGCATCGGAATTTAGAGGAATCGGTTTCCAAGTGTTTCAAAGAACGTCTGTATAGTTTCATTAGTTGAAATGTAAGCAGTGAGTTTCGGGCTTTAGATGTATCTGTTGGTGCCCCTTTGATCATTGTACTTTATAGCGAAGAAAATAAAGTGTGTTAATATGTAATTATGTACTTATGTATTAAATTCCCGACTACATTTATCAGTAGTTAAGTATCGAGCCGACCACGCCACGTGTGCTTTTGGTAACGTGGTAACGATTCAAAAGAGCATTTCTGTGCTTAATAAAATTGACAAATGATGGCGATGACACATAACAATCTATTGCTACTGGAAAAGCGACTCAAGTTTAGTAATTATCACCCGCAGGCAGTATAATATCAAGGTTATTCTTGTTGCTAACTGTAACTCATAAAAAACATCGCCTATGATTTCATGCGGGGCGGCAGTCATGTTATAGCTAGCCATTCACGTACGGATATACGCGGCAGATGTGTTTGGTGGGCAAAACTGCTATAGTATAACCGGAACAGGCGTAGCAGACGGGTTCTGTGCCTGTTCTTGTCATATATTAGCAATTTTGCCCGGCACGACTGTCAAAGAGATCTGTCGGGTAAATCCGTACGTCATACACGTATTTTTTTACGCTATTCGGGGTAGCTAATCGGTGCAGTAATTTATATGACAACAATAATATCTATGCACTTAGTCTTTAACAAATACTATCACATAACACGAGGTTACACCAGTCCAATTACCATATCTTGTAATAACAAGGCCACACTAACGACGTTTTTCTGTTTTTCGCGATAAGTCTTTTAATGTTCTTATAAACGTCCGTTAACGCGAAAATCAACGGCATTTCCCGTTAGTGTGGCCTTAGTGTATGTAACAGTTTACATCGTCTATAAAGTACAATATTCTAATACATTTTCACAAGTGTAATATCACGCAGTGAACGTTTGTCGAAAATATTGTTATAAAGGAAACGCCAGACGGGTCACACAGACATGCGATGAAGTAAATGCATTCACGTCAAGAAGAAATAAATGGAAAATTTTCGTATTGTCGCGACGAAAACTGCTGCAAACACTTGTGTTCTATTAAGAATGCTTCGTTTACGTTTCAACTACGCAACTTTTGAAAATAAAATACCTAAAGATGACTAACATTTTGATTATGATTCACATTTTTTTTTAATTCCGAGTCATAATCTATGTTTCCTGATAATTCAGTTAAGAGTGAAATGGTAACTTCTAGGCGAGACAGTGGTGAAATGACGGCCTTAGATAAAAAATGCGTACTGTAAACATTTCTTGAATAACTACGATGAAAGGCTAACTGCATAAAAATTACCCTAAGATGACAAACCTTTTCCTTCCTCGTCTGTACAATATAAAACGTGTGTCATATTGTTTCCTCTCTAGGCTACGTTGGTCGGGTAATATCGTGAACACAAGTGCAATGACACCAAAGTACTAAGCTTCGAAAGTTGCAACGGTGCATGAGTAATGACGGATAGTTAACCTATTGTGAGGACCCCACGGTGAAACTCGTTTGGTTAAGCCTGTGTGGGATATCATTCCCCAAGGCATTAATACTTGTGGTATTTAAATAATCCTCTCGCTCTGTCAAACATTAAATGGCATAAAATCTACAGTTACGTGTTTCTAAGAGGATTTTACGTGTACAAATGCGGATGTATTAATTAAAACTATAAAAAATACACGTAATCGATTTTGTTTGTGAAATCAATGGTATAAAAAAAACTTAATTTCCTGTGAAGAATTTCTACGTATCTCTTAAGCTATTTAATTAATTTCACATTTGTTGTATGATTGGCAATACTTCACAGAAGTTTACAATATCGAAACATAAAAAACGCCATCAAACAGTCTAAAACCGCCGAGCAAGGTTGCATTTCTCTCACGTCGCGCACAATACGTTATCAAAGTAACGAAGAACATTTTTCTCCTCACATATGTACTGCATGTACATAGGCACTTATATAGCACCTACAGCAGTTATTAGCGAGTCGGGGAGCGTCGTTGGAGATCACGTAGGACCGGTCGTGAGAGCCCGACGGGCCTCGGACTCCGCTGTGTTAAACTACCGCCCGAGCCGCATCCAGCTCGTAAAAATGTGCAAGCTAACGGAAAAAAAACTGTAGCATGTGCTTTATAATGCCTCGTAAAGTGCTAGCATGTGACTTATTGGGTATAAAAGGTGGAAATTGTAGGGTTGCGTCCAAATGGTCTGCGAATAGAGATGAATCGAGGGCAAAGCTTTGAGCAAAATGGGCATAAACTTGCATTTTGGGCATGAATGAGTTCACGCCCAAATAAATGGCCAGCCACTGGGGATAACTTTGTTTAGTAAAAAATTAAGCAGAAACTTAATTGGGCAAAAAGCGGAGGAAAAGAGCATTTATTCGGCGTTTACGGGCATTTATTCAATACACCCAATATATTCAGGGCATAAACCCATCTCTCTCTATAAAGGATCGTTGAGGCACTGTTCACATTTTCCTTTTCGGGCCTTTTTAACATGAAATGTTACTTAGTCTAGTTTCCCGTTACTTGATAAGTAGAATTTTGGGCAAAAACAATTTTTAAGAATCACATGTTATGATAGTATTATTCTAACAATGATTCCTAATAGTGGAATAACTCCTTCGGATTAGGGGAGAGTAAACAAATGGTGTCAAGGACAACATGTCACTTTTTTTTTCTCCGATTAATCCTCTATGGACTTGTGCACACAAGTTTATGCAGTTTCATATTTTTTTTTACTAAATAGTAAAATAATTTGATTACCTAGATGTTACAGATTTTAAGTGAAATTAAATTACATATAATTATGTTAATTAATACGTAATCAAGTCTAGTAAATAAGTCATGCTGAGTTTTATGTAAGGGCAAAAAACAACGATGCGCATTTTTAACAACTGCTTAACTAGATAATTTGCGATTTTACATACCCATATAATGGCAATTACATATTTTTAGTAGCAGAGGTCATAATTAGACACGTTACTTGCGGACCACGTGTATGTGTATAAATAGTGTTTGCTTGTGGAGATTTTTTCATATTTGCTGAGGCTATCCTATCCTATCTCCCTCTATCTTTCTCCTTGAAAGAAGAGGGAGATAGGTCTAACTAAATTGAATTCAAACTGTGAACATTAACAATTTTTCATAGGCATGTGAAAATTCATCACGTATAGTTTAATGCATGTATTCTTAAATTCAATACACACACGAGTATTCGCGAAACCGGGCGCCCATTCAACCGTCACAAAACGAAACTGAATGCCATTTCATCTCAAGATGCGCCGCTCGCCGCAGATCTGAGGGGTCGGCGGCGGGTGACTGTGGTGGCGGAGGGGAGGGGGGGGGGGGGAGGACTCGCAAACCGCCCGGCAACTGCGCCATAACTCGGCGCGCACGTACTACCAGACAATCGCAATTATTATTAACAGATATACGTTTAATGATCGTGTGTGCCGCGCACAACGGCCCAATGTAAGTTGTACATCGGCGGGCGCACGCGACTATGGAGTTTACGTCATTGCGGCGTTCGTGTGATATTCGTCCGGTGAGCGGCGGTGAATGTATCGTTTCGGGGTGAGAATTTGTAGGAAGACGTCGCCGAGGTCGGCGGGCGTCGCGGGGGCCGGGGCCACGTTCTTGCGGAGTGAGTTAGCAGAGCCGATGATTTGTGGCGCGGTTAGCGTTCATCTAGCGGGCCGGCGGGACACAGGGCATAACTCATAGGAACAAAGACAGATCGGCATGTCATGCTATATGAAAGCTATGTGTCACTCCGCGTGTGACACGAAACGTTTGCATTTTACGACTCGGCTTGACGCGCGCGCCACCCGCACAAGAGTCAACGGACGCAGAAATTCTCGAGTTGAAATTCCGCAAACAGGCTCAAAGGAGGATAAAATTAGAAATACTGAGAATTTTCGGATCTGCACAGTTGGCCTTCCAGGCATTCTGCGATAACGCTAAGAATATTCTCAAATTGGAATCAAAAGTGGGAAATCGAAATTAAACAAACGTCAAAGATTTGACGAGCTCGTAACGTTGTTAACGTAATTCACGGTTTACTTAGCGCGTCGAATTAGTAATTAGCAAAAATACCAGTTTGACGTCGTAGATTACGTGGGTTCTGACTGCTGATTCCGCCCATTATAGCCCAGCATATCTTACTAGACAATATTTGAATTGAACAAACTGGTAAATTGTTCGAGTACAGAATACTCAAACGATGGTCCATTGTGTAACGGCAAAGCTCAAAGAATAATACAACAGGTGTGTTCATTACTTTGCACGCCACTGCTGATTTAATAAAATATGAACACTGAATGTGTACGTGCACTTTGTGAATTAAAATGACAAGGTACAAGGTCCGACAATTTACATTTGATGAATTTACCAACGAAATACAGATTCAGAATAAGATATTGTACTTAATTACTTGATATAAATATCTATTTGATTGTCTACACACACTGTTTTCGATGAGATGTCAAAAAATTAGAGTACAGTCAAGCACACACCATAGTATTTATGTTGCATTTCCCTAAGTAGAACTTGAGAGCCTTATAATTAATTTGTTTCCCTGGAATAAAAAGTTTCTATACATAAATTTACAAAAACTTACTTTTATTGTATAAAGTAGTTAGCCAAGTGATCTGGTAGTCCACACAGTTTACAATCTGTAACAAAAATAAACAACATGAGCATTGAGCATGTCATCGACACATCGCAAACATTGTGATTTGCTGAAGCTGCAAAACTACTGTAAAGTGGAACAAACTGGTGACATTTTGTTAGTTAACCAAGTTCATCAACATTCTTGAGATCCGCTGTATAAATTAATAATACACAACTACGTTTAAAATACTACCTAGGTACTAATTTCTCGGTAAAAGAAATTACGAATCGGGTATTATATGGATTTAATGTACAGATATTTTCACCGGTTTAGCCGAGTTACCGTGAAAGTTACCAACTATTTTGGCAATAAAATATCCGAATTCTGAACATAAAATATCAGCATAATAGAAAGTACTGAGTTTTCGTCTACTTTTACGAGTGGAACAGAAGTCGTAAAAGATTTGCCCAGTTCTAGTAAAAGCCAATATAACTACGCACACACTACGCTGTTTTAGTTACGCCCGCGACGGCAATATGAGAAAACATAAGTAGGTTAACGTACACAGTTTAATGATAACACAACAAGTATAAAACTTTGTCGTTTTTGTTTCCTCTTAGCACATAAATGGCATCACCCATTTATACGCGTATTGTGAACAAAGCATTTCATAACCACGTAACGATGTTTGTGAAAGCAAAGCGTTTGATATTGAGTTTAACAACATGCTCCAATAACGGTCTAATGATAAAATGTGTAGCTGGCATTGTAATTACGTGTGACAAATATAGCGATCGCAATTCGTCGTCGTAGTGTCCCAGAGCGGGCGGGCGCCAGGCGGGGGCGTAGGTACCAACCAAATGGACAATGCGCATAAAAAATCAATAAAAGCCGGGCACGGCCTTCGCGGAGGTCGAGTGACGCTCACGGATCACCGGCCGGCCTCTCGCCACATTATAAAATATTGAACGACGAGATGTAACTAACTTACCAACTCGATTCCACTTCCAAAACTTCGCCAAAGAGGATTTTTCAAGTTCTCGTTTAATTTTAAAGGGATTTTAGGGGAGTGAGAAGCGGTACGCGTTAGTTTGCATCTCCAAACTTTTGTCAAAGGACAGAAACGATAACGTTTTCGACAATTCAAGAACTGAAAGTTGTAAAGTGTTTCTCAGTTTGAAAGTGGATGGAAAATAAAATAAATGTCAAAGAAAAATCGAGTCGACGAAACAAAAAGGAAGATTGGTTGGCCTGCTATTCAATCATGCTTCGGCAGTCGGAGCAGTAGAGCAGAAATTTTACCTACGTATAGCTAACGCCCCAGACCATTAAGCCCCTTTTTTGCTCGATGAAGGAAAATGTAACGAACTCTAAAAATATTGAGCACAAACATGTTCCCGCAAAAAATAAAACAAACTAATTTAATTAATTTCTCGAGTGGAGTAACATGAAAAGTAAGGAAAATGAACGTGCTGTTAACGAGCGACACTCACAACTGCAAAACACCCTCTTATCAATGATACGCTATCTAAGTAAATATACCATATCAGTGCCCCTGATAACGCTGTACAATTACAACTCAAAGTATTACAACTTGGCCATAGTTCAAAGAGTTAACGCCGTTTAATTCAGTGCCAAGTACAATATTTTTAGATGCGAGATTAGTGACAGGGTATGTTTTGAAACGCGTAATCACTGAATCCGGCTTGGGCGTAAATGATTTTGAAATAAACAAAGTCTATTAAATTATCGCATTGATATTTGGTTGCGTCAACTGTTTGGCATGCCTCGTTCGGTCTGTGACGTAGACTATGCAAGAGGCCTAGTGGGCTATATAGAAACTGTTCCTAATGATGCATTAGTTAGTTATTACGTCCCGTTAATTGGCAACGCTCAGGAATTGTCACCTCGGTAGCAAGTCTTGTACTCCCACAGGCGTACGTCTTTGGTATTTGCTAAAACACACAGATATAGAACGCGATTTAAATTTGTGAAGCCCACTCAGTCCGCTCGTCTTTTGTCGTATAACGGAGTGCCAGAAATAGAGCACTTTCATCGTCTCATTAAACGTGTGAGAACGATTGGCTAACAGTTTAGGGCCACGTCCTTGCCACATTTCTCGTGAACGCATGAAAGCGTCAAATCATTTGGAAGTCGGCCACAGCGGCTTGCGTTTCGTCAAGAGAGACAACTTTGGCCATTTATTATTCTGACAACTGACACGTAACTAAGTGGGTTGGAGTATTGAACGGTTCACAATAGCCGTTTGCGGAAAACTACAGTTACGTATGTATTGTAGACATGGTCAATAGTGTTGTGTCTAATTCGGAAAGTTTTCACGGGCCATTAACGCAGCAAGTTTTATGATTAACAGATAAATATCGAAAGATTAATGGCCATGTATTTATGAATGTCATATTTTTTCTTAAAAAATATGTCTAACATGTCATTATTCTTTTTCCTTCACATAAAAATAAACAAATGGGTCAATGTTTAGATCACAGTCATTAACAGAGTGATCTATGGTCAATGTTCCTGAAATAATAAAACAACAAGTATATGCCAGGAAAAAATGATGTTATTTCGGTGTATCAAACCAAATTTCTTAATGAATAATAACAATGCGTTTTTCTAATACGATTAATTTAAGTAGATCATTAATCAGCAAAAGAATATGTGCGTAATTCTTTTAAGCAAGGTTTTAGCTTGTATTCCGACGTTTTTATCCATTAGTATTAGTTTGGTGGCAAGATTACAGCTCAACCACGCGTAACCATGGTCGACGTGACCGCAGGCCCATGTCCATATTAATCATTCCCTAGCCTTTTCTCTCGGACAGAAAAATATATGTGATGGGATTATTGTTTTGGGGCAAGCCGCAATATTTCATGTGTGTTTGTGTGGGTTAATGTGTATAGATTATTGATGAAGATTTTTACAATGTTTGTGAATTAGGAACGCACGTTTCACTGGTTGATTTTCGTTCTATGTAGGAATAGAAACATACCGGTGGTAGATAAGCAAAATCTACTCTTACCACTTCATATAAGTCTCATTTCTTTATGAATTTCTGACCATCAAAATACGAATTCAGACAAGACAATTAGGCTAGTGTACTAAAAATATCTAATAGGTCCGACTATTCCGTCAGTTAGATTATCATCATAAAATATTCGACACTTCTTTTGTTACGTAATCCAAAATTATCGTAGATACGATGCTTTCAAAATTAATAATACGTCATACCGTCATATTTTTAGTGCGTCCGATCCTGACGTCACTAGCCCCCACTTTCGAGTTTTGTTGCGTCTGACTTTGTAAAAATTCACTAATTTAACCATAGAAATAAATGTGCAAGTCCATTATTATTCAAAACTCTGACGGAGTTTTCAATTTATTGATGCTGGAATCTAGCCTATAATTTGTAGTCGCCATGAGAAATTCAGACAGTACAAATTGTCGAACAAACCAACATAATAACGCAAGTACATACTTATAAAGCAAGCTGCGATCACTTTCCCACGCAGCATCTTCCCTCAGTAAAAGCCAGCCTAGATTCAGTACGTCTAAATGTCACAGGGGCATAGGTTAACTGCGTCTAGTGTTTACCTGTGGGTCTAGGGAGTTGGGGATACATGGTACAAGTTGTAGTTAAGTAGTGGGCCTAAGTTTTATGCGTCGTGTTCACAGATGCATTGTGTAAGTAATGAAGTGGTATTCGCTGTATTGCATTAGACTAATATCACAGCTTATAGGCCTCACTAGATTTTGTGAATAGATATAATAAGATAATTTGGATATGTGGAATGAAATCTTTTCATAGACTAATAAAGAAGTCCTGATCAGTCACTAAAGTTATTAGTACTTGCCAGTTTTCTCATAGTACATAGCATGAAAATAAATAATGTTACATGTAGGGATGCATCGATACGCCTTTTCGCCGATACGATACCGATACCGATACTCTTATAAAAATATCGGCGATACCGATACCGATACGCTTATTGTGAATTAAAAAAAAATAAATAAAATAAATCACAAGTCAGATTTTTTTTATGTAAAATGTAGTGATATAGGTTGATATTAGATAATTATACATTTTAGTAATTAAAATTAACATCAATAAGATTTTGGTTTAAAAAACAAGGTAATCCTAAATTTTGATTTGGAGAAAGGCGATTTCGCAAGTCTGTTTGGCAAGGGTTTCCCCGGGCATAGTTCGTGGCTCGTTTGCAATGAAATAGACCAGACAACACGCTCGTTTACACCACATTTTTAAATTAAAAAGTATCGTTGAATCGGTTATGAAAATATCGTCGATACCGATATATCGGCTAACCCGAAGTATCGCCGATATATCGGTATTCGTATCGGTATCGGATGCATCGCTAGTTACATGCCCTTATCCTGTGAGAAAAGCTCATCAAATGAGTCCTCCCGGGTGGGACGAAAGGGCTCTCGAATTGACGCAAACCACACTGTCCTCATGTCCTTTGTGTTCCAAGGCCGTGGTGCCGTTTCAAGACAGACCCTCGAAGATGTGTTTTAATTTGACTCACATTATGCAATATTCGTAGTCAAAGATAACATGTGCTGAGAGCGACTAAGTTGCGAAGCATATGATACTCAAGTAAACTCCTCAAATTATTATGTAATTATCTTTGAAGACGTCATCACGTCATAAGCAATACTACAAAACCAAACAATTTTCTAGGTTTCACAAACTTGTTTTTTTTATCACAAAACAATGAACATCTTGCATCAGATGGACTAATAAGGTGGTCGTATCTTCATCGAAACATTTTTAAAAGCCATCCTATAGAATCAAAATCTCTTAGTATCTTTGTGATACTAAGAAAATTGTTTTTGATTAGGTGATTGAAAATATTTTTTTATCTGACAGCTTGAAATATCTCGCATCAGATATGCTAGTAAAAATTGTCGTATTTTCATCAAAAAATCATTTTTCTTAAAACACAAAATTTTAACTTTCAAAAATATACTTAGCCCATATTGATATTGAATGGAGCATATTACTGCTATTAGGGTTATGATGGTAAAATATGATCTGGTCTTTTGGGTGAAGAATGACCCAGTTTATTTGTTTTGTGGAGACAGGAGGACATTATTGTATTTCGTAATCATGATTCCGTGACAAAACAATTTCGGCAATAAAACCGAAAGCGCCAACTCAGCTATAAAAATAAGGCATATAATCCAAACAACAATAAACTTATTCCTGACACGAGACCTTATTTTAGTAACAGGACCATAAAATATTTCGCTACAAACGACCATTCGTAAGAAAGAGAACCGTATTTTTAGGGTTCCGTATACAAAAGGTCCAAAACTAAGACTTTGCTGCCCATCTGTCTGTCCGTCCATCTATCAACAGGCTTGTATCTCATGAACTGAATCATAGTTATAGTATTGAAATTTTCACAGATGATGTATTTCTGTCGACGCTATAACAACGATACTAATAAAAACCAGAATAAAATAAATATTGAAGTAATGGGAGCCCCATACAACAAACGTGACTTTTACTCATGTTATTGCTCGATAATGATTTGGGAAACAGGTAGACGCTTTAAATATTCACAAAACATGAAGTTATGTGCTCACTTTATAAATAAATAGTTAAATTAAAAATTTAACGGACTTTAAAAACCACCACAAAAAGAGTGTAAAATAACTTTTATTTCGGAAGTCACGACTTTGTTTTATAATTCATAGACTTTTTGCCATCGACTTGAGAACCTCCTCCTTTTCGAAGTAGGTTAAAATTAAACGAATATTTTATACAAGAAACGTAATTATTTTTCCATAATATTTATAGATAATGGTACGGAAACCATTCGTGCGCGAGTCGTTCTCGCACTTGGCCGATTTTTTCTTTTCAAGCCGCATGTTTGAGCCTACTCGGTAACCGGTTGTCCTGCCCACAGCATACCCAAACAAGTCTAGAAACAGCTATAGAATATAGATAGGCGCGCGTACGCTGGTCGGAGTTTAAAGAAAGTTGCAGTGGCGTAGGTCGAGACGAATGTTAGCCAGTTACACAAGAATGAAACAGTTTGTCTGAGCTGTCGAGTTCTGCGCGAATAAATACGGTTTTAGACTAAAAAAAATCTACACAATTAGACTTTCAATACGGTTTCAGACTAAAAAACTTTTAAAAAAAAAATGTAACCGCCTTCAAAAACAACCACAAAAAAGGGTAAAATAACCTACAAAATAACTTTTCTTTCAGAAGTCGGTGCCTTTGTTTTTTTTTCTTTTCATTGTTTTTTTGCCACCGACTTCTGAAAGAAAAGTTATTTTGTAGGTTATTTTACCCTTTTTTGTGGTTGTTTTTGAAGGCGGTTACATTTTTTTCTAAAAAGTTTTTTTATTTTACTCTTTTTAGTTTAAATATTCAACTCAAATAAATCATTCTCTCTCAAGTGCACAATAAGCTAATAAAATTCCCTATCTCAAAAACTACTGAACCGATTTTGATGAAATTTGCAGTATTCCGTAAGTTAACCCTAGATAACTAATCATTCGTCGACACGACGACGCACTTAGTGCGGATGAGTGATTTGCAAACTTCCCCTGCGCCCCCTGCGTTTCTCTATTCGTTTACCTTAATAATATTCAAAAACAGTGCAGCGCGTGCCAAAATTGTGTGCACACGCTTATTAGGAAGTTACTTACGCGCATTGCGTCGCCCGCTCGACGAAAGTGTAGTTACTACGCAACTTTTCTACAAAGGTATGTACTTTATATTTTTCGTCACTTTTTGATTTAAGGGTAATTAGTGCAATCTTTATTTGAAGTGTTATTAAGAATAATATTAATTTGAATGTAATTCAATTGAAATTATAACAATAATATGACTAAATAGAAACTTTTGCTGTCATTAATGTCAATTATTTTTTGTTGTTGTATATTTCACATATTATATTATACTTTATTATTATAAATTTAGATGGGTTCGAGAAGGCAAGAGGAGCAAATAAGCCAATGGATTAATGCAGAAGAAGTAAACGAAAAGTACCAGACAAATTAAAGAATTCCAAATCACGCGCAGTTGGTACATCAGTATTTTGTTACGACGGAGACAAGACGTTAGTTTCTTACAAAGAAACAAATTATGTGTTGTTTATGTATTGTCAACTATTCATGATCAACCCAACATTAATGAGAATACAGGAAAACCTGAAATAATACACTTTTACAATAGTACAAAGGGTGCAGTCGACACGGTTGACCAAAATGTGCTCTAACATGAGTTCCTACAAACAGTTATGTTTTATAATATGTTGAACCTATTAGCTATCAATAGTTATGCTTTCTATGTCTCTAATAATGTTAGGAATAAAAAAAAACCTGTATCACGGCGAGATTTTGTCATGAAAATGGGAGACCAACTCATGGAGCCCTGGCTAAGACAAAGATTACAGACAGTGACTTTGAGACGGGAAATAAAAACTATGATCTAGGATATTTTAGGTGAATCATCAAATGACGAATTACCTGTTCAACCTACAACGAATGTACGCAAAATATGCTATTTGTGTCCATCAAAAGCTCACCAAACGACTAAACACTATTGTGTCAAATGTAAAAAAGCAATTTGTGGCCCTCATAATGTGGACATGTGTACCAAATGTCTGTATTAAAATTTTTCATAATATTTTTTTCTTAATACGTTCCTATTAACACATATCATTGTGCCATGTAACAAGTTCCTATTTTGAATAAATAATTTTGATTATAATGACGTCTTTTAATGCGTAGTCCGCTCGACGAATGATTAGTTATTATGTTTCTGTAAAACTAGTTTAGTTATCTAGGGTTAAACAATACTTAGTACCACAAAAAAAGAATTACTTAAATCGGACTTGTAGTTCCAGAGATATGCGAACCTAATGCCTACTCCAAGCCGTTGAGGAGTTGTACCTTCCATCATCAGCTCATCCACCTGAGATGATGATTATCAGATGCAAATACTTGAACAGCTTTAGAAAATATATGAAAATGGTACTATGTGCCTATAAAATTTGAAGGTTGCCCTCGATTTCCCTGGGATTCCATCATCAGATCCTGACCTGATGATCATGGGACCAATTGGAAAGTATACCCTTTCAAACAAAAGAAAAATTTTCCAAATCGGTCCAGGCGTCTTCGAGAAATCGGGGAACATACATATAAAAAAAAAAAAAAAAAAAAAAAAAAGATTCCGACGAATTGAGAACCTCCTCCTTTTTTTGAAGTCGGTTAAAAAATCTACACAATTAGACTTTCAGTTAGATCAAAATTGACAATACGACAAATACGACACTTAAAATTGCCAATACGTCACAAGCAAGTGCAGTTTTCACTTGCTAGTGCTACTGACGTCACATCAAGAGTAGGGGCTCCTACTCTTGAATTTAGCTGCGTTATATCTTTCATATCTTTGTAAATATGCATTAATTTAATTTAACAATAGAAAAAATATGTATCCATTATTTTTCAAAACTCTTAACGACGGAATAATTTTTGCAATTTATTGATGCTCTACCTGCTGTATTTAGATTTACATTATAGTTTTGATTCGTTCATAACTTTTGTGTGTAAAGCTATTTGTAGTAATCAACTTTCACAACAGCGTTCGTTTCCATTGTGCTTTGTTACTAAGAGATAAGAGACGTTTTCGGATATTAACTTGCCCTCTATTGTTTGTAGCAATGTTCTTGAACAGACTAATACAATGTTGTATAGTGTACTCAACGATTGTCGCAAGTCGTTTATAACATACATCCATGCAAAAGATTAACACACACAACCACACTGTAATTACATAGATATCGCATTCGCACACTATCAGGAACAATCATTTTCAAATCTGATCTTGGAACAAAACTACTGACAGACAGCACGACTATCTTGATTTATAAGTGTAGTTTGAATGTCATATGAAGTTTCACAAAGGATAGAACACTTAATACTGTGTGTGAGTAATACAATTTCCGAACCAACTGTTAGACGCAACAGTCTTAGTTTTATTAATTAAAGCCTTTCCCCGTGGTTTCATCTCCGGTGCTCAGCTCTTTTTGGTCGTAGAGTGATATTTTATAGCCTATAGCCTTCCTCGATAAATGGCCTATCTATAGGAAAAGATTTTATTCAATTAGGAACAGTACTTCCTGAGACTAGCGCCGTCAACCAAAAAAAACAAACTCTTCGACTTTACAAGTACACATCCATAGTCTTGCTATATTTTCACTTTTGCAAAGACTATTTCGCCGATTATATTACCAAACAAGGTCTAATAAATATGGAATGGTTGTTTAATATAACTAGATACGAACCTTAAGCTTGGTACTTATTAATTACATACATAGCGATGAATGCGTCTGTCTGCACAGTGCGCTGACATTTTCACTCGTTAAGCCGATTGCGGCTGCACTGATTAGCCAATCAGCCGCATGTTGACATTATTCGAATAATAAATTACGGAATTTGAGCGTATGTAACATGTTATACTAATATATAGGAACGAATGTGTGCTCTGTATATCATTATGGGACCACGTTAGGCAATTGGAACATATTTTATGCTATAAACGTGAGTTATTGATTGAATACTGTTTGTTCCCATTTGTAAATGGTTGTATCTAATGTTTTTTCAGGTCATAACTTCGGGATACATAGACCATCTGAAAGACAGAGGGGACAATCTTAGAGAGCGGAATAATTTATTGATTATGACTTTATGTTGGGTCCACACAGGTGTACGTAATACACACTCGTACAGTAATACTGTAATAATATTATCTACTATGAATTTGTGATGTAGAAAATAAAACATTTAATTAATTGACGCGTTAATTCTCCTACTCTAACTAATCCAAAAATACACCAGTTTCTGGTTACCGTACCCAGTCAAACCCGTTGCAATTGCAATACATCCGACTTATTTATAGTGCACCATTAAAGTGTGTAGCAAACATGAAAATAAAACGTCAACAACATACATTCCGAGAACCATACGCTGCAAAATTATATTTATCTAGTTGCCATTCTGTGATATAATATTTATTATCAAAAAAAAAACCGCCGTCGCTTTCGCAAATAAAGCCGCACATGACATATCATGACATCAGCGTTGAAATATGCACGATTATATTATGAACACGTCGGCGAATTAATTGTAATGAGAATCACGTTTCGAAATAGTCATTTTCACACAGTGTAAGCGTTTCTACGTTTGCTTTTCCGCATACCGTTTCTGTTTTACTTTACTTTCTTTGAATAACAGCGTTGCAATTTTAGTTCGTGTGTTGCTATGTGCTTCGGTGTGAAAGTTATTCGTGTTACGATTACGTTTTTGCTAACGAGGTCAGTACAGACTATGTACCTGTTTTTAATTAAATGTAACGAGACATTGAAACGGGATTTTATTTTTGATTGTATCGGTGTGGGATTAGTTGACATTTACCATTCAAGATAAACAGTAATTTGACAGAAAAATTATATGTAAAACAATGACACAACAAAACAAAGCCACCGACTTCCGAAAGAAAAGTTATTTTAAACTTTTTTGTATTTGTTTTGAAGTCGGTACTTTTTTTTTAAAAGTTTTTATTTTACCCTTTTTAGTTTATTTATTACATAGTATTCAACCCAAATTCTTGTAAAATACAAAATTTTCTTACATATGCACTAATCTTGTAATCCGTCACAACATAAAAAAATCCATATCTCTAAAACTACTGAACCGATTTTGATGAAACTTGCAGTGTACCCTAAGTTGAACAATACCTAGTACAACAAAAAAAGAATTACTTAAATCGAACTTATAGTTCCGGAGATATGCGTGCACAAACATAAAAACATACATACATACATACACTTATGAAATTTGGCACATTTGTTCAGACGCTGATATAGGCTAACATATATGAAAACTGGGCAGTTCTGATAATATTACATACATACGGGTCGAATTGATAACCTCCTTTTTTTTGAAGTCGGTAAAAAACATTATTTAGATTAGCTGTTTATAAACGTGAGGAAAAGTCCGCGATTGTAATCGTTAATTGCTTTTTCTTTTCACATTCTTATTTGATAGCAACAATTTAAATAAGCAAATGCGACTAATCCAATAGATACCTACAAACAAGTTTAATTGACACACCTGAACATACATTCGTAGTTAGGGTTGCCATCTGCTTTTTGGCTCTCCTGACTATGTCCGATTTTGTAATTATCCAGTGTTATCGTCTACATGTAGCTTTTTTTAATAGAAAGTATAACAAAGTTTCACGAGTTTGTTTGACAACTTATACACCAAAGCTGCGATGCTCATTGAATTTATGTTAAGGATTTAAAATCATCATCATCAGCCGGAAGACGTCCACATTGGCCTCCCCTTTAGACCGCCACGACGAACGACAAATTAAAATCAGTACAATAATTCAGGAAACGGGAATAACTTCCATGTAAGCTGGTTTTGTCTTTTTTTTTCATGTTTATCCGATGTGTTTTTTTTTCCTAAATACAGTTACCACAAGCTCCATCACAAAGAGTGTTTTCATAAATAGCGTTCAGTTCAGAGGAACGTTTTTATTAGTCGTGGCGGCGGACTGGGCGCTAGAGTAACATCCGTCAGGATTTCCCGGAGCGATCAGCCGCATCAATCGTGGACGTGAGCCGCACGTTAGGCGTGACGGTATTTATATTAATGTGCACTTGCACTTAAGAAACAGGGGGCGAGTTTTCGAATTGAATAGCTTTTTGTTGCGAGGGTCCAGACTCGAGGTTACCAAACTTGTTCCAGGCTCTGCAAGTCCCCAAAATAATTATTATCAGCCTGTTTTCTACATGTTGGGATTGGCTTCCAAAATAATCGAATACACTGGAAGTATCAACATTCTACTAAGTACGAGTTTCTGGCCGAGCTTCTCCGATTATACGAATCTACCCTTAAATGTGTGATTATAATATTCGACTTTCTAAAGTGCCTCTTTAAAAGCCTAATAAAATTGAAATACATGATTTGATTTTGCATCTGGCCTCCTCAACAGCACAACACCATATTAGAACAACAGAAATACCCAAAAAAACTGTCACTTCATGCCCCTAGTATAAATTTTGTAATATTCAGAACTCCTGCCAACCCTGATCAGTTCCCAGATTTACGTTAGTCGCGTATCTGGATGCACCGCATCGATCACGGAGTCCGCACGTGCAACGCATTCGATATCCGCTCGAGAACACATTTTAAACTTGCCGTTTGATAAACTAAACCAACAATGTCGTCGCATATTTGTTGAACTGTTTTGTACCTACTTCTAATAGGAAAGGAAAATGCTTGCAAAGATGATGGAGGTTGAATTTACAAATAAGTAATGGTTATGACTTTAGTTTTATGACGGAACCTTACATAATTCTTAACTATGGTTTGCAGGACAGTCTGCGAAGGTCAGCGTCCCTGAAACGCAAAGGTTCAACTGAAGGAACGTGGTGTTTAATCAGTCTGATAGTTCCTTCTGTTTCGCCCGGAAGGACTCTTTAAGTTTATTCATCAATGGCTAGGTCTCGAAGACGCATTTCAAATGATGAATCAAAGACAGTACTAGTAAGTTTTAGTGAGATAATTCCCTAGACTGTATAGCAAACATAAAAGGAGAACCGACATGAACATGTTTAATAATAATACTGGCCCTACCTATGCAGAGGTTGGCAACCTTTCGCATAGTAACAGAACAGTTACCCTTTTCCTCTCTCCATCTGATAAGTATCTATGTGTGTACTGTGTGTGTGTGTGTATAATCTGTCTCGCAACTAATTAAACCGTGTACCTACTAAAATGTCGAAACGAACCAACAGAACAATACGGAATTAATGTCAATATGAATAGAAAATGGCGGCCGATTAGATAACGCCACCAAAATATTTTATTCAACTGATAAACGGCTTTGTTGTGTCAAAACTTATCTGAATAACGTAAGCAAAGGCTATAGGGTAAGTTCGCCTGTTCGCGTCCATCGTCCGGTTCGCGTCCATTTTACGGATCTCCCTTTAAAAATGCTCGAAAATAAGTATATTCTTACTCTAATGACATGGAAAGACATGACTGCCTATACCTCAACGTATAAGAGACACGATAACATAGACAAAAGTTCCGTCCGCCCCGCAAATCCGTTTAGAAAAAATATTTAGTCCCGGGTTGTTCAACAGCAGAGTGAAAACGCGCGGAATGTAAAAAAAAAATAGTGTGCAGCGGCGCGTTTAACGGTAAATATTTTATTGTTTTATGTGAATTTTAGGAAACATAGCTATTTGTAGACATTAATAATGGAAAAACGAATAATATGAATTATGAATTCGCTTGTTTTTTTTAAAGTTAACAGTTAAAATAAGGTGGACGCGAATTACAAAACCGAATTTATAAAATGTGCACTTTGCGTCCACAGTGGACGCGAACTCGTCTATTTATGTTTTCTCTAATTGTTTATTTTTATGTGATATGAAAGAGAAATTGGATTTTTGTTTATTTTAACACTTATAGTATGTAATTGTAACTGCCAATTTGCGTCCACATTATTATGATTGTAGTAAAAGATAGACAACATCGATTACACGTGGACGCAAACTATACCTGCATTGAATAATATTATAATTATAGCAAATTGCGTCCATTTTTTCAATAAATAAAAATGATAGCATAAACATATTTTATTCATATTTTTTTAATAATTTTAAATGAATAGGTAGTACAGTTTTGATTAGGACTATGAGATTAAAATTCAAGTTTTACTAGTGCAATGAAGTCTGGAGGTGACTGCCCTCCAGCGCGTCAGCGGGTAAGACCCCTCTTTGAGCAGTGGCTGGATAGGCGTCACGGCGTCCTGAGTCCTGACGTACCGCATGAAGCAGGTCCTCACCGTACACGGAAGTTTGGGAGGTACCTGTGTCTGATGGGAAAGGAAGAAACGCCTGGGTGTCACCACAGCGAGGATCGCCCGGAGGAAACGGTGGAGCATACGGTGCAGGACTGCCCCGCTTGGCCAGAGCACCGCCGTGTCCTCTCGGCGGCGATAGGCGAAGACCTCTCGCGCCCGGTATTGGTCGAGGCCATGCTGCGGGGAGAGTTTCAGTGGAAAGCGGTCGCCTCCTGCGAAGCAGACAAGCTCGCGAAGGAAAAGGCGGCTCTGGCCACCGCAGGCGCGGGCGGGCATGCAGGCGGCGAGTAATGGTTGACTCGCTGTCCGACCATGGACCATGCCCGGGTCGACGGCGCGGTGTTTTCCACGCTGACAGTCCCTCCCGCCCTGCCCTGGGTGTGCTTGGAGTAAAGAAACCGGGACCAGAACCAATGTATGGTTATTTTTTTTATTTTAAATTTTACCGATGTTGAGAAGAATAAACAAGTTTTTTTTATTTTATTTTATAATGATATGACTATGTTAATTTTTTATTAAATAAAGAACAAGAGGTCTTAACAATATCACCCCGGATCACCCCTATATTCCTTCTCTAAACTGATGGACGCGAAATGGTCCATGGGTGGACGCAATTTGGATTTTTTGGACGCAAACTGGGTAAAACGCCTAATTTTGACATTTTTCTGTTTATAAAAAAAATACGAGAAGTTTCGAACAAAACTGAAAGCTGATATTAAAATAGACTATATAACGAACGCATTTATATAATTTTTTTATTGAAACTGGTGTTGGGACATTTTTATTTTCTCCTTCAAACTTGTCAACTGCACTAAATGGACGCAAACAGGCGAAATGACCCTAATTTGTAGGTAAATAAATGTGAATAAGAGCTATGTCGTACATTAACATAACTATTACAAAGGAAATTATTTTAACTCAAACTTGGCCACGTAGGGTCAGAAAATCGTTTTAGAACACAAAAGAATACTGGTAGTCAACATACAAAGTTTTGACGACAAAGCCTCCTGCAGACACACGCGATTAATCGCGCTGCTACGAGCCAAGCTAATTTTCATTCAAAAAATACTGCGAATGGACCGCGACATGTCGCCCAGCGCGATTAATCGCGTGTGTCTGCAGGAGGCTTAAGTTTTAGAATGACCCTAGGCTAAACCAATTAGAGTATCTCCCGAGTTGACCATAATAATTCAATATTAAACATCAGCAGTTCAGCACCCTACTTACATGAGAAACTGCTGAAAATAATGTGTCATGAACACAACCGATATGACCAACCAAACGGATTTCAAATAAAAGTTCAATGGAACATGCGACGTTCCGTCACACAACATGTTTTCGAGTTGAATTGGATAGGAACGACGCTAATAGTGTTTCGTTTACAATAACCTCCTACTGAGCGACCAAAAGTAACGAGTCGTGTGTAACATCGTCACAAGGTCACTGAACGAGCGCTTCGCCCTACAAACCCTCTGGGAGACGGCCACTCCACGCAGTCGGCTTTGTATACATGCTCAACAGAAATTGCGTCCATTGTTTACGATACAAGTGAAGTTTACACTGCAAACGTACCTGATAGAACGGTCCGGTGGTGTCGAGTCAAACAATCCAGTGACTACAGTACGGTAGCCAGATAGTAGGTACACAAAACAACACAAAGGGGACCACTGCTCGACGACAATGGCAACAATGGCTGCGGGCACAGCGCGAGAATCGAACGCGGCGTCTGGTCGCGCGCAGTGGTTATCTGTCGGTGACAGCGAGCGCCGTCGCCTCCAATAACAATAATGAGGCGGCTAATTATTATTATTACCGCTCAGCGGACGCACTCGCGCTCGTTGCCTGTACACGTACGTAATCGCTGAATTCCATATAATCGTGCGGCGCACACACACAGGCGCGCGTCCCCGCCGCGCCACGTGTGGTGACGTCGTCGGCTAGGCGCAGGTAAGTGTATACGGAGCGCGTTGGCGGCTATGCGCGCGTATCGATCTCGCGATAAATTCGATACGGTGAGCGGTGAATGCACCGGCCGGCTGGCAACGGCGGTCGCCTTTCACGCTGGCGAAAACGCAATTTACGATCGGTGCACGCCGCTGTGAGTCTCGACCGCCAATATACGAAACGTGTCGAGCTCAGTTCGCCGGAGTCGGTGGTACTATCGGGCGCGGGCGCAATGCCACGCGGACGCATGAACATTCTCGAACACCGAGATAACACGTGTATTTATTAATGGCGCGAATTGCGCAACTAAATTGTATGGTGATAAAGCGGAACGGGTAACCTCGTGTCCGTTATACCTTAGTGGAGGTGACATGAGGTAGCATGCCGAGCGACCATAGCGTTTCACGGGCACATAATCCAATTTAGCGTCGACCGCACCATTTCTAATCGTCCTAATTGGGGAACGCCCCAGCTCCAATTACCGCTATCGTCACTTGTTTCGCCAGCCCACGCATAGTAGTAGAACATAAACAATTAAACGACAAGATAATCACACCACTCCAACATAATTGACCCAAAGCAAATGACTCATGACTCGGCTTACGCAAGAAAACAGCAACAAACGATTTACAAACTCAAACGACCGGAAACTTCTCGCTAGTTCTCGTTATAGAAGCGAAAATTGAACGACTTGTCTAAATTGGCTCTCGTCTGAGAAGCTGAGAGCGACTGTCATCTCGTACGCAACATGAATAGGCAAACCATTAAACTGTAACGTGAGGAAACAACGTGATTGAGGGTCGCGACGTGGATCCTACCTAGCGCGGAACAACGCGGCGCCTTTATGGAGTATACAGTTTAGAGCTCCAAACAGACCGGGAAATTACCCATTAGACTATAGAAGGGAAAAATTACGTTACCATTTACGTAGTAGATGCACTAACAGGAGCATTCAAATTTTGATTGGCTGATGTTTTTAGGGTTCCGTACGTCCGAATACAAAAACGGAACCCTTATAGGATCACTCGTGTGTCCGTCTGTCTGTCGCTTACAGTCAATTATCTCCGAATCTACTAGACCGATTGGGTTGTAATTTGGTACACATATCAATTCCTGTGACCCAAGCACAGAGGTATGACGTGAATAGATGAAATCTGTATGTGGGAGGTAATTTTTGGGGGGGAAGGGGAAAATGAAAAAAAAAGTTTTGAAAACTGCGTCGTGTGACACATCAAATGAAATGTCTTGTTGAGGCAATCTTAAATGTATTTTTTTTGTAATTTTAAAATAAATAGTTTCAAAGTTATTCAAGAAAATAGACGAAATTTGACCATTCCCCCTCCCCTCTTATCTCCGAAACTACTGAACCTAAAATTTTGAAAAAAATGCAGTAATTAGTTTTCTACTTATAGATTATAGGAAAACCTATAAGAAGTCCATATCTGTATATGGGAGGTAATTTTTGGGGGGGAAAGGGAAAATTAAAAAAAAATATTTGAAATCTGCATCGTGTGACATACCAAATGAAAGGTCTTGTTGAGACAATCTTAAATATATTTTTATTGTATATTTAAAATAAATAGTTTCCAAGTTATTCAAGAAAATAGACGAAATTTGACCATTCCCCCCCCCTTATCTCCGAAACTACTGAACCTAAAATTTTGAAAAAAATACAGAAATTAGTTTTCTACTTATAGATTATAGGATAACCTATAAGAAGTCCATATCTGTATATGGGAGGTAATTTTTGGGGGGGAAAGGGAAATTTAAAAAAAAATATTTGAAAACTGCATCGTGTGACATATCAAATGAAAGGTATTGTTGAGACAAACTTAAAAGTATTTTTTTTGTAATTTTAAAGTAAATGGTTTCCAAGTTATTCAAAAAAAATAGACGAAGCGTGACCATTCCCCCCCCCTTATCTCCGAAACTACTGAACCTAAAATTTTGAAAAAAATACAGGAATTAGTTTTCTACTTATAGATTATAGGATAACCTATAAGAAGTCCATATCTGTATATGGGAGGTAATTTTTGGGGGGGGGAAGGGGAATATTTAAAAAAAAAAATTGAAAAGTGCATCGTGTGACATATCAAATGACAGGTATTGTTGAGACAAACTTAAAAGTATTTTTTTTGTAATTTTAAAATAAATGGTTTCCAAGTTATTCAAAAAAAATAGACGAAGCTTGACCATTCCCCCCCCTTATCTCCGAAACTACTGAACCTAAAATTTTGAAAAAAATACAGGAATTAGTTTTCTACTTATAAATTATAGGATAACCTATAAGAAGTCCATATACAGTATATGGGAGGTAATTTTTGGGGGGGGAAGGGGAATATTTAAAAAAAATATTTGAAAACTGCATCGTGTGACATATCAAATGAAAGGTCTTGTTGAGACAATCTCAAATATATTTTTTTTGTAATATTAAAATAAATAGTTTCCAAGTTATTCAAGAAAATAGACGAAATTTGACCATTCCCCCCCCTTATCTCCGAAACTACTGAACCTAATTTTTTTTTAAAAAATACAGAAATTAGTTTTCTACTTATAGATTATACGAAAACCTATAAGAAGTCCATGATATTAAAATAACATGGTAAATCACTCAATATTGTGCGTACCAATTTGGGTCAGATTTAAAAAAAACGTGATAGGTAACATCGTACGGAACCCTCTTTACGCGAGTCCAACTCGCACTTGGCCGGTTTTTTAAAGTTAGGGCCGCGGACTAGCACGGAAACTGTAGTGGCCGCTCAAAAATGACAAAGCGTCTAGCTTTATCAAACCGAGAGACGCACAAAAACGTCAACGTCAACAGAACAAGCCGTCTGTCGAATGCTAACACTCGGCGCAAAAAGTGAATAATGGCGAACGTCGGCAAGCTAGCCGAGAGTTGCACAATTGCGCTATTTCGAGATATTTTCCTCTTAGCAATAATACCTACGGTTGCTAATAATAATAGAAGCCGAGCGTCCTGTACAAACAACTACATAATAATGATTGTTCTGCAAAAACAGTTCTAGGTCCAAACAAGCGCGATGTGCGATGAGATAAATTTTATTGAAGGAGCGACACGTGGCACCTCCGACGCGCAAGGTGAACGACATGTGGGGGAATAGCAAACAAAAAGTTCGCAGCGAAATATGGAAACACAAGGCGAGGGCGTAACGCAAATTAGAGCGGCATTAGCGACAACTCCAAGTGACATTAAAGGAGTTTCTGTTATTACCGCATGCGACAATGTGAGCGACTCGATGGTCCAACTTAGAGAGTTGGGAAAGCACGGAACATTACATAATACACACGACTTCGGAACGCGAGTTAACACGAACTTGTGTTTTATGTGCACACATGCATACTGTTTGATATACGTTGTGTTATGAGAACTGTTCTAAACTAGAGTGGCTGGGGGTGGGGGCTCAAGTTGTGCGTCAACTTTCCGGGAGCAATTCGCCCGAGTGTGCACTAAAATATAGTTCAAAGTAAGTTGGAGCGAGCGGAAGAGATGCAACTAGCAGCTGTGCGGGACTAGCCATGAAACTTGTATTAATCCGGGAACTTTTTTAACTAAACTCGTGTCTTAGAAAATTAATCGTTGGCAGTGGAATACTGAATTTATCTAGGCTCTTTAACTAGCAGTACCTGAAATTCAAGTTAAAAATAAATGTACTCTTATTTTACCAAGTAGATTTACACGACGCTTTACCTTGAGAATTCAAGATGAATTTACGGATTCAGATGAAGCATGATCCGCGCCTGAATAAAACAAGTAACCACAGTAACAGCATAACTTGGTTCGTGATATTAACTAGTAATTAAACTAAGTGCAATCAAATCTGTAAAGTTTAGAACGTGTACGGCTGTTGTAACGCGGCTTTGCGGGAATATTACACAATTACTGCAGCGAGGCAGGACCTACGTGCCGCGCAATCATACAAATTGCAGCGGATTCAATGTGATTGTGTGAAAATTAACCGAAAATTGTAATTAAGCATTGTTTTCTATTATGAACTCGAGTTTCTGTGTGAATTAGATATTTTAATTAGACAGCATACATGTTACATCGGATTAAAACATGAGGCATGCAGATAAGGTACGAAATATTCTGTGAATGAAGTCTGTTTTTTAAAGGAAATGAAATCTATAATTGAAGCTATATAATGCATCAAAATCACAAAAGATAGGGTTTATTATATTTACAAATAAACATAAGATGAATTTACTTATACGAAGAGAACAAATAAAATGTTTCCATTTCAATACAACATGAACTCTAACCCGATTCTATTAGATTTCAGAGTAGATATGATACCGATCTAATGGAATAATACATTTAATATTCGTGGGTTTGAATTTGATGAACCATAATAAATGTAGACGCTATCAGATAATCTTATTGGTGAGATTAACCGACGAAGTTTGAACAATACGGTTAATTAAGATCTTTTAAAATGAGACGAGTCGTTTTGGCTCAACGTGGGCTTATAATGGAGCTTTTTTAAAAATCTTCTATAGTCGACAGATGGACTGATTGCTTTATAAGTTATAACTCTATTGATTTTAATGAAGCTCCTACCACCATATTGACAAAGGTCCTCCCCGATCATTTAAAATAGCGTCAATAAAAATAAGATCAAAATGTCAAGTCATTGTGTTACCCGTATCATTGAATAGATTGACTGTTGGGGCGTGCAAACGAAACTTAAGTATACCATTTAAAAAAAGTTTCATTACTTTAAAAGGCTAAAATGAGTCACTGGGTTTTGAATCGAGTGCCGAGCTCTATCTGAATTAGTAAGCGAGTCGGCTCGCACGATTTTTTACTACCTTACCATTCCATGTTATCTTTTTTTGTGTCTTGTAATCATAGCGATAAGTATAACGGGGGCACAGGTTTTTTTATTTAAGATAAAAATATTTTGTGAATTTAAATTGGTTTTCTCAACTTGAATAATTCAAGAACTGGCTGGCTCTTGGCATTAATGTAGGTGCTTAGACGGTAATGAATGGATGGAACTCAGAGCGACAAGAATTCCCCGAATCGGAGAACACATTTCCACCCCCGAAACAACACTTATGTGATAATATGACATGTACAAAATTATGTATGAAAGACACAAAGAGCTGAATATCAATTGTTGTTGCAACCATCAGATAAAACCCAGCCACGTAATTCTAAACTCTAGTAAGTGTACCTAGAATAACATTTGCATAGATGGAAAAACAAGGAGAGTAAATACCTAAGCTCTCAACTGAATCCACCTACTTTGAAAAATACGTAATCCGAGCTATGTAAATAAATGAATCACTCAGCATTCTACTCTTGTGTGAGTGTTTAGCTAATTTATGCTGTTTGTGTGGTATAAGGATAATACTAGGTCAGCTTATCTAAATTTGCGACCAGTTTCAAAGTTCCAACGAGTAAGACCTCTTGGCAAAACAGAATTACTATTCAAAGTTAGGAATTTTCCTTCGTATGAACAACCTCGCACGCTTTGAACTTCATAAAAATATCGATATCCTACTTACGATAACTGAATAACTTTCTCACGTACTGATAGAGAAATTCCCCTTACCTGCAATAAAAGAAAACCACTATTAGAATAAAATAATACATTCCACGTCATAACAAAGTCAGCGTTTATTATACAATGTTACAAGTTGAAAAGCGAACAGAAATCTCATCGATTCTTCTAGAACCAATACATGTATAGATGATAGGTACTCGGTAACAGTCAAAGGAGTAGGTTCTCAAAAGTCAGCTCACATCTCGTCCCGGGAGGGTGCACGAGGGTTGTGGGGTGGAGGGAGGGCATGCTGGTGTGAGGTGGTTCCAAGGTCGCCGCCCTTGTCTACGTAACCTAACTGCGACCTAGCTGTGTCGCCCGGTCTCAATTCGCTTTAACGATTAATATTGAATGATTCCACTTCTCTTTGTTCGAACAAAAAAAAAAGATTTTATATGAATGAAATAATTCTATACGTTTAGTTTAGAAATATTTATTGGTGATTTATTTTGGTGTAAACGAGTGAGTGTGAATGGAAATAGTTTTATAAACGTTCCGATACAAGCCTCCTGCAGACACACGCGATTAATCGCGCGGGGCGGCATGTCGCGGTCCATTCGCAGTATTTTTAGAGTGGAAATTAGCTTGGCTCGTTGTCGCAGCGCGATTAATCGCGTGTGTCTGCAGGAGGCTACACATTGTGAACTCAAACAAGGAGTGTACTACATGAAAATTTCACGCTCCGTGATCAAGTATACAAATGGAATATATGACGGGAATTTTAATACCATTTCATACACAAAACTCCCCAGAAAGTTTAAAAAAATGTCTGACTTGTGTAGAATAACAACTAGTAAACAAAGTTGTACATAATGCTTTGCTATTATGTAAAATGAATAAACAGTATCGGTACAAGGTATATAATGAAACTGCGTACATAGACAGACTTTCATACACACACGTAATACATTGCCTTCTCACTATGTATCGCATAGAAATCTGCCATCTATGTGAAACTAATTCTGTTATTTACACGTGTGTGCACATAATGGATAGATGACATAATTCTTATACATTGTGTAATAAATAACGTTTTTAGTATACGGATGTATTTTTATTTTTCTTCTTAAGATGACCATTGTTGACGTAAACAGTAACTTATTTTTTGGAAGTCGGTTAATAAATGATACCTAATCTCATTGATGCTATTGTCAAACAGAGAGGCGAAGCGAACACGAAGCGTTTTTGTTTGTAATGTATGGAATTGTTTGAAGCCTGTCACATAGACTATCGGACCGCTTTCGCTTTTCTATATGACAGGATTCAGACTGCATTCGCTTCGTTTGTCTGTTTGACAATAGCTTGAAGGAGTTATTAAGGGGTACTTCCTACCTCTGAGTTCTGTTATCAATTTTATCATTGGTTATGGAAAAGGGGGAAGTAATGTCATAACATCATTTATTATAGGCTGCAATAGCCTATAGATAATATAACTACATAATAGAGAAAAAGCTCCACTGCCGCGTCTATCTGTATGCGATAAACTCATAAACTGATTCGTATGCGGTTTCACTAATAGACAGTTTCTTTTTGTTAAGGTTTTGTGTGAATTAGTCAAAATATGACAAGAACAGTTGAAAATGCCCCTTTCAGTTCCCAAACGAAAACAAAACGATGCCTAATTAAAATTTTGAGATACTTATAATAAAACATAGTGGGGCATAATATACTCTGAAGCCGAAGCAAGGCCGGTAGGACCTTATGAAGAATCTTACACAACATTATATACACCGTGTTCCGGACGATATACATAAACTTCGACCAGATGTTCAAACCACGGAAGTAAGCATTTTTCATTATGGACACATTAATAAATTCTTATTTTTTATTTTTTGTTAATTTTCATACAAACTAAATACCTAGACGTAAATAACCCAATATGCATGCCTCTTTATCCGAATTGGCAACGTCGTATTTTCATTCATAACATTTGGCGGGCTGAAACAAATGAAATGCAAATAGTATTTGATAGATTTCAAATTAAGATACTTTCTCACTGCATAGCTCAATTAAATTTCATGAAATGAAATTACAAATATCTTTGTAACGAAGCCTTTTTAAGTACTACTTCCTTTGTTGGATTTGATTTGTAAAAGCCATAGAAGTATTTGCTAAAGTTTATGGATAACGTGAAGAACACGGTGTATATAACAAAAAAAATATTAGAAGAAAATGCATTTCAAAGACGTGGAGAAAACTGTCGATTTATCATTTCATAGAAATGCTAAAAAAGCATGTTTAAACATGTTCACATAATACACGTGCATTTAATAGCATGAGTCATTTCTTCAACATTTCTCTATCAATAGGTACCTAGTTTCTAAGCGAATCGAATCAACGCGGGTGAAAAATCCAAATGAAATAACTATTTCCACGTAATCCTTATCGTACATGTTATCACACTCGCGTTGTGTGTATAATATATAAATTGTATGACGGCAGGTAGGTAACAACCCACTATACTTCCGTCGTACTCTCTACTCGTGATTTTAATTTTTCCGGCAACTTTTCAGTCAAGTAGAAAAGGGGTTCAGCTCACGATATGACTTTCTACTTGTTGATGGCGGGTGACATTCTTGAGGTGTCTGAATTGCCTCCGCGTATCGCAGACATTCGAATAGCTCCATCTCGCTTGGGGTTGGTACGAACATACTTACCCTTTTTAGACAGCCTCAATAATTAGTTGGATAAGCTGACGCATAATAATTATTGTAAGAGTAAGATTTAGTCGTAACAATTAAAGTTAATTATTATTAATAACATAATTAGCTACAGTGGACTCATCAAAGCAATTAAATAACCAAGTCAACTAAATCTGTCAAAATTACAGACTAAATATCGATATTTCATCAGAGCTGAAAGCATTTCATAATTATTACTTGTAGCTCTCTTAATTACTGTCTGACCTCTGACTTCTGCAAAGTCACAGACCGTTTTTAAACTTTTGAAGATAAATACATAATTAAATACTGAATTTTAATAGTTTGATTTATTCAAAATAATCACTTGCTTGAAATTACTATTTTATGAATGTAACGTATGATTGATTTATGAATAGACAAGCTGTTGGACATGGCTTCACCCAACTGCTCTTATTGCCTTCCTCGATAAATCGACTATACAAAATAAAAATTTCAGTTCGAACCAGTGGTTCATGAGATTAGCGCCTTCAATCAAACAAAGTCTTCAGCTCTATAATATTACTAGATTTATTATGCATGAAAATATTAAATCCAGGTTTGAATCAATCATTTAAAATAATCCTTGATTGAATATAAAAACATCGTAGCTAAAGCATTTTTTCTTTCCAGACACCACCAACTTAAATAGAGACACGATTTCATCTAGTTAATTACAATTATCTTTAATCAAACGCAGCTGACAGTTTCATACGTAGAAATTGAACGAAACTGAGACAACAATTCGTGGAACACAAGTTTTTTTATACTACAAAACAAGTAAAATTCTTCAACAGAGGATGCGACCGCTTCATTCGCGAGTCTCGTGACTGGTTTTTACTTGAAAAGTCAATACACCTGGTTTTATAATTACCGACCGCGGATCTCGTCAATGTCAGCCGCGAGAAAAAGCCCAGCACAGAGGATTCATTAACATAGTTAATATAATTTAACTGCTACATAAACTTTGATGTATAAAACTGTACAGTGCGAGCGTTTGAAACAAATTTTTCAAAACTCTTGTACGGTTAACTAAATTGTATGTTTTTGCTTTCAGTTTTCAGCGCTGTTTCGTAATTCATTTCGGTGGTTTTCGATACAACTTTCAAGTTATTTTTAGCGTGGTTAAATTATAATTTGTAAATTAAAGAGATGAGAATTTAACCTTCATGGAAAATCGATGAATCATTTCAATTTAGAGCTTGAAGACATAATTTATAATACAAAATCCTGACAAACAAGTTTCTTTTATCAAATGTTAAAATAGCCAAATCTATATGGCCACGTATTCGAATGAAACATCACGTATATTGTGCTCGATTAATATTATAGTTCTAAAACGGAATCATTAATTACGAGCGTCTCACATAGCCAATCTATACACATGCGACTTTTTTGCCGACGCTAGTAACCGGATCGGTTAAGTCAGCTACTTTTTACTGTCGCGCCGAGGCACGATCTTCCACATAAAAGAAACGCCATCTTAGCAAGATTTCCGATGACGCCGCAACTCTGTTTTATCGGCTTTCCGACGTTTTAATTTTCCAATATTAGCTACGGATATTTTTGTCAAAGAACTGGAAGAGAAATTAGTATCAGAGTAAAAAGTGATAATTTATCAAATAAAATAATTCAGTATCTTGATAATTTGTAACCCTGGACAGACATGCGATCAAGTTTCTAGTCTGATAAAGTTATGATGACTGTCATTTTGCTTTATTCTTAATTATTCAGTGTTGTCAGAGATTCGGTTAAAAATACTTTGCTACCTTTACAATAAAAGATTAGGATTGAACGTGAGAAATCGCCATTTGCCTACAAAACCACGCCTAAGGTCACACGGAAATTGAACGTATTATTTGTGACAACATCGCCAGTTTCCTGTTGCTACTCAATTTATTTTATTTGTAATGTTTTATATAACGATTTTACATAATACCCAATTAAAATAGGAAATCGATGTACCCTTTGAGTAAAAAAAAAGCGATTTTCGCTAGAAGAATTCGAGGGGGGAACTTTGGAAAACAATCTCCGCTAGAGAATCGGTTTCGTTTAGTTTACGCCAACCCACGACGGGGAAGCTACTGCCCCTTTTACACGTAAGCAGATTTTCAGTAGACACGATAATTTATTTCGGCCATAAATACTAGACTAGCAACGACAATAGGTAGAATATTATTTCGAATCTTCGGCAGAAACTAGTTCTAC
Source organism: Agrotis exclamationis (assembly GCA_950005045.1). NCBI lineage: Eukaryota > Metazoa > Arthropoda > Insecta > Lepidoptera > Noctuidae > Agrotis > Agrotis exclamationis. The sequence continues at coordinate 925,235 of OX465439.1, forward strand.
GACGAAGTCACGACGTTCTCAGCTCGTAGACAGTTAATAAAATTAGTGATCGAACCTGACTTTAAAGTTAGGTTATCGGAATTTATAATCGTGAGTAGGTACGTCGCATTTGGTTAGTATTATCACAAGCTAACATTAAAATGTCTGCTACATAATAATTTTAATTGCCCGATAAAGTGGTTACGATAACAGTTTTATCAAAGGAGCCGTCATTTTGTGGTGCACAAAGAGACTGTTTGTTGGGGACGTGAATTTTTAAATTGGTCGGTAAAAGTCGACAATTGCATACGTCGGATGATGTTGGCTAGACGGTTGCATTTGAGAGTGAGTGATAAGAGTGACGGATGACTTACAACTAGGGTTCCCAACCCTGCCGGATTGCCCGGGAGACTCCGGTAATAATGGTCAACCTCCCGACCGGGCGGAGAGCAATAATTACTCCGGTTTTTCTAAAAATTAAATGCATCCGTCCCTTGGTCGTCGTTATTCCCACGCGTTGCAGCCACAACACCGCAAAAAGTAAATGTCAAAACTTAGTTCAATAACTTTATTCAACAAAAATGGTGAAAGAACCAATCACATGAACCAAATATTGTCATACGTAATGACAAATTGTCGAGTGGATTTACGCTGGGTTGACTTCTTTACGAAATCAAAACACAGACACACCAATCACATGAACCAAATATTGTCATAGGTAATGACAAATTGTCGAGTGGATTTACGCTGGGTTGACTTCTTTCCGAAATCAAAACACAGACACACCAATCACATGAACCAAAAAATATTGTCATAGGTTATGACAAATTGTCGAGTGGATTTACGCTGGGTTGACTTCTTTACGAAATCAAAACACAGACACACCAATCACATGAACCAAATATTGTCATAGGTAATGACAAATTGTCGAGTGGATTTACGCTGGGTTGACTTCTTTACGAAATCAAAACACAGACACACCAATCACATGAACCAAAAAATATTGTCATAGGTAATGACAAATTGTCGAGTGGATTTACGCTGGGTTGACTTCTTTACGAAATCAAAACACAGACACCCCTGTTTGTTTTGATTTTCATGTAAAAACTTTAATGATTTTGTGGTGAAAAACCGATAAATACCTATTAGATGCTGCTGGAAAACAATAATTAATGCTTTTTTCAGTCTACCCCCCCCCCCCCCCCTAAACTTAAACAAATTCTCCCGGGTTGGTCCTTTCGAGAGTTGGCAACCCTACTTACAACCTAGAAGAGTGATTGAAAATTGAATTTTTTTGGGTACCAACTACCGGGAGACAGATACGGAACACACATATTTTAATTCTCTTTTTGTCTACAAAATCAATCACGAACTGCGAACGGTAAAAAATGAGTCTGTATCCGGTCAAAATATACATAATTAATTTTATTGTCATCAGACAAAGTATAATGTTATAAATATTCAAGCATGACGGCGTGAGAACAGTCCGCGTTGTGACATTTAACTCTAATCAAGTTCAATTTATTCACAACGCAATAAAAATGATTTACATATTCATGTCTCTGTAGTATAAATATAATAAAAACTCTCGCGTTTACGTAAGAAAATTACGCCATTAAAGCATGGACGTTATTTATAACGACGTAGTATTTCTCAAAACTATGTAATTGTAAATGTTACAGTCAAAACTGTTAATTGGTGAAAACTAGTGGTTTTCACCAAACTTGCGTCATTTTAAACCGTATACTGCTTCAGAACGCATCGGTTACTGAGAATTGTAACTAGAATTACTACAAAGGGTCACAATAAAAAAATCCTTTAATAGGTTAAGTTTCGAAGTTAATATTAGATAAATTTTAAATTAGCATTAACTTAGTTTTGACTGTAACATGACAAAGTATCATAAATAATTTAACATTTTTTATAAGTTTTTTAACAGCGTACGCTATCAGCAGTTTCCAAGTTTATTTTTCTCTCAGCTATTCCATTTGAACAATGATAACCCGGTGACATCAATTGCCAGTACATACTGGTCTTGTAATTTTATCTGCATTCTGTGAAACTGTGACTAGTAATATAAACACATTGCGGCACTCTGTGCTAATTAAATACACAAATTATGTTGCTGACTAATTTAATGTTAGAATCACAAAATATGTTTCCCGTTTGGGAATAGGCGGTTACAGTATTACAAATAATGGTCATTAATAAATTGGCGAAATATGTATTTATTGCTGACTGGCGTTCAAACATTTACAAATAAATATAAAGGATTTTCCAGCTAATAACATAATGCAATTCAACTATGTATTTATTGTTGATGAAAGGGAAACAGGAAAATGGACTTTAAAGCCTGATAAAAGGCACAATGAATCTTTGCTTGAAATATTTATTAAAAGAAAATTCAAACTGAGGAAACGCAAAGGAATACTTCGATAAGCATAAGCACAAAGTAGCGACCAAAAAAAACAAAGTGCAAACAAATAAAACAAAAATGTAATTCGGCACGAGCAAACACCGAAAAATATAAAAGTAACAAATGTTAGCGAAAACGACGGAAATAAAAATTGTCCAAACAGTCGGCAACAGCCCCCAGTCGAGTCGTGGCAACTTGCGGACTAAGTAATTGCCATTTACAGTTTGTCGCGAGAAAACTTCCCGACTGACTCATCTTGCATCTTTCAAAACGGCTTTTCCTCACCTTGCTACTACTAATAAAATTTACGCCCAACGTTGTTTAATTAAGTAACGTACACTTTTTTCATTTCTACATAGCATTGAACGGATCCTGAGTTTATAAAAACATCTCTACGCTCGTTGTTAGAAGTGTTCCAACATTTTTCCTTTTTATTTTAAAAACTTTTTTTTAAAAAAGTACCGACTTCAAAACAAATACAAAAAAGTTTAAAATAACTTTTCTTTCGGAAGTCGGTGGCAATAGTCAATGACACAACAAAACAAAGCCACCGACTTCCGAAAGAAAAGTTATTTTAAACTTTTTTGTATTTGTTTTGAAGTCGGTACTTTTTTAAAAAAAAGTTTTTATTTTACCCTTTTTAGTTTATTTATTACATATTCAACCCAAATTCTTGTAAAATACAAAATTTTCTTACATGTGCACTAATCTTGTAATCCGTCACAACATAAAAAAATCCATATCTCTAAAACTACTGAACCGATTTTGATGAAACTTGCAGTGTACCCTAAGTTGAACAATACCTAGTACAACAAAAAAAGAATTACTTAAATCGAACTTATAGTTCCGGAGATATGCGTGCACAAACATAAAAACATACATACATACATACATACACTTATGAAATTTGGCACATTTGTTCAGACTCTGATATAGACTAACATATATGAAAACTGGGCAGTTCTGAAAATATTACATACATACGGGTCGAATTGATAACCTCCTTTTTTTTGAAGTCGGTAAAAAGGACGAGAGCTCTCAAAAGATAGTCTTTGTAAACGGAGTCTTATTAATTATGAAATATATTTCTAAGTAAGTATGGCTTGCTTGTTTCTAATGCTACGTTGCTTTTGCTTGAGGCTTGGGGTCGTTTTGAAACCTTATAGTTCTGATAGACAAAAGCGAACATCGTTCACTTGCAGAATGTCATCAACAAAGCGACCGCATAAATTGTCTAGCTAGACCTTTTGAAATGAGTCGCGTTCTCGTTCAAGCCTAGTTCACCACGGCCACGTCGGCTTGCGTCCTGTCGTGTCGCTGACACACCACTCTCCGCAAAAACAACGTGCCTCCACAATACTACAATAGCTGAGCTGAGCGGTTTCCTCCCCCCCTCCCAAACACCGCCCTACCCCCACAGTCGCCACTTGTATGACTCAGCAGCAAGCCTTAGATCAAATTCGACGTCGCACGATTCTACTGGCATGTTTTTCGCTGTAAATACCAGTTTTTTTGTCGATAAAGCATCGGTAATGGCGATACCGGCGAAGATAAAGGTGAGACGCTTGAGAATAAATTATAGACAAGTAGCTGGGGAAAGTTATTTTATTGTTTTAATAAAAGTTAGGGAAAGACTCCGAGGAATGCTTTCGGCATTCACGGAAAAGTTTCCTGAGGTTTTGTCCGACCGAACGTATCTATTCGAGAATTGTTTCGCCAAGTATAATAAAAATGATGGATTGTTATAAGTCAAAGGAAGCCGGAGGCAAGGTTTGCCTATCAAAATAAAACTTGATAGAGAAATAAAATGGTAAAACTGCGGCCGACTCGATCTATTCGATTGCCGCTAAAGCGTGTCATTTTGTTTCTAAAAAATTACCATGACAAAGAACACGAAAGGTGAATAACACCGCTCGGAACGGAAACGCAGCCGCGCTGCTGGCTTCCGATACAAAACGGAATCCAATTAGCCATCCCATCTCGTCGGCTTTCATTAACCGGCCGAATAATCGGGCACTGCGAAAAAAAATACCCGGGAATGTGCTCTGCGAGAACAGCTTACACAAGACGCCATTATATACATTTTAATGATCACCATGCGGTGTAAACCGTGTGTTTAATTACGTAAAGTGTACGATAAAACACGTATAAAGCCGAGCTGAAAATGGCTGTATCCAACTGTGAGAAAAGTGGCTAACGTACAGGTAGGAATTCAAGTGCGGTCGGCTTTGACGTTTAATTCTTATGTTTAATGGCTTTCTTGTAATTAACGCTTACTTCTAAGCTAAGAAAGAGTGTTAACGATAGCATAAAAAGTAAAAAATTATCTTCGTATAACTTTGAACAATGCAAAGTAAATTCATTCTTAATAAGCGGCGGCGTCATCTCTGTTAAATATTTGCGCAGACGTGAATGTATGGCAACCGCTATCCACGTATAAAATTCGCAATATCGTAACAATATAAAGTACTGTGACCTTCCGTTTCGCACGTGTAACGTTTTTATTTGTCGATTACCTAATGGGTATACGTGTTAGCAAGAGAATTTAAGATTTCCATCCGCGAACGTATATTTTTAAATTAATTCGTGAATACTCGTTAATCCGATTCGTTAGGAATGTTACAATAGGAATTGATAAAGAAAACCACACTACATTGAACGTAAAACTGTGAGGTATGGGAATAGTAAATTGAGCTATAAATCCAGCATTATGGGCGCGCGTTCGGTTGCAATAAACAACGGTATGATCGCGTCCAAATGGATAATACTCAATGTTTATATCGCTTTGGGAACACCTATCATATTGTTCGTGTAGACTGTTCAACGCCCACGCCACGGTTAGTTTTTTTAGTGCAGACGTAATGCGTCAGAAATTGATAGCTCTTGTAAGAGCCAATCACTCGGAGCGATAATTTGCAAATAGAAAGGCGTCTGACAATCAAATTTACTTCGCATTTTTGAGCGGATGGAGTGTTTATTACGAGTCCAGTACTTATTTAGCAAAGATTAACAATTAAAAAGTAGAAAAATAGATGATCTGATGATATGGTTTAACGACTACAACAGTTGATCCGACGACTAAAATGTTTTCATCTACTCCAATTAAGATTTTTTTTTACCATACCAAGTGATACTGGTGTCGTGCAAAATTCTATTCACACGTAGTTTTACGCAATAATATATTTTTAGATGTGTTTAAATCCACCACTCGCGCCCACGACCAGCGAAGCGGCGAATAGAACATGCTGTAAATACATTTTTATACTATACTTTACCGAGCCACTAATATAAATATTCTGTTCGTAAAGACTTGTTTTTTCACTGTCTTGGACGTCATTTGTAAAGAAACTTGTATTTGAGAGGTGATGAAATCGATCACGGAGAGCCGGAGTTTATTTATTGATGACTTGTTGAGAATTAGTTTAGCTCGATGTCAGATATTACAAATATGAATTTACCGAGTGGTTCTAGTAATACGCATGTATTTACATATTTAAATAGGTGAAGTGGTATTAATAATGTAATATCCAGAGTATCTAACACGAGCTTCTCCAAAACATACAAAACAATAATTGAATGGTAGTCAATATTTCGTAACACATCAAACCTCCGTCAAGTAAGACCTTCAATTCGGAAACCCAACAACAAAATGAATGACAGACAGCGCCTCAATTTTCTCGAACACTCGAACGAATTCAAGTTCCACGAATAAAAACATTTTTGTTCGAGAACGTAATCAAAGTGAGTTAAAACTCTGAGATATCATATTTGTGAGTTCAATTTGGGGCGCTCGTGTACTCGCAATAACATCAAAGCAATGCCACAAAGAATAAGAGGCCTTGATAAGTGAGTTACTATCGGAGGGGACACGACAAGGTCATATCTCAAATCTTGGGATGTGCCTGAGAGACGGAGGGAAGCGTCCCTCGGACGAGCTCCCCCGCCTTTGTGACAAAATCACATTAACTATTGTTCGACAAGGCATTGTCGACGTTGTATGGGAAATTAACTGTACTGTACTGTGATATTAAGTGAATATCATATTCTGGGGAGGTTACACGTTTAGAAATGTGTGGTTAATTTTTATGAAAATTACCATTATATTATAGAAGAGGGTATGAATACACTAGTGAACATTAGGATTTAAATCAAGCAGTCTTCAGCCAGACATATCATAGTTAGTTGTCATGGCATCTTTCCCACCTCTTTCATCATAATGCCACAGTTGTTATCTCCTTGTTGTTACGCCATCAACGCTTCGAATCGAGCGGTAATAACCACGTATAGTTATCTCAGCATAATATTACTCGACTAACTAGTTTGAAAAGCTATAGCCGTTTCCTGTGTACATTAAAACTTTTTTTATCTCCTCGAGTCCTTTTGTAAAGTTTTCGAGTATGAATGAAGTTCTTATTTGCTAAGTTTTTGAAGATAAGCCAAAACTACTTCAGGCATACGTTTTGTGCATTTGGCACTTCGCTGGCTCCGGAACGCTTTTTAGTGGCGCTGCAAAAACAAATAGCCATTGGAACAAAGGCTTCCCTTCGCTATACTCAATTAATTTAAAAATCGCTTGTGGGTAAATATCCTCTGACCGATTAATTATTCCCCAAATACCTAATGAAATTCGAATAGTCTTGATAAAATCGATTGCTTCATTAATATTATTAACGTGACGGCATACCCACGTTCCATGGAATCAATATGACGTCTTTTCGGCAATAACATACAAAGCCGGTCGGTAATTACAATTTTAATAGGTCGGTCAACGAATGGGGAGGTGTCCCCCACCCCGCATAGCCCCGGGGAATGGGGGAGGTAGAATTAACGACCCGTTGTACAATAGAACTGTACGAAGTTAAATTATACAGTTTTTGACAATGCTACTGAACGAATGTTTTAATTTATCTTGCGGGAGTTGGGTTCTTCGTAGCTGCTAACTTTTTGTGGTTCGTTTTAAAGAGACTAACATTTCGGAGTTTTAAGTTTTAGATATTATCGGTGGGTATTATTAAAACCAGATCAGACCAACCCAATGGCTCTGTTGGTAGACGATATTTAGAAGATCGTGGGTAAAGTTCACTACACGCTGTCATCTGTGTTCCAAGCCGAATCTCTTCAAGTTTAGCGTGAACAAGGTTCTTCTGGGTAAACTCGCTCTATTATAGGCAAACCCATCTCAAATAAATGGGTTGAACAGGTCTGCCAATTATGATCATGATTCTTAAATCCTAGACCTGTTTGGAACTCGCTTGAAACCTCAAACCAGGTAAGTATGGAAACCTATACTCCGCAGAAGGTGGTACGAGGCTTCCAAAGATGTATAATCGGCCATAGCATACACAGTCCAAACACTCAATTAAAACAGCATTGTCTCATACTAGTTAACGGTTTAGTAAATATTAATAAGCGTAATTGATTAACGCAGTGTAGATATTACAGCGTAGCGTGATCGTGTCATGGAAATATCCAAGTTTCTAGATCAAGGCAGATAATAAATTAATAGGACAATGTGAATGCATAAAAATATATTATATCGTGTGTGGTAGTAATGTGTTCTCTGATCTTATTAATTATACTGCTAGTTTAATACTAAGGTAAGATTATTATTTTGTTTTATATTAGGATTTTGGGTGATGGATGGATTGTGTGAGGAATCGGTGCATCCACACCGCCGGTAACATCTGTGGAGCAACAAAAGGCAACACGGTAACATTCGGCAACATTCGGTAACTTTTGTGGCTCCTTGTTACTATTTGTTGATTGTTACTCATCCACACCGCAGTAACATCCGACAACAAATGTTGCCGTGTTACTGTATGTCGAGTAACGTTGCTCGACAATCGGCAACATTGTTAGATAATGGGGGTAACATTGTTACCGAATTGTTGAGCAACGTTACTCGACTTACAGTAACACGTCAACACTTAGTAACATTTTGTTGGCGGATGTTACCGAGCAACATTTGGAAACGTTGAGCTACAAATGTTGCCGGCGGTGTGGATGTACCGAATGATATGAAAGTTAAAGGAGTAAATGATGCTTTGACGTCTGATAGGTGATAATGGAAGAAGAAAACGTGTTGCGACGACCACAATTACAATGGGTTAAGGACAGGAAGATGATTAGGATTTTGGTCACAGGAATTGTGAAAGTATCAAACCAATCTGACCAAGAGCATGACAAAATGTCACTGGTAATCAGCTGCATCAATTGGAAGTCAAACCCAATTCCTACACAGAAAATGCTAGGCAAGTGACGATTAGGCATAGGCATATTGGCTGCCTAATCGTCACTTGCAGGAGAGCAGTCGTGGCCCAGTGGTATCGGCCTCGACTTACGAGTTGTAAGGTCGTGGGTTCGAACCGCGTCAGGCGCATTACTTTGTGTAATTTATTTCAACACCACTGCTCTCAAAACGGTGAAGGAAAATATGGTGAGGAAACCGGCATGTCCTAGAACCAAAAATTCGAAGACATGTGACATGTACCAATCCGCACTGGGCCCGCGTGGTAGATTACGGCCCACTCCCTCTCACAGAGAGGAGGCCTGTGTCCCAGCAGTGGGAACATTTATAGGCTGATGATGATGATATCGGCTGGAGTCTAGCATTTTCCTTTCTGCAGATTAAGAGTTTACCAAACACGAGGTTATTGTACAATGCATGCAATTTCTGATGATATGCCATTTCGTGGATTGAGGTTGATAATAGTCATTTTTTGTAGGCCTTTTTCATTATGTTTTGCAACTCTTTTTTCTCAATTGTTGAAATTGCAATATTTTATTCAACATGGAACGGTTGCTTTGCTTATCTAACCAATAATATAATGTAAAATTTCTGAGGATGGATATATCCTCTTTCACACAAAAACGAATTAATGAGACTAGTTATCACATGGGATATCTTTTATACCAGTGTTACGTTTTCGTGGGGTCATTTTCGATATAAACGTGGTTGAAGCCGCTGGCAATAGCTAGTTAGAAATATGTATTACTTCATCATTAAGTAATCTTATTTACTCCATAACTCACAATAGATTACATAACAGACTATGCTCTTATGAGTCGTCTAGAATTATCTGCAATAATGCCTAACACAGACACTTATTATTCAAGAAACATCACGTGCTTACGATTGTGTCATAAGGAAAATTACTTATAGCTATTACACATAAGAAGTTCAAGAAGAGTTACCTACGAACCTCCTAAAAATAAAGAACTGTCTAATTTATCTTTTAAATGTTACTTGCTTGATTAGCAGAAAGAACCAAAGTTAAAACTTAAGGAAAACATAATTAATTTAAACTTGAAAGGTTTCAAACACCAGCGTTTTTGATACGAACAAATCCGACTTCCAAATAAGGAAAAGATTTTAAAATGTAGGTGTCATGTGTCATGTCATGTATGATACAACTGGATGGATTATGTACCTATTATATTGCTACAATTCACACCTGGTTGCTAAACCCAGTGGTGTTACATGCACTCAGCAATAAAACTTGCAATAAAATCAAAAGCCTAGCAACAAGATCGTTTTTACTCGTAATTGTGATCTTGAAACAAAACGTTATACCTACTGCTGGAACTGCATTTGTTCTTGCATAAAGAATGACGCATCACTGGATTATGTGCACCGTGACCTACTTGCCTCATCAAATGGTAAAATAATAATAATAAATTGAATTAATAGTAAAGCCTCCTGCGGACACACGCGATTAATCGCGCTGCGACAACGAGCCAAGCTAATTTCCACTCTAAAAATACTGCGAATGGACCGCGACATGTCGCCCCGCGCGATTAATCGCGTGTGTCTGCAAGAGGCTTAAAAGACACCAGCACGCGTAGCATGGCGATTCTATCTCTATTACGAAGAAAAGACAAAGTTATTTCATCGTTATTTCTAACAAATCGACTGTTTTTTGCACAAATATGACACCATTCGTACACTATTGAAGAATAGAACGTCTCATATTTTCTATAATTTTTACATTACCATGCTTAAAACGCTAAAATTATTTCTACGTTCTGTCATTTTGTCTATTCTTCCGTCGACAAAACCCCTTTCTACGGCGCCATGCTACGCCTGCTGTATTCTTCTCGGTAGAAAGATATAATGAGTGAGCCCAGAAATAAGCTGCCCTAACGCAAACCATCATCAGCTAATAATGTTCCCACTGCTGGGTCACAGGCCTCCTCTCTGTGAAAAGGAGTGGGTCACATAATCCACCACGCGGGCCCATTGCGGGTTAGTGGATGTCACGTCTTGGAATGTTTGGTTCTCAGACATTTCCTCACGATGTTTTCTATGAAAGAAATTATACAAAGTAATGTAACCTGGGCTGGGTTAGAACCCACGACCTACAACTCGTAAGTCGAGGCCGATACCACTGGGCAATCACACCCACGCTGCTAAAGCTTTCATCAAATCCTGTGTGAAAATCACAAAATCATGTGTCCTGTTGTTAGTTTTAGTTTCCTTTACACGTCACAATGTGAGAAAGAATACCGAAAATCGTGCTGAAAAGCCAGCGACCAGATGACCTCGATTGGATCGCCGGAAAGACCTATATTCAATCGAATTAGCACAAAAACAAAACTTGTACCAACTGGGGAATCAAAAGACTAAACGAGTCAGATAAATCGTATTTCACCAACAATCGTGTACGGATGATAAGATTACTAACACACGTAACTGTAAAAAAAACACTAAGTACATTAGACGCGTCTGGAAAAAACCCAGATGTCATTTACACATTTACACAGGAAATTTAAGTCTAGTTAGTGAGACATAGAAAAAACTGCAAGCTTCGCATAATAATTATGCGCATAATCATTACTAAGGTGACAAGTCATCGCGTTTGGGATAAAATGGAGACGTAATTATACGATCTGATGTATTTATGATGCTGGTGTACCGTTATGTCTAATCTGTGAGTAAAATTAACAGGTTGGTCCGTTTCAATTTACGATACTAATCAATCAACTGAGGTTGTAGTTGTCTTGTTCTTGATTCAGTAATGGCTCCATAATATCTAGACTTTTTTCTAGAGGTGAAAGTCGTTAAAATGGCGGCTAAGCGACGACGTGTTTCAATATTTTATTACGAGAAAGCACCTGCAGTAAAAGCACCCTTTTAAGTCGAATATTATTTTACCATTTCTTCTTTTATACATATTTATTCGAGGTGTTCAAGTATAAAGCCTCCTGCAGATACACGCGATTAATCGCGCTGCGACAACGAGGCAAGCTAATTTCCACTCTAAAAAACTTTTTAAAAAAAAAGTACCGACTTCAAAACAAATACAAAAAAGTTTAAAATAACTTTTCTTTCGGAAGTCGGTGGCAATAGTCAATGACACAACAAAACAAAGCCACCGACTTCCGAAAGAAAAGTTATTTTAAACTTTTTTGTATTTGTTTTGAAGTCGGTACTTTTTTTTAAAAAAGTTTTTATTTTACCCTTTTTAGTTTATTTATTACATATTCAACCCAAATTCTTGTAAAATACAAAATTTTCTTACATATGCACCAATCTTGTAATCCGTCACAACATAAAAAAATCCATATCTCTAAAACTACTGAACCGATTTTGATGAAACTTGCAGTGTACCCTAAGTTGAACAATACCTAGTACAACAAAAAAAGAATTACTTAAATCGAACTTATAGTTCCGGAGATATGCGTGCACAAACATAAAACATACATACATACATACATACATACACTTATGAAATTTGGCACATTTGTTCAGACGCTGATATAGACTAACATATATGAAAACTGGGCAGTTCTGATAATATTACATACATACGGGTCGAATTGATAACCTCCTTTTTTTTGAAGTCGGTAAAAATACTGCGAATGGACCGCGACATGTCGCCCCGCGCGATTAATCGCGTGTGTCTGCAGGAGGCTTAATTCTTTATAGAAGAAGTGTATTATCTGATAGGGAAAGTGCGTTTTGTATATTTATTTCTACTGATACATTGTATAGAAACCTCTCAGCAAATTATATGATAGAGGGGTTATCATTGCTATTCAGAAGTGCGGCAGTTTGTCGTTTGGTCGTACGGCAGCAATTTGAAGGGAAATGAAATTGATTCATGTACCCTAGGGATACATTACAATAAGTTTTAGCGAGGTTCACTTTAGGAAACGGCAAGCAGTTGGATAAAATAGAGTAAAATGAATAATTTGTCTTACACGTGTCAAAGAATAATGCATGCATGTATTAATATTATTACATGTTTACTATGTATGTATAATTAATCCGTATTAACATATTAAAGACGCGAGAAGAAAAACTTTTGAGTATTTATAATATTCGTATCCAACAAGTGCCGAATTTAAATGTTAACATTATGTATTAGTTAAGATGTCAATTTACATACAATAGAGTAACAATTCCTATCGTTTTACAGTCGGCTATCATTAAGATAGTATATTATATTATAATTCAATTAATTATACAAACCTCTAACTGGTTTTTATCAGTTTCAAAGTTACCAACAGTTGTCCAATAAATAAATTAAAATCTTTTATGTTAACAATTAAATAATTACCAGAGTTACAAAAAGACTGAAACCCACCGCTATCAAAACCATAAAAGTTAGCAGCCGCAATATAAAAAATAAAAACGAACAACGAAAAAAAAAACACGTTATGCCGCGAAGACACCTTTCCACGGCCTCGAGCAAGAAAACAAAGCTAAATAAAATCGTGGCGATGATTGTAGGCGAGTATTTAAAAGGAGCGCGTAATCGATTGCCGATCGACAACCCGCTTGGCCGGTCGAGAGCGTGTGTGTGTGTGTGTGTGCGGCGATCACACACGTGCACAATCACACACCGGCACTAACGGATGTGGTCTGTCCGTCCGTCTATTTACCGAGAAGTATCTAAGCGAGCTCCATGGATGTCATATAAACGATTTATAATAAATATACGGACCTTGAAAAATGAGTGGGAAAAATCTAGTGTGACGGTAGGATAGGTACGCGCGGAAGAGCGCCAGCGTGTGTTGTGTGTGAGCGTTACATGTTGTAACTATTGTAGGCGTCATTAAGGTGTTATCTAAATTGGAACGTTACGAGTAGTTAAGGATATTTTTATGATGTAGTTTCCATTCATCATTTAGTTGTAACATGACAAAAAATATCTGAAGAAACAATGTTGATAATCGACAACCCTAGTACCGAAGGCAAGTCAAGCGGAGTTACTCTATCGTTATCGGCACTAGCTATGTAGATAGAGACTAGACTTGACTATACCTAGTTACTTATTGACATAGCGTGTAAAGATAGGTCGAGGCGAACCGATGCGCTACACTACACGTCCTCTTTGTTTACGCCACGGTACATATGTATAGCTATGTACATATGTTACTATGCGACATCTAAGCAGCAGACGCGTCGATTCGAACCAACGATAAATGCTTACATGTGGTTCAAGAACCGCTCATGAGAATTTCGAAGCGTCTTAATTTGCGTGTAATTGTTTTGCACGATTTTTGTCTTCGTTAGAAAAAGGCCTGTTTACCAGAGGATTATAATGTAGTCATGAGGGTTTAAGAAACATTTTATTTAGTATTGCGTGTCTCGTACAAAGTACATAAGCTTCGTTGCTAAGAGCATTATATACCATAGTGAATATGTATGGGAAGCAAGCGCCAACGTTCTAGACAGCGCACATTATTCATTTAGGTATATTATATACATAATATTATAAGAATGGTCGGGTAGAATTTGTAGATGTGTAATTTTTGGGAATTCGTCGCTGTAGCGATTAGGTTATTTTGGACTGCAACGTTGCATAAACGTTTGGCGTAAAAACGAATGTGACGCGTTCAATACCTTGATATGATGAGGAAAATCGCACAATGAGAATTGTTGAGAATTTGAACGTGATGAAACTTTGGGAACATGTTTTATTATCAAGACAGCATTTAAGATACGCTTGTTATTTCAGTATGAGATGTAAAGATAAGTTTTTAAGTATTACTGATGAATGTGTCACATCATCCACTGTCGTCGGCATCCAAACACCAATAAAACATACTAGCTGAAAACAAAATAGCAATAAATCGACGAAAAAAACTTTTTTCATCAAAATTATCAAAACTGGAGCTTATAAAACACGAAAAGAAAACGTTTCGGCATACTTTTATTAAAAAAAAAAAACTTTGACAAACAAATTAATAAAACTTGTAAAAGTATTCAAACAAGAGCAAAACCGAACAAATGAAAAAGCTAAATAAGCGAAATAATGAAAGGTGGAAAGTTTCAAATGAAATCCATTGAAACTTTTTGGCTATCAAGTTTACAGAGAGAAATGTTGGGTAGGTACCACCTACCTACTTCTAATAAGTTTAGTGGGGGTTTCAACAATGTCCAATTGTCCATTCAATGGTTGAAACATTTGACTAAGCAAAATGCCTATTGTATTACTTAAAAACTTAATACATAACTTCAAGTTTAGATAACATAACTTTTTTTATCAAAGTAAAATTCAACAAAGCGTTGTGAGAATTGTTTTTTTTTTAAGGAACTGTGTCTACTTGCAATCCTAAAACCTGCGTATTCAGTTAAATGATGTATTCGAAAAAAATAAGAAAAAAAACATGACTGCTAGAGCAAAAGAAAAAAACTTAGAAAAATTAAAACTGCCCTTAATTATCATTTGAATTGTTCTTATTGGCAGTTTGATAGCAAGTCATTGCATCCTCATTACATAAAAAAAAAACTAAGTCAGGCAAGTGTAGGTAGTTCTTATCAGAGTTCAGCTTTATCTATTGAACAGGTCATCAATATCAGTTTTTGTACTTTGTAACAGAATAAAAAAGACGGAAATTATAAGTATTTACAGCATATTTGGATTTACGACGTTTTTTTACGTTTTCCATGAAACAGGTGGGAATTTTCATTAAATATTTGATTATTTTCCACAAACTAGAACAAAATAGGTAATTAGCGCTTGTACTCACCTGAGTCTAATAATTTTACAGTTCTTAAAAATCCACAACTACAACACGTAGGTTATTAAGATTTTAAAGAAAACTTATTGGAACACACCTTCCACAATTTTACGGAAATAAGGTCATAACCGTTACGAGCACATGTTGGTAACTTTTCAAAAACTCGGAAACTTACGGCCCAAACTATTTCTGCCGAGTTTAGGATTAGTCCATGGAGATTTCTAGAAAAACCAATTCACCAGTAACACGTTTTCTCACGCGATCAAGAGGTGACGCGTCGGCGTCGCCGCGAGAATAATGTCGTCGGCCGCCAGCCACCGCCACAGCAAAGCAATCACCGCGCCGCTAGAACCGCATCAATGACGCCAAAACATTCTCGCCAAAAACTCTCTTATAGTACATTTTTTACGACTGAAACTTCTTCCAGGAACTTGGAATCCACTGAAACTACTTTGTTATTAGTAAATATAAAGAAACTCACCGTAAATAAGCCGATTCCAACAACAAAGAGTCACCAGCCACGCGCTCCAATTATAGGGCACACACAAATCACGAAAGCACAAGAAGTTGAAGCTATGCTACTTCACAAAATTGTTAGTTATATTCACAGTCAGTTTACAAAGTCAAATTGAACAAAGTTTCCCAGTTTTTCGTGGCTATAATCACTGAACCGAGAAAGTACACCGTGAAGCACCGCCAGCTACATACAAAATGGCGGATTTGCGTAATGAAAGTGACGCGCGGACGCGCCGAAAACGCATGGAGTAAATTGTTGTCTATGCTCAACACAGAAAATTTTCAATGACAATCGATTGTTAATCGAATTCACACGTTTTTCCATTATTCTTATCATTATTTTACCATTATCTATGTAAGAAAAAAACGTGTATTTTAAAACAAATTATAATGACAAACAATACATTTCATGAATAGAAGAAAGGGCCTATATTATTATAAAAAAAAATAATGTACAACCTCAGTATTAGTAAATGATTATAACTCAATAACGGTACTACATATTCGATGGGATACATAATTTAATAAATTATGAGATCGAATAAGATTTTATTTTAGGATATTTGAAAAAAAAAAGAATATTGTCTATGGAAGCATCTGTTCAGAAACTACGCCAGAAGAAGAAGAAATAATATTGTCTTAATGTTTTAAAAAGCAATAGTTAATTTCAATTACATAAATGTGAAATAATACAGAATTAATATCATGTAGTAGCCAAATGCTATTTTAGCGAAGCATTTAATTTAAGGAACGTTTGAAATTGAAAGTTCATAAACAAAAAATTACTTTCTGAACGAACTTTAAAATTTCGTCAAGCACATGTTTTATCTCGCTCTTTTTTTACTAAGAAACAGAGATAGCAATGTTTTTATGACTTGTTCCTTGTTCTGTTTCCTATCAAAAATACGTGTTCGTCACAAAAAGCAATAAGGTTTTGTATATTTTTTTGCATTTGCATCGTGAAATTATTGTTGCAGCTATCATAGTTAGATAATATTATTGTAACTTCTTTCAGTTCAGTATTTAAATATTTAGAATGTATCGCTCAAACTGAAATTTTGGTGAATTTTTATAGCTACGTATGTTTCGCTTTAATAATCCATTGATCAATCAGCTGAGTTTTGTTTTCATTCTTTAGGATTGATCGAGAGTTTTCCTGACTGCTCTGAGAAAATTGACGTATACTTGAGAACAAAATACAAGTTTATTTAGCTAATTGAGTAACAAGATGAATGAATTAAAGTCGCTGGAGCACGCAACATTGAAGGTAAATTTAGCCATGTTACTTTTCATAATTTTTTACAAGATCATCCACTTAGGGCCGATAATTTTAATGAATAGTTAAGTTATTTCGATATAGAATTGGTTTTTTCTTATAACTAATTACAAATAATAAGCATCAGCTTTGCTGATTTCTTTAGAAATCATCTTTGTGACTTTAAAAGTTATACCTCAAAATCATGTAACGTAAACTTACAAAATATAGCATAAATATGACTTGGAATAACACAATATTATAAACAAAATATTAATCAGTTCATTACTCTTTTGTTGTATAAGTGTTTTTTGACTTACAAAATGTTTGAGATAAGCATTGTAAGTAGGTCATTGGAATAACAAGTCATATATTTGCAACCAACCAATCAGACATACACTTTAAGCATCCAATTTTTTTAAAATAAATCTCCTTTTCTCTTACAATACTTTAATTTTTACACAAAAGTCTACACTGTGAAATATGTTTTTAAATTACAATATAGAATTATTTACATTATTCTCTACAAATAAACTTCTTCCATGGAATATGAACTAAACTTTAAAATCAATAAATTATTTTACTACTGCGTCGCCAAGGACATTATTATGTATAAAATGACATCTGTCAACACAGCAAATGCCTATGTTGTTTTATGTTTTATTAGTAATTCTTGATATACTGGTAATTAATTAACTAATAATTCTAGGTACCGTATGAGGTATTCAACAAACGCTACCGCAATGCACAGCGCGTGTTGGACGTAGAGGCCCGCCAAGTGGGCAGCGGAGCCACCGAGCTAGATCAGGCCACGAGGAAGCAACCAGTTACTACTGGAGAGATAGATTCACTGCTTGGTGGAATGGTGAGATACACAAATGCATATGTGAATGAGAATTAAGACTAACTTTTTTCTTACTCCATTTATTTCTTACTTGCTTTTGCTCACCCCCCCACCCCTATTGCCTGTCACTCAGGACCAAAGCAGCTTACAAGTGGTGAAAGAATTTTTGAAATTGGTAAACTAAAACTCTAAGGCAGAATTGTCGACATAGACTTTGGTTGCCATATTATAACACCAAAAATAAAATGAATCGAATAGTCTCTTTATTTGGGGCTTGTGCATGCAAAAGAAAGCACCCACATTCAAAATTGTCAAGAAGAGCACACAGTAATCATGTGTCGGACATTCACAATAAAATGATGTGGTAATTGAGAAAAAAAAATTGCAGCAAGTTTCTTATTAAATTAGAAGAATCTACTGTCTATACTTATATGGATTAGTTTGCAAAACACTACACACTACATAATAAGTGATTTATGTACTGGCAGGCCTGTCTCACTCCGCGGTGTAGGCATAAAACTGCAAGTAGTTGCGGGGCCATTATGTCGTGGCCCATTCACTACGGCTGCCACCCGCCACCCGTTACGCACGCGCTCCGTCTCCTTAATATTTTTGTTACATTACGTGTACTTACGCACAAGTTTCTTGCTTTAGGTGCTTTTGGTAAATTAATAACACAATATTATTATGAAGAAAAAAAAATATAGTACATATTTAGTAATGATCAACAAAATTATCTCCCTGCTTGTGAAGTATGGGCTTAACTGATCATGATACCTAATCATGAGGTTACAAGTTTGGAAATGAGGCGAGATACTAATTGGGGGGGGGGGGTGAGCCTACTGGACGACCAAGATAAAAAGACGACACTCTCACTCACCTTAAGCTGAGTACTAAGAATTAAGATCGGTAGAAAGTAGAAAGATGTTTGCGTTGTTGTTTAAAAGTTCTAACTCAGAAAATGGCCACACTACGCATTCAAGGTCAGCGGTCGTAATTCGCAGCGCCACTTTTTTACCTACCTACAAAGACACGCAACGCGGGGCCTGTGACAGTATGCGATAGTAATTGGTCGGTTACTAGGTTGAGTGCAAAATAATAAGGACTGGCTATTTTGTCATAGACGATAAAAATCTTTTAAATATTATTCTTTTTTTTTGTAAGATAAATGTTCAAAAATATAACATAATAGGTAGAAAAGATAATATTATTATAAATATTATTCCTCACGTAAGGTGCCGTAGGTACCTACTATTATCATTCTGTGCTAACAATCAATAATGTATGTAATCGATGACGAAACCAAAAAGATATAGGCTGATGATAAAAACAAAATTCCTTGAGGAACATAGGTATTTATGGTAATAATGTAATTTAGCAAATGCATAAAATACGCATAGGTACCTACCTATTTGTGCCTAAACTCGCAAATCGCAACCCTATTGAGCTTGACCCATAGTAACCTTTTAATGTCGTTGGCGTCAGATAAACCAAAATAAACTCTCGGGCGTAACCATTCAGTACATTTTTGCTTGCGCACGGGAAGTTTAGGCTATTATAAAAGTAGGTGGGCGGTACGGCTGCCAGTTAAAATGTACTTTATTCTCTCGTACATAGATTTTACATTTGTTTGATTTTTTTTTGGAGTAGTCCTTCTGTACGTATAGTACTATTAATTATTCTGTGGTACTGGTGAATATCAGGTTATCAAATTCAAGGTAGATTTAAATTAGGTTTGTTTAGTATCTGAAGTTAACTATGTCAAAATAAAAAATATTGATTTCAATGAATCTTAACCATACTAATAAAATAATCTGCAAAATCCTCAATAGCACTCATGCTGAACCTTCAATAATGGCAAACAGGTTGAAAAGCTGACGACAATGAAACGCAAGGCCTCTGAAGCGATCACCGAGGAGGTGCAGGCCGCTTATGTCTGTAAGAAGCGGCTGGAACATCTGAAGGAACAAGCTGCTGCCTTGGCTGAGCCTAGCTCGCCACAGGTTAAGGTAATAGAGACTCTTTACTAAGGTATTTGTAGCAATAATGGAATTTATTAATGGTTACTAAGAATATCTTGGACTTTACTGACTTTGGTGAAAGATAAAAACTATTAGGAAACCAGAACCTTTATAATTGAAAGTCTGTAAGCGGGACAGTATGCTGTTATTATTTATTATTATAATGGGCAATTAATTCTAAAATATTAATTGCATTATTATATTCTGGGTATGTTTCAAAGGTGAAACCAAGTTTTTAGTATTCTAGAATCATAATAAAAAAAATGGATTTTCCGTATTTGAATATCAAGTCAGTTTCAATGACTTAAGGCCGCATAACCAGAATGTTGGCAACGTCGCAAATGGCTGTTAAATATTTACAAGTTTTAATTAATTTGGCAAATTTACTGTATGTAAATAAGAAATATTGCTCTGTAGTGCACTAAAACATTGATTAGGGAATGCAATAATTAATGTCGTAACACCGAATATATAGTTTTAGATGTAAAAAACGTATTTGGAAACCTTTCAAATGCTTTTATTATACCTGAAACGGTTACAACATCAAATTCAGTGTTTTAATTGCATTCCTATATCATTGTTTTAGTGCACTACAGAGCCATATTTCTTATTTCCATACCGTAACATTGCTAAATTAATTAAAACTTGTTAATATTTGACAACTATTTGCGACGTTGCCAACTTTCAGAATATGCGCTCTTAATGATTTTATTTTATGAGACTGATAAACAAGTAATTGCATAGGCATGCATTTAAATCGAAAAGACGCCATTGACTTTCGCTTTAGACATAGTTAATTAACAAAGCAACACTTATCACAACTGATTCTTGTTAAAAAGAATCACGCTTTTAATTTGTATCACATTTACATGAAATTCTCTCTGACCAGCTCACCCTAACGGCCTATCCGCACACAACAGTGCCGGCACAGTGCCGACACGTGCCGATCAGTAACGTATCGATCAGTGTCAGTGAAATATGGTACTGTCGCATACATTTTGTGGACCGGACGCTATCCGTACTCATCAGTGACAGTGACGTTCAGTGATGTTCAGTGATCACTAATGAGCACGGATAGCGTCGTACAAAATGTATGATACAATATCATATTTCAATGACACTGATCGGCATATGTCGGCCTGTGTTGGAACTGTTGTGTGCGGATCGACCTTTAGTCCCTCTGTCACTGCTGTTGATTCCGTTCTTTCTGTTCGTCTAAAGGCAATGTCGTACACATCGCAGACGACCCTCAACCAGTGGCGTAAGGTCCGTCTGGACCGCATGCTGGTGGACTACTTCCTTCGTAATGGATACTACGACTCCGCTAATAAACTCGCTGATGCCAGGGGCTTACGGGATCTTACAAATGTCGGTATGTATACAGACTAGTGTTATATGTATTTATTTATGACGGGGCCCCCTTAGAGGGCGAAAGCCTGCCGGGGTCGCGGGTCTATCGAGTAACCGTGGCCACGGAACGTAAAAGGCTATTGCAGGATTTCAGGACACCGTGGACTTTGTAAAAGTCTGATAGTCCCTCCCGTCCTGCCCCGGGTGCGAGGACTCATTTGATGATTTTACCACAAAAAAAATAAGGATTGATTTGTCTATTTTAAATGTACTACATCTTTCCTATAACTTTCATAAAATTATTGGGAGTTATTGTCTTGAAATGTTCGTTTAAACGTCCGTTAACACAAAAATTAATAACATTTCCCGTTAGTGTGGCCCAACCATAACAGAAAGGTGGGCACGCGCTATTTGATTTGACCAATGAGCGTGGGAAGTGAGCAGTGGTGGCCCAGTGGTATCGGTCCCGACTTACGAGTTGTAGGTTGTCGGTTCGAACCCCGCCACTGCTCTAAAAACGGTGAAGGAAAACATCGTGACGAAACCGGCATGTCCTAGAACCAAAAATTCGAAGACATGTGACATCTACCAACCCGCACTGGGCCCGCGTGGTAGATTACGGCCCACTCCCTCTCACAGAGAGGAGGCCTGTGTCCCAGCAGTGGGAACATTTTAGGCTGATGATGATGATGAATGAGCGTGGGAGGTGATAGAGTTTTCCTTCAGATGATACTAACCAATTTTCCGATTGAGTTACTCATCAAAATGGGTGACCTCAGTTAAGCAACTCTTCCCGAGGTCGGTTTTTGGATGGGTGACAAAAAATAAGAAGCTTGTTAGCTATTATTAATATTGTTTTAATTATTTAAGTTTTATTAGATACATTGTTAGATAGTAGATTTCATGTTTAATTTTGTAAAGTTGCCATGCACCCAAGGGAAGTGACAGTAAATAATTGTTTAGTAGTTAACTTGACTTTTGTCGGTAGACAGCAACAATCTGTCAAACGGTATATTACTTGTCTATGGTCACTTGGGAGCATGGCAGTTGAGTCTGAGCACTCGTTGAGTGAAGACGTGTAAATTATACCACAGTTAAGTCTAAATAAAGTGATTATAAAATTAGATAAGTGTAATTAAAGAGATTATACAGTTATACCGTGTTTCCATTCGTCTGCAACTGGCCAGTGAATTATAAGCTGTACTCAAATAGTTGTTAAATTCCAGACATATACGCGGCGGCTGCCGAGGTGGAGGCCGAGCTATGTTCTCAGCGCACGGCGCGCTGCCTGCAGTGGTGCGCCGACAACAAGTCCAAGCTCAGGAAACTCAACTCCAACATGGAGTTTAAGATACGAATACAGGTACATACATGATCTAAGAGACATCGACGCACAAACGGATACCATGGGTCCAGGACATGATTCTGGACCCCCCCGTGTTGGAACTTTTCGTCGGATTTTTCATAATTTTCTAAATAAAATGAAAAATTGCAGTTTTTTTTACTTTAGACTGTTTATAATCGTTATTCTTACCAATGCGATTTTTAATAAAAAAGGAATTAATTCACTACTATTCACTAAAAGTAGCAATGTATATAAAACTAGAAATAGTGTCTTCTTATAGATGTTTATAATGAAAGGTCATCGTATACCTAAATACTGTGTCCAATACCACAGTACCTGTAGTACTTTAAGCGCGGCTCACTATTAAACAAAAAAACAAAAAGGGAATTTTCTAACTGCACGTGGATGGCCAAATCCGAAACTATGGCGAGGAGTTTCATGTCCTTCTGGGGGAGCTCAATCCATTTTAGGCCCCATTTTTGCCTCATCTAGATCGAGGATTAGACCAAGCCCATTTAAGAACTTAAAAAATACGAGAAATTACTCAAAAGAATCTCGGTTTACCTTATTTGATTAGTTAGTAGAGTTTCGCATAAAAACGTTGCCACACAATGGGAATTATTTTCTCCTGTATCGTGAGGTGCCTTTATAAACATTTAAACTCATACATAAAGAAGACCCGGCACAATTACTTGTACAGACGCCAGCAGGTCAACATACCCGAAACTGTCAGATTTTACCAATCGAACACTAACCTTCCACTATAGTGATAAGGTTGAAAATCTATTGAAGAAATTTGGCAGATTGTGGTAGCTTGATGTGCTGGCGTCTGTACATAGATCATACAAATGCTTGTTCAGTGCAGGATTTCTGCGACATGGAGCGCAGCAATCAATAGGGAATTTCACTGCGAGTTTTAGCCATCAGTGGCGCTACAAGCGCATAAAGTAAACAACGTGAATTGTAGATACGAGTGTGTAGTTATAATATCTGTGGTGTAGTGTATGTCAAGCTAATCATACAGTAGAGTCTGTCTCGCGAAAGAAGTCCCGCGGCAATAATTGGAACTAATGGTACCAGTCGTGACGCCGTTTTTTATAGTGCCAATTTTTTTTATGTACATTAGACCATTTCTATTGTATATTTGAAATCGGAGAATTGCGAAAAACCATAGGGGTTGAGAAAAAAAATCCGAAAGTTTCCTTCGGGATGGGTGGGAATGTGGGAGTATTATGGGTGGGAAAAATCATGTGAAGGGTCTATACTCATTTTCAAATGATAATGAGGTCAATGACATGTTTAAGGTCAAGGTCAAATACTCTGAAGGTCAAAAAGTCTAGATCAACTTAATCTTTTTTCTAATTTTGGAATGCTATCTGAAAACGTTGACGGAGCATCGCTTAGCGGTGCTCCTACTTATGGATGGTTTGAAAAAAAATATCCCGAAGGGGCCAAAAGAAATTATGATCCAAAATTGTTCCCATAAAAAAAGAACTAAAGGTTCCTCGGAAAGTTTTTTCGTATCTGCTATATGGATGTGAATTTCCCCCTGTTGGCCAATTTAAAAGAAAGACCCTGTATAGAACCGTTCCTTCCTGATCTTGTAGGTATTTCAGGCATCGTGATGTCATGTGTTACAGGAGTTCATAGAGCTGGTTCGTGAAGACAAACGCCTGGAGGCAGTCCGCTACGCTAAGAAGCACTTCTCCACATATGAGGAAGACCAGCTCAAGGATATACAGCACTGCATGGGCATGCTGGCCTTCCCTAAGGATACAGGTGTGTTAATAAAATTATATTTGACTAAGTAGTGACTATGACTATTTGTGAAGAGCAATGGAGAGGGCTATGCTCGGTGTTTCACTACGTGATCGAATCCGAAATGAGGAGATCCGTAGACGAACTAAAGTCACCGATATAGCCCACCGGATTAGCAAGCTGAAGTGGCAATGGGCAGGCCATATTGCTCGCAGAGCAGATGGCCGATGGGGTCGAAAAGTATTAGAGTGGAGACCGCGGACTAGCAAGCGCAGTTTAGGACGTCCACCAACGAGGTGGACAGACGACCTTATAAAGGTCGCCGGAAGACGCTGGATGCAGGTCGCTTCCAACCGGTATATTATTATGTGGAGATCTAAAGGGGAGGCCTATGTTCAGCAGTGGACGTCCTATGGCTCAGATGATGATGATGATGATGATGAAGTAGTGACTCGTGGGTGAAGACCTAAAAAATAGTGTTGGGACCAGTTAGACTCCGTTTTGAGAGATTGGGTGGAAAAGGCAAGACTTAAAAAGGATTGGAAGAATATTTGGGAGGTCTTTGTAAAGTAGTGAGATAGAAAATTAAAAAGAAGTGACCTAAAATGGCGAAGTAATCAGGAAACCGGTAGGTCCCAGAACATAAAACATTAAAAAAAAATAAACTAGTGATGGAAAACGTAATGAGGAAACCAGCATATACTACAACCAACAATTCAGAGACAAGTGACATCCACCAATCCATATTGTGTCTAGATGTTGATCAAATGACAACAGCCTGTAAAATTATTCATGGACGTACCAATGCGTCTGATTTACATGCGGAGCTGTGTCAATTATTTGTTCCGAATAATTATAATCGTGCCAGGAAGCATCATTTGTTTAATATCCCATTTTGTCGCACCGTGGCCCGTTCCACCTCCCCTGTACCGCGTATGCTGACGATGCTCAACGCGCTCGTGGAGACCAACCCTGGATTGGACTTGTTTGCTGATGAATGGAAGACGATGATGTTGGAATGTTTGCGGTTCTGTGACACGACAGAATGATAGGATATATTAATTTAGTTTTAATGGCTACTGCTGTACTAAATGTTTTTAATAAATAAATTGATTGTAGTCCCGCTGGCAGGCGCTGGTGCTCCAGTTCCGCTGGGAGCACGCGCGTTGTTACTGTTATTATTGAAAATCTGTCCCTCCTCAGAGGTGGAGCCGTACCGCTCCCTGCTGCGTGTGTCCCGCTGGCAGGCGCTGGTGCTCCAGTTCCGCTGGGAGCACGCGCGTTGTTACTGTTATTATTGAACATCTGTCCCTCCTCAGAGGTGGAGCCGTACCGCTCCCTGCTGCGTGTGTCCCGCTGGCAGGCGCTGGTGCTCCAGTTCCGCTGGGAGCACGCGCGTTGTTACTGTTATTATTGAACATCTGTCCCTCCTCAGAGGTGGAGCCGTACCGCTCCCTGCTGCGTGTGTCCCGCTGGCAGGCGCTGGTGCTCCAGTTCCGCTGGGAGCACGCGCGTTGTTACTGTTATTATTGAACATCTGTCCCTCCTCAGAGGTGGAGCCGTACCGCTCCCTGCTGCGTGTGTCCCGCTGGCAGGCGCTGGTGCTCCAGTTCCGCTGGGAGCACGCGCGTTGTTACTGTTATTATTGAACATCTGTCCCTCCTCAGAGGTGGAGCCGTACCGCTCCCTGCTGCGTGTGTCCCGCTGGCAGGCGCTGGTGCTCCAGTTCCGCTGGGAGCACGCGCGTTGTTACTGTTATTATTGAACATCTGTCCCTCCTCAGAGGTGGAGCCGTACCGCTCCCTGCTGCGTGTGTCCCGCTGGCAGGCGCTGGTGCTCCAGTTCCGCTGGGAGCACGCGCGTTGTTACTGTTATTATTGAACATCTGTCCCTCCTCAGAGGTGGAGCCGTACCGCTCCCTGCTGCGTGTGTCCCGCTGGCAGGCGCTGGTGCTCCAGTTCCGCTGGGAGCACGCGCGTTGTTACTGTTATTATTGAACATCTGTCCCTCCTCAGAGGTGGAGCCGTACCGCTCCCTGCTGCGTGTGTCCCGCTGGCAGGCGCTGGTGCTCCAGTTCCGCTGGGAGCACGCGCGTTGTTACTGTTATTATTGAACATCTGTCCCTCCTCAGAGGTGGAGCCGTACCGCTCCCTGCTGCGTGTGTCCCGCTGGCAGGCGCTGGTGCTCCAGTTCCGCTGGGAGCACGCGCGTTGTTACTGTTATTATTGAACATCTGTCCCTCCTCAGAGGTGGAGCCGTACCGCTCCCTGCTGCGTGTGTCCCGCTGGCAGGCGCTGGTGCTCCAGTTCCGCTGGGAGCACGCGCGTTGTTACTGTTATTATTGAACATCTGTCCCTCCTCAGAGGTGGAGCCGTACCGCTCCCTGCTGCGTGTGTCCCGCTGGCAGGCGCTGGTGCTCCAGTTCCGCTGGGAGCACGCGCGTTGTTACTGTTATTATTGAACATCTGTCCCTCCTCAGAGGTGGAGCCGTACCGCTCCCTGCTGCGTGTGTCCCGCTGGCAGGCGCTGGTGCTCCAGTTCCGCTGGGAGCACGCGCGTTGTTACTGTTATTATTGAACATCTGTCCCTCCTCAGAGGTGGAGCCGTACCGCTCCCTGCTGCGTGTGTCCCGCTGGCAGGCGCTGGTGCTCCAGTTCCGCTGGGAGCACGCGCGTTGTTACTGTTATTATTGAACATCTGTCCCTCCTCAGAGGTGGAGCCGTACCGCTCCCTGCTGCGTGTGTCCCGCTGGCAGGCGCTGGTGCTCCAGTTCCGCTGGGAGCACGCGCGTTGTTACTGTTATTATTGAACATCTGTCCCTCCTCAGAGGTGGAGCCGTACCGCTCCCTGCTGCGTGTGTCCCGCTGGCAGGCGCTGGTGCTCCAGTTCCGCTGGGAGCACGCGCGTTGTTACTGTTATTATTGAACATCTGTCCCTCCTCAGAGGTGGAGCCGTACCGCTCCCTGCTGCGTGTGTCCCGCTGGCAGGCGCTGGTGCTCCAGTTCCGCTGGGAGCACGCGCGTTGTTACTGTTATTATTGAACATCTGTCCCTCCTCAGAGGTGGAGCCGTACCGCTCCCTGCTGCGTGTGTCCCGCTGGCAGGCGCTGGTGCTCCAGTTCCGCTGGGAGCACGCGCGTTGTTACTGTTATTATTGAACATCTGTCCCTCCTCAGAGGTGGAGCCGTACCGCTCCCTGCTGCGTGTGTCCCGCTGGCAGGCGCTGGTGCTCCAGTTCCGCTGGGAGCACGCGCGTTGTTACTGTTATTATTGAACATCTGTCCCTCCTCAGAGGTGGAGCCGTACCGCTCCCTGCTGCGTGTGTCCCGCTGGCAGGCGCTGGTGCTCCAGTTCCGCTGGGAGCACGCGCGTTGTTACTGTTATTATTGAACATCTGTCCCTCCTCAGAGGTGGAGCCGTACCGCTCCCTGCTGCGTGTGTCCCGCTGGCAGGCGCTGGTGCTCCAGTTCCGCTGGGAGCACGCGCGTTGTTACTGTTATTATTGAACATCTGTCCCTCCTCAGAGGTGGAGCCGTACCGCTCCCTGCTGCGTGTGTCCCGCTGGCAGGCGCTGGTGCTCCAGTTCCGCTGGGAGCACGCGCGTTGTTACTGTTATTATTGAACATCTGTCCCTCCTCAGAGGTGGAGCCGTACCGCTCCCTGCTGCGTGTGTCCCGCTGGCAGGCGCTGGTGCTCCAGTTCCGCTGGGAGCACGCGCGTTGTTACTGTTATTATTGAACATCTGTCCCTCCTCAGAGGTGGAGCCGTACCGCTCCCTGCTGCGTGTGTCCCGCTGGCAGGCGCTGGTGCTCCAGTTCCGCTGGGAGCACGCGCGTTGTTACTGTTATTATTGAACATCTGTCCCTCCTCAGAGGTGGAGCCGTACCGCTCCCTGCTGCGTGTGTCCCGCTGGCAGGCGCTGGTGCTCCAGTTCCGCTGGGAGCACGCGCGTTGTTACTGTTATTATTGAACATCTGTCCCTCCTCAGAGGTGGAGCCGTACCGCTCCCTGCTGCGTGTGTCCCGCTGGCAGGCGCTGGTGCTCCAGTTCCGCTGGGAGCACGCGCGTTGTTACTGTTATTATTGAACATCTGTCCCTCCTCAGAGGTGGAGCCGTACCGCTCCCTGCTGCGTGTGTCCCGCTGGCAGGCGCTGGTGCTCCAGTTCCGCTGGGAGCACGCGCGTTGTTACTGTTATTATTGAACATCTGTCCCTCCTCAGAGGTGGAGCCGTACCGCTCCCTGCTGCGTGTGTCCCGCTGGCAGGCGCTGGTGCTCCAGTTCCGCTGGGAGCACGCGCGTTGTTACTGTTATTATTGAACATCTGTCCCTCCTCAGAGGTGGAGCCGTACCGCTCCCTGCTGCGTGTGTCCCGCTGGCAGGCGCTGGTGCTCCAGTTCCGCTGGGAGCACGCGCGTTGTTACTGTTATTATTGAACATCTGTCCCTCCTCAGAGGTGGAGCCGTACCGCTCCCTGCTGCGTGTGTCCCGCTGGCAGGCGCTGGTGCTCCAGTTCCGCTGGGAGCACGCGCGTTGTTACTGTTATTATTGAACATCTGTCCCTCCTCAGAGGTGGAGCCGTACCGCTCCCTGCTGCGTGTGTCCCGCTGGCAGGCGCTGGTGCTCCAGTTCCGCTGGGAGCACGCGCGTTGTTACTGTTATTATTGAACATCTGTCCCTCCTCAGAGGTGGAGCCGTACCGCTCCCTGCTGCGTGTGTCCCGCTGGCAGGCGCTGGTGCTCCAGTTCCGCTGGGAGCACGCGCGTTGTTACTGTTATTATTGAACATCTGTCCCTCCTCAGAGGTGGAGCCGTACCGCTCCCTGCTGCGTGTGTCCCGCTGGCAGGCGCTGGTGCTCCAGTTCCGCTGGGAGCACGCGCGTTGTTACTGTTATTATTGAACATCTGTCCCTCCTCAGAGGTGGAGCCGTACCGCTCCCTGCTGCGTGTGTCCCGCTGGCAGGCGCTGGTGCTCCAGTTCCGCTGGGAGCACGCGCGTTGTTACTGTTATTATTGAACATCTGTCCCTCCTCAGAGGTGGAGCCGTACCGCTCCCTGCTGCGTGTGTCCCGCTGGCAGGCGCTGGTGCTCCAGTTCCGCTGGGAGCACGCGCGTTGTTACTGTTATTATTGAACATCTGTCCCTCCTCAGAGGTGGAGCCGTACCGCTCCCTGCTGCGTGTGTCCCGCTGGCAGGCGCTGGTGCTCCAGTTCCGCTGGGAGCACGCGCGTTGTTACTGTTATTATTGAACATCTGTCCCTCCTCAGAGGTGGAGCCGTACCGCTCCCTGCTGCGTGTGTCCCGCTGGCAGGCGCTGGTGCTCCAGTTCCGCTGGGAGCACGCGCGTTGTTACTGTTATTATTGAACATCTGTCCCTCCTCAGAGGTGGAGCCGTACCGCTCCCTGCTGCGTGTGTCCCGCTGGCAGGCGCTGGTGCTCCAGTTCCGCTGGGAGCACGCGCGTTGTTACTGTTATTATTGAACATCTGTCCCTCCTCAGAGGTGGAGCCGTACCGCTCCCTGCTGCGTGTGTCCCGCTGGCAGGCGCTGGTGCTCCAGTTCCGCTGGGAGCACGCGCGTTGTTACTGTTATTATTGAACATCTGTCCCTCCTCAGAGGTGGAGCCGTACCGCTCCCTGCTGCGTGTGTCCCGCTGGCAGGCGCTGGTGCTCCAGTTCCGCTGGGAGCACGCGCGTTGTTACTGTTATTATTGAACATCTGTCCCTCCTCAGAGGTGGAGCCGTACCGCTCCCTGCTGCGTGTGTCCCGCTGGCAGGCGCTGGTGCTCCAGTTCCGCTGGGAGCACGCGCGTTGTTACTGTTATTATTGAACATCTGTCCCTCCTCAGAGGTGGAGCCGTACCGCTCCCTGCTGCGTGTGTCCCGCTGGCAGGCGCTGGTGCTCCAGTTCCGCTGGGAGCACGCGCGTTGTTACTGTTATTATTGAACATCTGTCCCTCCTCAGAGGTGGAGCCGTACCGCTCCCTGCTGCGTGTGTCCCGCTGGCAGGCGCTGGTGCTCCAGTTCCGCTGGGAGCACGCGCGTTGTTACTGTTATTATTGAACATCTGTCCCTCCTCAGAGGTGGAGCCGTACCGCTCCCTGCTGCGTGTGTCCCGCTGGCAGGCGCTGGTGCTCCAGTTCCGCTGGGAGCACGCGCGTTGTTACTGTTATTATTGAACATCTGTCCCTCCTCAGAGGTGGAGCCGTACCGCTCCCTGCTGCGTGTGTCCCGCTGGCAGGCGCTGGTGCTCCAGTTCCGCTGGGAGCACGCGCGTTGTTACTGTTATTATTGAACATCTGTCCCTCCTCAGAGGTGGAGCCGTACCGCTCCCTGCTGCGTGTGTCCCGCTGGCAGGCGCTGGTGCTCCAGTTCCGCTGGGAGCACGCGCGTTGTTACTGTTATTATTGAACATCTGTCCCTCCTCAGAGGTGGAGCCGTACCGCTCCCTGCTGCGTGTGTCCCGCTGGCAGGCGCTGGTGCTCCAGTTCCGCTGGGAGCACGCGCGTTGTTACTGTTATTATTGAACATCTGTCCCTCCTCAGAGGTGGAGCCGTACCGCTCCCTGCTGCGTGTGTCCCGCTGGCAGGCGCTGGTGCTCCAGTTCCGCTGGGAGCACGCGCGTTGTTACTGTTATTATTGAACATCTGTCCCTCCTCAGAGGTGGAGCCGTACCGCTCCCTGCTGCGTGTGTCCCGCTGGCAGGCGCTGGTGCTCCAGTTCCGCTGGGAGCACGCGCGTTGTTACTGTTATTATTGAACATCTGTCCCTCCTCAGAGGTGGAGCCGTACCGCTCCCTGCTGCGTGTGTCCCGCTGGCAGGCGCTGGTGCTCCAGTTCCGCTGGGAGCACGCGCGTTGTTACTGTTATTATTGAACATCTGTCCCTCCTCAGAGGTGGAGCCGTACCGCTCCCTGCTGCGTGTGTCCCGCTGGCAGGCGCTGGTGCTCCAGTTCCGCTGGGAGCACGCGCGTTGTTACTGTTATTATTGAACATCTGTCCCTCCTCAGAGGTGGAGCCGTACCGCTCCCTGCTGCGTGTGTCCCGCTGGCAGGCGCTGGTGCTCCAGTTCCGCTGGGAGCACGCGCGTTGTTACTGTTATTATTGAACATCTGTCCCTCCTCAGAGGTGGAGCCGTACCGCTCCCTGCTGCGTGTGTCCCGCTGGCAGGCGCTGGTGCTCCAGTTCCGCTGGGAGCACGCGCGTTGTTACTGTTATTATTGAACATCTGTCCCTCCTCAGAGGTGGAGCCGTACCGCTCCCTGCTGCGTGTGTCCCGCTGGCAGGCGCTGGTGCTCCAGTTCCGCTGGGAGCACGCGCGTTGTTACTGTTATTATTGAACATCTGTCCCTCCTCAGAGGTGGAGCCGTACCGCTCCCTGCTGCGTGTGTCCCGCTGGCAGGCGCTGGTGCTCCAGTTCCGCTGGGAGCACGCGCGTTGTTACTGTTATTATTGAACATCTGTCCCTCCTCAGAGGTGGAGCCGTACCGCTCCCTGCTGCGTGTGTCCCGCTGGCAGGCGCTGGTGCTCCAGTTCCGCTGGGAGCACGCGCGTTGTTACTGTTATTATTGAACATCTGTCCCTCCTCAGAGGTGGAGCCGTACCGCTCCCTGCTGCGTGTGTCCCGCTGGCAGGCGCTGGTGCTCCAGTTCCGCTGGGAGCACGCGCGTTGTTACTGTTATTATTGAACATCTGTCCCTCCTCAGAGGTGGAGCCGTACCGCTCCCTGCTGCGTGTGTCCCGCTGGCAGGCGCTGGTGCTCCAGTTCCGCTGGGAGCACGCGCGTTGTTACTGTTATTATTGAACATCTGTCCCTCCTCAGAGGTGGAGCCGTACCGCTCCCTGCTGCGTGTGTCCCGCTGGCAGGCGCTGGTGCTCCAGTTCCGCTGGGAGCACGCGCGTTGTTACTGTTATTATTGAACATCTGTCCCTCCTCAGAGGTGGAGCCGTACCGCTCCCTGCTGCGTGTGTCCCGCTGGCAGGCGCTGGTGCTCCAGTTCCGCTGGGAGCACGCGCGTTGTTACTGTTATTATTGAACATCTGTCCCTCCTCAGAGGTGGAGCCGTACCGCTCCCTGCTGCGTGTGTCCCGCTGGCAGGCGCTGGTGCTCCAGTTCCGCTGGGAGCACGCGCGTTGTTACTGTTATTATTGAACATCTGTCCCTCCTCAGAGGTGGAGCCGTACCGCTCCCTGCTGCGTGTGTCCCGCTGGCAGGCGCTGGTGCTCCAGTTCCGCTGGGAGCACGCGCGTTGTTACTGTTATTATTGAACATCTGTCCCTCCTCAGAGGTGGAGCCGTACCGCTCCCTGCTGCGTGTGTCCCGCTGGCAGGCGCTGGTGCTCCAGTTCCGCTGGGAGCACGCGCGTTGTTACTGTTATTATTGAACATCTGTCCCTCCTCAGAGGTGGAGCCGTACCGCTCCCTGCTGCGTGTGTCCCGCTGGCAGGCGCTGGTGCTCCAGTTCCGCTGGGAGCACGCGCGTTGTTACTGTTATTATTGAACATCTGTCCCTCCTCAGAGGTGGAGCCGTACCGCTCCCTGCTGCGTGTGTCCCGCTGGCAGGCGCTGGTGCTCCAGTTCCGCTGGGAGCACGCGCGTTGTTACTGTTATTATTGAACATCTGTCCCTCCTCAGAGGTGGAGCCGTACCGCTCCCTGCTGCGTGTGTCCCGCTGGCAGGCGCTGGTGCTCCAGTTCCGCTGGGAGCACGCGCGTTGTTACTGTTATTATTGAACATCTGTCCCTCCTCAGAGGTGGAGCCGTACCGCTCCCTGCTGCGTGTGTCCCGCTGGCAGGCGCTGGTGCTCCAGTTCCGCTGGGAGCACGCGCGTTGTTACTGTTATTATTGAACATCTGTCCCTCCTCAGAGGTGGAGCCGTACCGCTCCCTGCTGCGTGTGTCCCGCTGGCAGGCGCTGGTGCTCCAGTTCCGCTGGGAGCACGCGCGTTGTTACTGTTATTATTGAACATCTGTCCCTCCTCAGAGGTGGAGCCGTACCGCTCCCTGCTGCGTGTGTCCCGCTGGCAGGCGCTGGTGCTCCAGTTCCGCTGGGAGCACGCGCGTTGTTACTGTTATTATTGAACATCTGTCCCTCCTCAGAGGTGGAGCCGTACCGCTCCCTGCTGCGTGTGTCCCGCTGGCAGGCCCTGGTGCTCCAGTTCCGCTGGGAGCACGCGCGTTGTTACTGTTATTATTGAACATCTGTCCCTCCTCAGAGGTGGAGCCGTACCGCTCCCTGCTGCGTGTGTCCCGCTGGCAGGCCCTGGTGCTCCAGTTCCGCTGGGAGCACGCGCGTTGTTACTGTTATTATTGAACATCTGTCCCTCCTCAGAGGTGGAGCCGTACCGCTCCCTGCTGCGTGTGTCCCGCTGGCAGGCCCTGGTGCTCCAGTTCCGCTGGGAGCACGCGCGTTGTTACTGTTATTATTGAACATCTGTCCCTCCTCAGAGGTGGAGCCGTACCGCTCCCTGCTGCGTGTGTCCCGCTGGCAGGCCCTGGTGCTCCAGTTCCGCTGGGAGCACGCGCGTTGTTACTGTTATTATTGAACATCTGTCCCTCCTCAGAGGTGGAGCCGTACCGCTCCCTGCTGCGTGTGTCCCGCTGGCAGGCCCTGGTGCTCCAGTTCCGCTGGGAGCACGCCCGCCTGCTGCACCCTGCCCGGCTGCCCGCGCTGCCTGTCACTCTACAGTTGGGGCTGGCTGCACTCAACACACCATATCCTTTACAATACGCTAGTGGGGAAGCTGGATGAACCATTTTATTTGTGAAGAGGATTAAATTATACTGTGTTTTTTGTTATTGATATAGCAAATCGGGCCAAAAATCTAAACATTTTGTAAATCCACGCGCCACGCTCGCACGTACAGACGCCAGCAGGTTAACCTACTTGAATCTTACCAATGAAACACGTTATCATAAATTACCCTAGGCTGATAAAATTATCGATTTTCTTAAATCACATTAATATAGTGGATTATGTTTGAATGGTGCCCCCGAAGGGGCAGAGATAGAGCCCCACCTCCGCTCTTCTCCGTGGCGCACGTGCCATTGACTTTCAGCAGCCTCCGCCATTGGACAGGGAGGACAGAACTTTCAACAAGGGGACATCCCATCCCGACTTTAGAAGCTAGGGGATGGGAGGGGACCTAGGTAAGTTAGTGTTGAGAGTTTACAGTTAGAACATACATGAATAATGTCAAGTCACATAAAACAAACCAATAAGGATTATGAAGCTAGTAAGACAAGAAGACAACAAAGATAATAATCCATAAATGTGATAGGGAAACGTCACGCTTGCGCTTAATTAAGGTACGTTAATTGTGCCTTAGATCATCTTCGGGATTCTGCTCCGGGTGTTGATGGAATACCCTACTCCTTTATTTCCAAATCTTCTTCTAACTGTAACTTAATCTTTCTAAACCTAATCAATTCCTTTTTCGTTACGGGCCAAGTTCCAGAATCCTGGAAAATCCAAATAATCATCCCAATTTTGAAACCTGGGAAAGACCCAAAAGATTCTACTTCCTATCGTCCTATTGCTTTCTCTTCTGTCTTGGCTAAAATTATGGAAAATCTCATCAAGAACCGGCTTGAATGGATATTAGAAAGTAAAGGCATCTTGTCCAATTCTCAGTTCGGTTTTCGAAGGGGTATGGGAACTCTAGATAGCCTAAGTGTCTTCACGTCTGATGTCCGTATTGCCTTTTCCAAAAATGAAAGCGTTCTTGGTGTTTTTCTAGACATAGCTTCAGCCTATGATAATGTCCAACTTCCAATACTCAGGCAAAAGCTGCTACAGCTGAGTATCCCTGTGAGGATGGTCACCATCATTTGTAATCTCCTTATGTCCCGTTCTATTTCTGTTCGTCATCAAAACAACCTCTCCTCATCCCGTGTAGTGTGGAAGGGCCTACCCCAAGGGTCGGTCTTAAGCCCCATCCTTTGTAATGTATACACACACGATTTGGAGTCTTCAGTGAGTTGTTTCTGCAAAATCTTACAATATGCCGACGACATTGTTCTCTACTCTAGTTCAGCTTCCCTTTCAGATGCCTCATCTCGCTTAAATTCTGCTCTCTGCTACTTAAACCAGTGGTTGACCTATCACGGCTTAAGTTTGTCAGTTCCCAAATGTAAAGCAGTTGCCTTTTCTCGTAAGCGTAATATTCCCCCTATTAGCCTTTATGTTGATAATGAACCTATTTTGTTCGGTGACAAAGTAAAATTTCTTGGCCTCATTCTGGACTCAAAATTATCTTGTCTCTATCATCTGGACTACATCTTAAAGAAATGTGAAAGAGGCGTTAATGTCTTACGTGCCCTTTCTGGAGTCCGAGGGGGAGCTCATCCAACTTCCCAGAAAATCTTCTATAACGCCATAGTTCGTAGTCACTTTGATTATGGAACCTTTTTGCTGGAACCATGCAATAAAATAGCCCTTGCCAAACTGGAAAAGATTCAATCCAAGTGCTTGCGTATTATCACTGGTGCTATGAAATGTTCACCTATTAATGCCCTTCAGGTAGAATGTTTGGATCCCCCCCTTCACTTACGTAGACAATATCTCTGTGACAGATTTTTTTATTAAGTCATCCAGAGTAAATGTCATCCTCTCCTCCCTCTTCTTCGTACACTTTTTCAGTTAATCCCATCATCTCGTTATTGGTCTCATAAAAGTCCTCCACTCCTCGTTAACAGTTTTAGTTTTAATAATATGCACATTCCCTTAGTCCAAAAGCAAAAACCGCTTATCTGAAGTAAATTTTGATTCCTTAATCTTCAAACCAAAAATTATTTTTAACTTTGGTATATCCAAACTTGACCCTAATGCTAATGTCAAATTCAATAGGATTCTGGAGGAGGACTGGCATGATTGGCTGACATTATTTACAGATGCTTCTAAGCTGTCAGATAATAGTAACGTCGGTTCAGCTGTGTGGATCCCAAAATACAAAATTATTCTTAATTTTCGTAGTTCTGCTTTTGGTACTATATTCACAGGGGAAGTAATAGCTATTCTGGAAGCAGTCTCCTACATTGAATCACATGGACTCAACAAAAGCCTTATTCTCTCGGATTCTCTTAGCTGTTTACAGGATTCAATAAAATCACCTTTTCGCTCTCGTAACAATTCTCCCCTTATCCTAAAGGTAAAACAACTCCTGTATAGATGCCATTGCTTAGGCATAGAGGTTACATTGGCTTGGATCCCCAGCCACTCTGGAATTGTTGGTAATGAGAATGCGGATTCAATTGCCAAGTTAGCTACTCAGAATGGGATCGAATCTCATTCGTCTTGTTATCCCCGAGATCTGCATTGTCTTGTTAAACCCGATATGATGAAGAGTTGGAATGAGCTTTGGCAAAAAACTCGAATATTGAAGGGAAGATTTTATGGCTCTATCCAACCATTCATTCCATCTAAATGTTGGTTCAGCAAACTAAAATTTTCTAGTAAATTAGCCACCTCTGTCATAATTAGACTCCGACTTGGGTTTGTTTGCACACCAGTTTTTTTGGCCAAAATCCATGTGAGGGACTGTTCTTTGTGTGAATGCGGTCTGGAGGAGGGTACTCTGGAACACTTGCTTTTTTCCTGTCCTCGTTTAACCACCCCCCTTTACGACTTACTCCCTTCTGATATTCCCCGCCCAATTAACATTCCAATTAATTATTATCTTTAGCCCATACCCCTGCAGTTAAAATCCTTTATAAATTTATTAGCATTAATAAAATCCAGTTGTAGGCGATATTTATATTTGGTCTATTTGTTCAATGTTCTAACATTTATCTTGTGTTGTTTTACTTCTACTAACCAAAAAT
This sequence comes from Agrotis exclamationis, assembly GCA_950005045.1. Taxonomy (NCBI): domain Eukaryota; kingdom Metazoa; phylum Arthropoda; class Insecta; order Lepidoptera; family Noctuidae; genus Agrotis; species Agrotis exclamationis. The sequence continues at coordinate 962,505 of OX465439.1, forward strand.
GTTTTGTCCTTGTTTAGCATGGGGCCCCATGGATGCCACCGCTACAAATACTGATCAATAGTTTTGTAACAGTTTACGATCTTAATTTATCATACCTTGACATTGGCAAAATCATCGATCGTCACCGATGGAGCCATAACCTCAAAAATTGAATTGAATTGAAGTTACGTTAACAAGTTACTTTTGTTTAAAGCTAACCCATTTCTATGGCATGTAAATCCGGTTACAATAACTGCCCCGATACGCGACCGCTAGGCCTAAGCGCATAGCTCCACTAAGGACACTGCTACGAATCCTAACAGATCACGCTTCCTATACACTATTCTACATGTTATACACAACACCTAAGACAAAGATCTGAGAAGTTCATCTGTCATTGAGGAATACACGTTTCCGTTTATTCACCTACACACGCGTACTATCGTAACACCCTTACGGCTCTAACCCATTGGCAATCACAACAAACAACTTGCGCAAGCGCTTCGTAGAATCAGTCTATAGCAGAACATATTACGTTTGTATTTGCTGGACGCCGATGTGGGTAATATCGTCACTTCACATGTCATATTTAAGCGCCTCCCCAGTCGCAATTGGACAATATTGGACATATTGGCCATAGTTGGTCTTAGCGGGACACGTTTGTCAGACCCTAGCGTTCTCTTGGAACGGAGCTAGCAATTCATAGGAGATACAAGTACATACTTGGTGGTGCCTACCCCAACTGGAAATGTGCATCCATCAACTAACACACAAAGTCTCTGAGCAAGACTGCAGGAAACAGTAATCATCAACAGCATTTAGTTCGTTCGCTTATACTTGTCACCGGCACAGTTATATTATCACCGCATTGGCTGGTGATAATATAACTTGGCATAATCGAACTATGGACATGGTTCTGCCTTTGGTTTGTGGGACGTCAAGTAAAAGTCGATAATCGTCAGGAGTCAGATGAGTCGTTGTACAGAGTACGAGACGAATGCGCGAGATGTATGTAGAGTGTAGCCAAAGGCGTTCCCCGTGTCATTATAACCAAACACCAATGATACATCACTGCTAGGTTACGGCATAAGGAATCAGAACTAATAAGAAATGAGATAATAATATAAAATAAGGTACTGCGCAGGCGTCGCTCCGCTGTACTGAAATAAATGTTTATTAACAGCCACCCTGCGTCTTCACCAAACTGCTACTATAAAGGTAATTATAATTAACACTTACCAAGTGCTTATAGCAGAGAATTTAATCTATAATTACTTACAGACTAAGCTCAAGTACCACCCGTATGACTACCATCATCAGACCGCCCTCTGAATTCATCTTCTCGTGTTCCACCGACCACTAGCACTAGATTTACTTCAGCTACTAATATTTGACTTATCAAACATAATTTAGACCAGCATCCCAGTAATATCGCATCCGGTCTCTTGGCCATCTCCAACTGAATAACCTGAGTGCAACCGTATTAACTTCAAGACGGTCAAAACACAACTCCTCTAAGAATCATCAGCGTCATCCCCACGGCGGTCCTGAATACTTGCGTCTACATCTCGAAACACTTGCAATTCTCACTGTCCCTGGGATCTTTATGACGGGTCTTAGCCCGAATAACTGAGTGTTTACCCGTGGTCCCAGTGGGTCAACCCATTACCGGGTCCACGGGTAATTTAAATTACTCGTGGTCCCATGCTTAGGAATTTTTCTCTGAACTTTGGCTATATCGATAAAATTTAATTACCACCATATACCAAACTTTATAAAAGCATATTAGGTACCTTATTCTTAATCATTTATTTCCTCACATCTATCCCTGCTGCGCGGGGCTCCTATTTCCGTGTGCAAGGTTTAAAGGAACCTAACCAAACCGAACTTCGGGGTGCCACTGACGTCTACTTTCAAAGACATCAACAACTATTGAGGCACCCCGAGGTTCGGTTTGGTTAGGTTCCACGGGACCACGGGTAATTTAAATTACCCATGGACCCGGTAATGGGTCGACCCACTGGGACCACGGGTAAACATCTAAATAACTGCTTTGTTTTTAAGTATACAATTGAGTAATCGCCATTGAGTACCAGATGTGGAGTTTTAAACTTTTAATATTACTCGTAGTTGACGTTGAGAGATTTCTAAATTTTCTTTGAATTTTTATTATTAAATTGTTTTAGAGGTCCTATTGAGTATTCGTCCGGGGCTTGGTTTATTGCAAACACGTGTAGGCCTTCCTTAGAATTCAACCCTAGTCTATAGTTTAGTCTAATAGTTTTTGTTGCTATTGAAATTGAGAATTTGTGTGTTTCAGACCCGAGTTCACCAACAGATGTTTAAATTTTTAACCGATGTTTAAACCTTAAACGCCTGTTTAACAATATTTTGCTGTTCACCAAGCACTAACCATCGTTTAAGACTGTTAAACGCCTGATTTACTTAAACGAAGTAGGGGACATAGTTTAACCATTGGTTATTTGCTCCCCAACGTTATTTCATTCGTTTTGAGGAGATAAAAATATTAATGCAAGACGCTTCGAACAACATTTTTGAAGAGAATAATGTGTTAGATGATTTAAGAAGCTATTGAGCGAATTTTACGCGCACCCCGTTTAATTCAAGTACAGCGCAATTATTTCGAGGAAGATGACGAGATAGCTTTCGGTACAAGATTCTGTTTATACAAATATTATTGCCTTGGAATTGCTTGATTGAATTGACAGTAATTTGGATTAATAGTAAATAAATTCCTGCATGCAGCGTTTTAACTTTCACTTTCTTGGTTTCTTCCTTTTGTTTTGCCCATTCATGCCGTTTTTATAAAAAAAAGGTTCATCCTATTCATAAAAAGGTGGCTCGCTCGCAGATGTGGAATCGTTGACAAAGTAGGCACTTCATCTCATGTTATGCTGCCATTTTTGGATGTCAGTCGCGTAAAAGCAAACTTAAGCAGATACATGACCATCTTAACAAAGTAATTTTATACCATTCAATCATTTACGACCCATTCGTTCAAAAAACGCTTGTTTTATTAACCGTTCCTTACAAATGGATGGTGAACATTAAAAAAACGCGGTTCGTTTAAACAACTGTTAAATGTTAACGGGGCGGTTACGTAATCAATGGTTACGTTATAGTTGGTGAACTCGGGCCTCAAAAAGCTATTTATCACAAGGCCATAAAATAAACTACAAAGTTAATGTGACTTTAGGCGCCCGACGTCATGTGGTGATTTTAAAATAAATAACATATTCTGTTATTAATACAAGGGCACATGACGGACACTCATAATAAGGTTCGAAATCTCTGACAGATTGAGGTAGGTTGATGTGTTGGCGTTTGTATGTACTCTTCAGCGCATTTAGTGTCAACGAATTCACTTGTTTTTGTCTATCAGCCTCAACCTAATAGCCAATCGATTTCCCTAACTCCTCCCCACTCAGTGCTACTCCGAGGCCACCCGCGTGTCCACATGCCCGGCCTGCCAGCCGCCCCTGTCCGCGCTGGCGGCCACTCTCCCTCACGCGCACGTGTCTCACTCACGGCTGCTGTGTCGCATCTCACGCGCGCCGCTCAACGAACACAACCATCCCATGGTACTGCCCAACGGACAGGTCTATGGGGAGAAGGTAACTATGATATTTATTAATGGCTTATGTTTAAACGCCTACCAGAAAAGTACCTATTTGAAAACCAAAAAATTGAAATACCTGCCAGAATGGATAAATGGTCACCAAATTGTGTAAAATAAAGTATTGCAAAAAATAACTTATTTTCAGTAATAATAAACCGTAGGCGCGGGCATGCGGGCGGCGAGTAAAGGGCAACTCGCTGCCCGACCATGGACCATGCCCGGGTCGACGGCGCGGTGTCCGTTACCCAGGCCAGATGTTGTCGAAAATGGTCATTTGAATCTTATAGACAATTAGTTTTGCGGCTCCTGTAATTGTTGCGCACATTTTTAAATTTGTTGCGTTTATAGTTTTTTAATTATTTCACAAAAACATTTCCTGCTGGGGTAACGTTACCCCAGCCAGACCTTTTTCTTTCTAATGGGAATATTTAAATAAATACTAGCTATAAAATTAGTTGTCTAGATGAAGTAAATGTTGTGCCTTATTTTGTATTTATTCTTTCTTCGGTTGCGAAGTTATTCGAGATTTTGCTGGGGTACGTTTTTGGTTTTGCTAGATCTTTGAAATGGTTAAGCGGATTCTTATCATATTTTGTACATGACTTCTTAGGAATCAGTTTAAATTTGTTCTGCAATAAAAAAACCAAAATAATGCATAGCTTAAAGGTTATTTCATTAAATAGAAAAACACTTCAATTGGTCCCAGCACTCTCAATAAGAAGTCTAAAGACTTACTTTAAACGTTATTTTAAAGCTTGTAACTGCCTTCAAATGTATGTGAAGTTTCATTAGTATCCTGTAAGTATTTAACAAGTTATGATGATATTCAGTTCTTCACGAGCACGGTCTTGATGCGCGCGGTGTTATTTGGCCACTGGATTGGATATATGAACTGAATGTTATGTCAATTATTAGTTTTTTAGTTCAGTTGTATATCAGTAAAATTTCAGCTGAGTACATTGGTTAATTAATGAGATAATACGATTAAAGTCATTAGGAAGTGAATGACCGTGGTAACCCGACCAAGTTTAGGTGGTTACGAAAAATCGAAAACGCAGAACATTATACTATCTTTTGAAATGTTTAGTATAATACACCTTACAATTTCGGTACAGACGCGTACACTGTTAAATACATAAATAATATAATAATATCTGTAGATACTATGAAAACATTACTATCTTCCAGTTGCACAAACTTATCAAAAATCACCGATATAATATGTCGTTCGGTGGGACGTGGGAGGGGTTGGGTGAAGGGGTGTAATACATTGTTTGCATAACGCACTAAACATGCTCCATAATCACATAATTCATCTTGTACAGTGCGCGTGCACTTCGGCAGTTCCGTTTCCTGTTTTTGCAAATATTTATCGAGTGCGTGAGAGCTATTATATAATAATAAGTGTGGCGAATTACTGCTGATGTGGAGTGCTTCTATTGATGATCATAAATATGGTGCGGGCTGCTTGATGAATTCACGAACAAGGTAAGCTTGCATAATATAACTACAGAAATAGTAGCTAAATTATTGTTAATATGTACATGTTGTTAGGTACTTATCTAAAACTGTATTTTTTTAAGGCTTAAATATTTGAATTTAGGAACTTACTTATTATTTTCTTTTTTTTCGTACTTAGTTATTACCTGGACTGGAATTCTCAACAATGATAACGACATATTTATCCTTCGCTACATAGTGCCTATAAAACAAAGTCGCTTCCCGTTTGTCTGTCCCTGTTTGCTTAGATCTTTAAAACTACGCAACGGATTCTGAAGCTTTTTTTTAATAGATAGATTGATTCAAGTGGAAGGTTTTTGTGTAAACATTTTGATGAACTTGATTAATGAAATTCATGACTTAGCGACCGATTTTTATCGTTATCAATGTCGGGAGTCGGGACTACCGCAACGGTTGCGGTGACAACTCGTCTCATTAGCTATTTCGTCTTTTTCCCTATTACGTCACTTTCACTAATTCGTCACCTTGTGCATCTGGTCATTTTTATTAACTCGTCTCATGCTCCATTTCGTCTCTTTCCCAACTCGTCCGACGCAAAAGTACAGACGCCAGCATATCAATCTACCCCAAGCTGTCAACTTTAATAGATTTCATCTTTATCACAAACGAGTTTCTGCCCGTGGCTTCACCGGTGTGGTGGGCATATATTATCCCACGGGGACGTATTGATCGGATAAAGTTATCCTATGACCTAGTCCTTGGGCACGCCATAATCGCGGTGCTAAGACCCCTCTTTGAGGAGTGGCTGGATAGACGTCACGGCGTCCTGACCTTCCGCTTGACGCAAGTCCTCACCGGACACGGATGTTTCGGGAGTGTACCTGTGTCTGATGAGGAAGGAAGAAACCCCTGGGTGTCACCACTGCGAGGATCGCCTGGAGGACACGGTGGACCATACGGTGCAGGTCTACCCCGCTTGGGCAGAGCACCGCCGTGGCCTCACGAAGGCGATAGGCGGAGACCTCTCGCGCCCGGCATTTGTCGAGGCCATGCTGCGGGGCGAGACGGAGTGGGAAGCGGGCGCCTCCTTCTGCAAAGCAGTCATGCTCGCAAAGAAGGAGGAGGCGCGCCGCGAGAGGGAGAGGACAGCGTCCTCTCTCCATCCCAGCCGCAGTGGTAGACGCCCACGGCGACGGACGTCGCAAGACGATCTCCGGCCACCGTAGGCGCGGGCATGCGGGCGGCGAGTAATGGGCGACTCGCTGTCCGAACATGGACCATGCCCGGGTTGACGGTGCGTTGTGTTCCACGCGCGCCTCATAGAGCTTATGACGGGGCCAAAGCCTGTCGGGGTCGCGGGACTAAAGAATTACCGCGACCCCGGAACATGAGTGAAGGGCTATTGAAGGACACCGTGGATTTTAGTCAGTTCTAGTCTGACAGTCCCTCCCGCTCTGCCCTGGGTGGAAGGACTCATTTGATGATTTTACCACGCTAAAAAAATAATACCTAGTCCTTTTCGGCCATGGTTTACTGATGTGCCCATTCAAATCCGTACAGTCGTTTTAACCTGAGAACGCGAATATAATAAAATATAAGTTACGGTCAGTTCAGACCGAGACGCGACGCGAAGCGACGTGACGCAACGATACTTCAAATGTGTATCTTTTCTTGTCGTAAATGAGGTTAGATTTTGAGTCGCTATTAAAATGCAGCGCGGCGCCGAGCTGCGCCGCGCCGGGTTGTGACAGGTGTATCTTTTCGTGTAGGAAATAGAGTTTTATTTTGAATAGCTCTATTGAAATGTGCGCTCAGCGTCACGCTTCGGTCTGAGCCGACCCTTAGGATAGTTTTTGCCCCCGACTTCGTCCGCATGAAATTTATTTTTCCACTCCACCGCGACGCATCGGTATCGGTATTGTATAGTCTGATCATCCCGATATTATTGACGCTGACTGTACGTTGTCATATGCGTCGGACGAGTTGGGAAAGAGACGAAATAGAGCATGAGACGAGTTAATAAAAATGACCAGATGCACAAGGTGACGAATTAGTGAAAGTGTCGTAATAGGGAAAAGGACGAAATAGCTAATGAGATGAGTTGTCACCGCAACCACCGCAACAGGTAGGTAGGTACTTATTTCCACAAACTCCTTGGACACGCAGAATTTAAGAAATCTATAATTACCTTGTTGCGATTCTCGCGTTGATATAAACTCGCAAATAGATGACGATTCGAGTTTCAAATATGTATCAATCATTACACATTCCAATATGTGTATATTTAAATAAAAACTGTAACTGTGAACTGTGTATACTGAAATCTATAATTTAAATAAAAAATAATAGAAAATTTTAAAAAAGCAAAATTTCTATATGTAATTTTAATCTGTGAGTGTTTTTAAGTATAAGTTTATTAATACTTTAAAAGTTCAATTTAAATGATTATTTTACCTGTCAATAAAAATTCTTTAATAATCATGTAGTTTTTTTTTAAACTTGTGTACATGTCTGTACTAAATTTTTAACACTATCCTACATATTTTAGAAGGTACCATAATGTTCTGCGTTTTCGCTTTTTCGTAACCACCTAAACTTGGTCGGGTTACCACGGTCATTCACTTCCTAATGACTTTAATCGTATTATCTCATTAATTATCCAATGTACTCAGCTGAAATTTTACTGATATACAACTGAACTAAAAAACTAATAATTGACATAACATTCAGTTCATATATCCAATCCAGTGGCCAAATAACACCGCGCGCATCAAGACCGTGCTCGTGAAGAACTGAATATCATCATAACTTGTTAAATACTTACAGGATACTAATGAAACTTCACATACATTTGAAGGCAGTTACAAGCTTTAAAATAACGTTTAAAGTAAGTCTTTAGACTTCTTATTGAGAGTGCTGGGACCAATTGAAGTGTTTTTCTATTTAATGAAATAACCTTTAAGCTATGCATTATTTTGGTTTTTTTATTGCAGAACAAATTTAAACTGATTCCTAAGAAGTCATGGACAAAATATGATAAGAATCCGCTTAACCATTTCAAAGATCTAGCAAAACCAAAAACGTTACCCCAGCAAAATCTCGAATAACTTCGCAACCGAAGAAAGAATAAATACAAAATAAGGCACAACATTTACTTCATCTAGACAACTAATTTTATAGCTAGTATTTATTTAAATATTCCCATTAGAAAGAAAAAGGTCTGGCTGGGGTAACGTTACCCCAGCAGGAAATGTTTTTTTGAAATAATTAAAAAACTACAAGCGCAACAAATTTAAAAATGTGCGCAACAATTACAGGAGCCGCAAAACTAATTATCTATAAGATTCAAATGACCATTTTCAACAACATCTGGCCTGGGTAACGGACACGACGGCGCGTTGTGTTCCACGCGCGCCTCAAAGAGCGTCAGCATAATGACGGGGCCCCCTCTCTAGAGGGCCAAAGCCTGCCGGGGTCGCGGGACTTATCTCATTACCGTGACCCCGGAACATAAAGGGCTATCGAAGGACACCGTGGATTTTAGTCAGTACAAGTCTGACAGTCCCTCCCGCCCTGCCCGGGGTGGGAGGACTCATTTGATGATTTTACCACGATAAAAAAAAAAAAAAAGTAGGGTCGACGAAGGCCCGCTTCGCGCGCGGGTCTTCTATTACAGTTTACAGGGTTTAAAGGAACCTAACCAAACTGAATTTCGGGGTGTCTGAAATCTTGCTAATGTGATTTTTATTTAGATTTGGTGACCATTTATCCATATTGGTATACAAAAAGAATTATTGATGAGCACTTAAATTGTAGCCATCATTAATTATTTTGTTTCTGAATTGTCTTTTAATTTAATAATTACTGTGGACACTTTTAACTTGCTACATCGTTCTAACATAATGTACCATCTCAAAATGAATGATGTAACAAAGGTTTTGTAATAATTTTGGCGATCTAAAATGAGTGTCCATGGAGTTTCTTGCCCGTTCTTCTCCATAGAGATCTACTTCTTGAAATGAGTATCTACAGTACTTTCACAGTTATTGTGTCTTGTGACTGGGACTGTAGCACCATAATTTTGTAATGACGTCTTAAGCCAGAGTATGGTAGGCGTTGACGTTATGGAAGGCCACCTGACCGATTTCGACCACGGTGGTCAAACTCCGCAGAGATTCTCTTTCTCTCAGTTATTTACGCGGGACATATTATAGTGCACAAGTGTGTGCGCAGGCATAGGTGCACTCTCTGTTCCTTTACTCCCATAGTCCAATGGGACAACAACCCGACACGACCGGGGAGATCAGGCGCAGGACCAACGGCTTAACGTGCTTTCCGAGACACGGGGGTATTATACCGCTAATTTCCAAACTTCGGGTTGCCGTTGAGAAATTGTTTTGGAAAAACCAGATGGCACTTTTTCCCGATCCGGGAATCGAACCGACTAGCGGGGTTGGTAACTATACCCAACAGTGCAAGATTTCAAGCAACTGGTCTATCACAACAAAAAAAAACTATTTTAATAAGCAATCTACCAATAAAACCTTTACTCTTCCGCAGGCACTCAAAGAAATGATGAAGGAACACGGCTCCATAATCTGCCCGAAAACCAAGGAGGTATTCTGTATGAAACGCGTCGAGAAGGTGTATGTTATGTAACACGACACTTGTCACTGTATAAGACTTGTGTACCGCTGTACATACGACCGCCTGCATATTGCTACCAGCATTTATCACGCTGCGATACCTACTCTAACATTAATTTGTGATTTTTTGGCGTAATTAGGGATAATCAAAAAATATTAAATTTAAGTTATACCTATTTTTATACGCAATAACGCCTGCGTCGCGTCTTCGCAAAGATATTTAAAGGCGCAGGTTCCAACCCTGCTCGCAGCTGAATTTTTCGTTCCTTAAAATAAAATTTGTTAAATTCTTTTACCAAGTCATTAAATTTAAAAGAGTTACAATATATACAAAAAATATTGATGCCCTAACTACGCCTCTTATATTATTATTTTAGTATTATTATATTGCTTACTTTGAAGGGATTTATTGTATGATAAAAAGATACTTAAGTTATACAGGGTGTTTTGGGCCAAGATAATTTTATGCCAAGACTTATTTTCATTCATTATTTACATTTTTATGTTTTCTATTTGCTAAACTGGTAAAACAAAGCTTGTGAAGTGATATTTCAATAACCAAACATCCTGTATACTGGCAGCCAATGGAATCTCTTATCGTTTTAGTATGCATGCAATAAGGATACTTGGGTATCCAATTTTTACTAATAAGGGATGGTCCATTACTCCAAATTACGTGTTTTTAAATATTAAATAGTGCACATTAGTTATATTATGTGTGAAGAACTATTGTAATTGTCAGTTCTATAAAATGTGTGTTCATAGTTTAGAAAATCTTTGAATATTAAAAAAAAAACATGTAAATATTTACCAATTTTATGACACACTAGATTTATTTGTATGGTGATAAACACCATCATATTTGTGCCATTTTCTTGTATATCTTTGGCACACTATATTCTTAAAACAGAATCCAAACACATTTTACTAAATTCACAAAAAAGACAGTTTGCATTGCTTTTTGCTTTACCAAAAAGAAATAAATAATCTGTCCATTTTATATGACAAACCTCTGTAGATACTATATTATGATGTATCCTAGAATCAAATAAGTATTCGAAGATTATGTGACATCCATTACACGATACTGGGTCCGCAAAGTATTACGTTTCGACTGGCAAAATTGGAATTACAGCCGCCAATTTGAATACGAAATTCTCCTCTAGTGACGCCGTTGTCGAAACAGATAAGTTACAACCTTTTTCACAGAGAGAACGCCCGTTTCCCAGCAATGGAAACTTCAGAGGCTGATTATAGCGGACTGTATTAATTAAGATTTCCGTAGCATGTATAAATTATATTAATATCTCATTGTATCATAATATCCTTTCTTTGTTACATTGAGAAATAAATAAATGAAAATCAAAAATATGTTGTTTTTTATGAGATCTAGCGTTATCTTCCCGCTTCACAAAAAATTGACAAATTATATACTAAAACAACTTTATCCACTTGTGAAAACAGCATGATAATCGGTGCACAAGTTTTTGAGTTTATTGCGAACAGACACAGACAGACGCGGCGGAGGACTTTTTTTATGATTTGTAGTGATAGATAGAAATAATAAGGTTTTTAAACTGACAAGGAGACTAACACTATTAATAGAATTTAAAACGGGATATTTACCATTAAAATTGTTTTGAGTTCTCGATATTTCGGCACTGTTGAAAATTCTATCATGTCTGCTTCTCAAAATGGATATAATGGCTCCTTACGAGTAGTACCGGTCCCGCGGTACTAAGGAGCTACTCCTCATTGAAATGGCCATTAGCCAACAGGTTCGCCGTTCCCGAAAGGATTTGTCGACATGTTGGATAGACTATAAGAAGGCCTATGACTCGGTGCCACATACATGGCTCATGAGAGTGCTGGAGTTGTATAAAGTTGATACAACTCTGTGCACTTTCCTGTTGTCATGTATGAGGCAATGGAGGACAGTCCTTCTCTATGCAGGATGTCGGCATATCCAGAGAACTAGCGAACCGATAAGGATAGAGCGAGGAATATTACAGGGCGACAGTTTGAGTCCACTTTGGTTCTGCTTAGCCCTAAATCCTCTTAGCACACTGCTAGAGAATTCAGGTGAAAAGAGGCGGTCAGGTTATATCTCACCTCCTTTACAAGGATGACCTGAAACTCTTTGCCCCCAACAATTTCCAGCTGATGAAGCTACTGAAGGTAACTGAAACCTTCAGTAGCGCTATCAGGATGGAATTTGGTGTGGACAAATGTGCGGTCATGCATGTAAAGCGAGGGGAGATCGTGGAATCTGTGAGCACCCAACTCACGGATTCCATAAACCTTAGATCCCTCTCAGCAACCAACATATATACCCAAATACTTAAAGTTGTATTTGGGTATGTCCGAAGCGTTGGGCATCAATGTTGCTGCGGGTGGTAACAAGGTGCGTGCCTTCAACCGCTGGGTATGGGTCATGGCAGTATTGATGTACTCTTTTGGCATACTCAAATGGACTCAAACAGAACTTGATGCCCTGGATAGAAGCGTTGCCAAATGTTGTGTATTATGGAAGAATCTTATTAAAACAAGCAGATCACCAAAAACTCTTATAATGGCTGACAAGCTGACAAAAGCAATGTGTCACTTACAATTTACCATAAACAAACACCACATAAAAGAAGACGAAGACGCTGGATGCAGGTCGCTTCCAACCGGTATATGTGGAGATCTAAAGGGGAGGCCTATGTTCAGCAGTGGACGTCCTATGGCTGAGATGATGATGATGATGATGAAACACCACATTCATTGCTGACTGCATATCGAATGCATCACCCACGGTATTCGGATGAGATTGTATATCCCGCGAAAATGTGGAGACCGAGGTTTTCTAAACGCTAAGATTCTCCACAATCGCGAGATGATATTCAATCTCAGGGAATATTTCCTAAAAGCCGACGTGGGAATGCATCGAGATGTAGTAGCGGTGGACAAGGGCCTCACCCTTCGACAATGACATTTAATTCTCTTTGCCCTTCGATCATTAAAAATAACGCCTCACCCCGCTCTCCTTGGCTAAAGAGAACAGGCGCAAACCTGTGGTGCTTGACACTAATGATCGCATGGAGGTATGGCAGAGCAAGGAGCTTCACGGATGCTTTGTCCGGGCTCTATATAGGCCTGATGTAGATTTGTCAGCGTCCGTGGTCAGGCTACGATCCGGGGACCTGTTTGGTAAAACCGAGGGTTTTGTCTGTGCAATTATGGATGAAGTTATGATGACGAATAACCACCGGAGATTTATTGTGAAAGATGGCACGGTTGACATATGTCGGGTATGCCACCGTCCTGGCGAATCAATCCACCACATTATTTCCGGGTGTTCTCGTCTGGCTAACGGAGAATACTTGCATAGACATAACCTTGTAACCAGGATAATCCATCAGCAACTTGCTCTGAAATACAGCCTTGTGGAATCAGAAGTGCCGTACTACAGGTATGAGCCCGACCCAGTTCTTGAAAGGCGCGATATCACACTGTACTGGGATCAATCCATCATCACTGACAGGAGTATTGTAGCCAATAGACCTTATATATGCCCAATAATTGTTGATTGTTGATTGATGTTGATTGTTGAGCGGCGCACAATAATTGTTGATATAACCGTCCCGCATGACGAGAACCCCGTGAAACTGAAAAAGATAAGCAAATCAAGTATCTTGATTTGGCTCGCGAGGTTGTCGATATGTGGGATGTGAATTCAGCGATCATTGTGCCCAGTGACGGATTAACCCTTAATCAAATTAAGCAATTGCCTAGGGCATCACGCCTGGGGGGGCACCAGAAGAAGCACAAAAAATTCTAAGGACGAATTTTTTGTGCTTGTTCTGGTGCCCCCCATGGGCATCACGTCTCACTCTCACGTCACCAAAAACTTACTGAAACTGCTTTAAATCTAGCTCGCTTCGCTCGCTATTCCATCGTGCGAAGGTTTAGCTACCTTATTTATTGTAAATACAAGGAAGGTGCAAAAAAAAAAACGGGCTCGCTTCGCTCGCTCTTGCATATCCCTGTTCCTGAGTTTGGCCCCAAAGCTGAACCGGGCAAGAGTCGCCTGATGGCGGCTGCAATCTCAGCGGGCAAAACGCCTCCTGACGGAGGCTGTACGCCGGCGTCGTGCGTTCCATGGCCTTCTACGGGGCCCCCGTGTGGGCCCTGAGCATCCGGACGCGACCACTAAAGCTGGTCGCATGCCAGAGGGTCATGGCTAACCGGATGATCCCAGAATACCGCACGATCGCGAATCGGCGAATCTTTGCCGGATTGCTGCCCTGGGATCTGGAGGCGACTGCCCTCCAGCATGTCTATGAGTGGCACGTGGAGGCGCAGCGCCGGCGGGGCGAATCCCCGCTGCCTCGACAAGTTGAGCCGTCGAGCACCGCCGTGTCCTCACGACGGCGATAAGCGGAGAACTCTCGCGCCTGGCATTGGTCGAGGCCATGATGCGGGGCGAGACGGAGTGGGAAGCGGTCGCCTCCTTATGCGAAGCAGTCATGCTCGCGAAGGGGGAGGCAGCTGCTGGGCTAGCTAGGCCACGTGAGGGAGAGGGCAGCGTCCTCCTTCCATGCAGTGGTAGACGCCCACGGCGACTGATGTCCGCAGACGATCTCTGGCCACAGTAAGCGCGGACATGCGGGCGGCGAGTAATAGGCGACTCGCTGTCCGCCCAAGGACCATGCCCGAGTCGACGGCGCGTCGTGTTACACGCGCGCCTCAAAGAGTATCAACATGATGACGGGCCCCCCCTCTAGAGGGCCAAAGCCTGCCGGGATTACGGGACTTATCAAATTACTGGGACCCTGGAATGTAAAGGGCTATTGACGGACACCGTGGATCTTAGTCAGTACGAGTCATGACAGTCCCCCCCGCCCTGCCCTGGCTGGTCACCAATGATTACGTTAAAAAAAATTAAAGGCAGACACTACCGTGGATATAGGTGGGAAACGCTCACGGCAACGGACGTCGCGAGGCATTTCTGGCTACCGTAGGCGAGGGCATGCGGATGGCGAGTAATTGGTGACTCGCCGTCCGACATGGACCGTTCCCGGGTCGACGGCGCGTCGTATTCCACGCGAACCTCAAAGAGATGACAGCAAACTGATTGTGCCCCCCTTTAGAGGGCCAAGGACTGGCGGGGTCGCGGGACTATCTCATCAAGTAGCCGTAATCCTGGAACGTAAAGGGCTATTGAAGGGTCACCGTGGATTTTAGTCAGTACAAGTCTGACAGTCCCTCCCGTCCCGCCCTGGGCAGGCCTGTCTCACTCAGCGGTGTAGGCATAAAACTGCAAGTAGTTGCGGGGCCATTATGTCGTGGCCCATTCACTACGGCTGCCACGCGCCACCCGTTACGCACGCGCTCCGTCTCCTTAATATTTTTGTTACGTTACGTGTAGTTACGCACAAGTTTCTTGCTTTAGGTGCTTTTGGTAAATTAATAACACAATATTATTATGAAGAAAAAAAAAAAATTGTACATATTTAGTAATGATCAACAAAATTATCTCCCTGCTTGTGAAGTATGGGCTTAACTGATCATGATCATGAGGTTACAAGTTTGGAAATGAGGCGAGATACTAATTGGGGGGGGGGGTGAGCCTACTGGACGACCAAGATAAAAAGACGACACTCTCACTCACCTTAAGCTGAGTACTAAGAATTAAGATCGGTAGAAAGTAGAAAGATGTTTGCGTTGTTGTTTAAAAGTTCTAACTCAGAAAATGGCCACACTACGCATTCAAGGTCAGCGGTCGTAATTCGCTGCGCCACTTTTTTACCTACCTACAAAGACACGCAACGCGGGGCCTGTGACAGTATGCGATAGTAATTGGTCGGTTACTAGGTTGAGTGCAAAATAATAAGGACTGGCTATTTTGCCATAGACGATAAAAATCTTTTAAATATTATTCTTTTTTTTTGTAAGATAAATGTTCAAAAATATAACAATAATAGGTAGAAAAGATAATATTATTATAAATATTATTCCTCACGTAAGGTGCCGTAGGTACCTACTGTTATCATTCTGTGCTAACAATCAATAATGTATGTAGTAATCGATGACGAAACCAAAAAGATATAGGCTGATGATAAAAACAAAATTCCTTGAGGAACATAGGTATTTATGGTAATAATGTAATTTAACAAATATAAAATACGCATAGGTACCTACCTATTTGTGCCTAAACTCGCAAGTCGCAACCCTATTGAGCTTGACCCATAGTAACCTTTTAATGTCGTTGGCGTCAGATAAACCAAAATTAACTCTCGGGCGTAACCATTCAGTATATTTTTGCTTGCGCACGGGAAGTTTAGGCTATTATAAAAGTAGGTGGACGGTACGGCTGCCAGTTAAAATGTACTTTATTCTCTCGTATATAGATTTTACATTTGTTTGATTTTTTTTTTGGAGAAGTCCTTCTGTACGTATAGTACTATTAATTATTCTGTGCCCTGGGCGGGAAGACTCATTTAATGATTCAAAAAACTCGTGAATAGGGGGCACCAAAGGCTTCAATTGCTTAGGCTTAGGGCATCAAGTAGTCTTAATCCGTCACTGTTGTGCCGATAGTCGTGTCGGTCCATGGCTTAATTGCCAAGAGCCTCGACCAACATCTAAGGAGGCTCTCTTTAAGCGGCTGGATCAAGGGCCTGATTCAGAAAGCAGTTCTTCTGGACACGGCGCGCATTGTTAGGAGGTTCCTTTCTCTGGAGCCCTGACTGCCGGTAGCTTGGACCCTATTCCCGATACCGGTGGGCCACTATTATTATTTATATTTTTAAACCACCAGGCCACTATTATTGTTTTTTTATTTATTTTTTTGTGTTGTGAAAATATTTAAAAATGTATATAATAAGGTAAAATATGAATAAAGAATTATGTAACTGAAAAGGTGGAGAACTTATCAAACTCTTGACAAGATTCTTTTTTCAATTCAATACATATGAAATTAGCGCTTTCACATTAGATGATAATTGATAACTTATCTCTTATATTTTTTTTTACTTAAAAAAAACGTTGCTCTGACTTAGGAATTTCAAACTCACATACACAAGCACCCAGACAACTACTTGTAGGTCATAGAAATGTTTGTTCCGTGCAGGGATCGAACCCGCGACATGCTGGGCAGCAGTCCACTGTGCTAATCGTGCTGTCAAGTAATGACACGACGATTGCATATTGTCCGCTCTCGCTCATTTTCCATGTATGAGCGATGTTGGATATCGGGAGCTACATTATATTTATCAACTTATAATAATGCTGAAGAATGCCAAAGAAACAAAAAACGTTGATTCTGATACTTTTTATTGACTTTTAACACTTTCTCTTAATTAATAACGTCACGCGTCAAAATACTCGTAAATGGCATTATTTATCACATCTTATTGTAATGGCTACTCATTGTAGATACGTAATTAAATAACAAGTGCAAATAGCGACCGAGGTGAAATATTATAAATCTTTCTTACGTATAATATTAGGTACGTAAAAACGACAAAATTTACTTTTTTTTTCTTCTATTAAATATACATATTTCTAAATGCACTCGCTACAAAACAGATTAAAAACTAAAACACGCTAAAATGCATTGTAAGAAACACATGATTACGTTTGTATTAAATATTTTATATTGTAAACTGAAACAGAATAACAAGTCCAGGCTATCTAAAATCGCCACTTTAGAAATATAATACGCATTGCGATAAATTTATTAAATATCTACTCTATTGCTTGAGCAACAGAATCGAATATTCCATGTTACGAATTTAATCGCAATTAATATACTGCTAAAATAGCCATTTAGAGCCCTGTACAATTTAATAATAACAAAATAATTCATAACTAGAAATCTATCACATTATTACAAGTGGAGTTCGTACTCTTCACTAAGATAACTTATATATACCGTATTTATTTATATCACCGGAAACTTAATTGCAATTTTGAGTAATATAAGCACATACTTTTAGATAGGTCACTAGCAATATGGAGAATAAAATAAATAATCTATCGTAATGTAGCATACTCATTATTTCTTCTGCCATAAAATTAAAAGTGAACATTACATTTTATTTTCACAAAAGCTATTACTTTCAATATTATAAACCCTTATAACAGTGCTCCGAACGCCGTTTAGTTTAGCTGATGGCGTTCAGTTTCATAAGTAACATCAACTCTAATTTTAGGGCTGTAAGTAAAATGAAGTAATAATATTGTTTCGTAAAGTTCCCAAATATATAATCAATACAAAATGCATTAAGTTTCCGATATCTACAAATTCTTAGTTCTAAAATATTTACAATAATTTACAATATTTACGTGATTAGGGTATCACTAAAAACTAATTTCATAAGTTGGATGATTTCTTTTATGTCAGTTTCTATCAAGCGTGAAAATCGTCACGTCGTCACATCCTCAAATTGACGTAGACATTATCCGCCTTACCGCAAAAAGATAAACATCTGTTGATCACTTGTCTTAAAAAAAGTATAACTGTAAAACGGCCCTTATATCAAGGTAAAATGCCGTTTTGACGTTGACAGTTTTTTTTTAGAAAATGTGCTTGTGCCCAATTTTGTACTGAGAGGCAATACTGATACAGTCTAATAATGAGTGACATCAATAAAGTACACAACAATTTTTTCCGCTTGTTAGAAACTGACTCGGAGAATACTTATTTCGCTCGATTAGACTTCAATATTTTTTTGTATATTTTTAGGTAAGTTAGTGGAGATCGCAAATAGGATATTGTGTCTCCTAAAACTAAAAACTATACTTATAATAAAAGTAAAGCTTAAAACTACATAACATAGTGTGATTTGGTTTTAATAAGTGATTAATATCTAACAATGTTTGTACATTTATTTATTTTGATATACCCTGCTATTATGAAAATAGCAACCTTTTTCGAAGAAAACTTTTTTTTACATAATATGGGAATAAAATTGTATATAAATGGAGAAACAAAAATAATATACATGATTTTTGCTGAATAAATATTTATACATATATTTTTCCGATATACTTACCGGAAAAATATTTCCAATTAAAAATGAACTCCAAAGAAGCGGGCAACACTGGGAGTGTTACAAGTTTAAAAAAAAAACTTATAAACATTTACGTATCACTTTAAAATTTTTATTCGTACATTCAATTTTGTTTTTGGAGTATTATTTACTTAACTACATTTTAACTTAATTTCGACAAGTTTCTATAATTCACAGTCTAAGTAAAATTCAAAAATATTAATACTCATTTAGTGTCCTTTACGGACGTTGATTTAGTCTTAAGAATATAAAAATATATGATTCCTAAGTTATAGCCACTGATGACATTATATACAATATACATACGGCTTTTGATTAGAGTTCAGCTGTGCACACAAAGTAAATTCGTACTTACGTAGTGGTTACAAGACACAGATTCTAATGTTCACTGTTACGAAATCCTTTTTGATGCCTCGGGGTCGATTAAATGATCTGTAAAATGATCTGTAAACATTGGAATCAGTACCTTGTTGCCTTTACTACTACGTATGTATTTCTGCGGTGTAAATTAAATTTGTTTAGTCAATCAGAACTTGTGATTTTTGGATACATTACCCGACTGCGCCAGAAAGAGGGTTAATTTAGAGACTTTGCATGTAATTATTTTTTTGACACTAGCTTAAACGGCTTAATGGATTTCAGCTCGAGAGGTGTCGTGAATGTCTTAATTAATCGCTCTCACGACACTAGTTATACCAATTATAATTAAGATTTTGGACGATTTAAATGTGCGGATCGAATTTTTTTTGGTCCTTCGGAAGATACATTTGCGTAAAATAGTATTTATATCCCCAGATTGTTCTGATTTTTAAGACGCGGACTGACTACGATTTTAATCGCTTATGACCGCGTAAACTATTGTCACCACTATGGAGCGTCAATAAGATTGAAAATTGAAAAAATGATATTTGTGTTGAAATGTGACGTAAGCTGCCAAAGGGCATTTATTTTACTGCTTTTCTTTAGATTATTTACAATATAGACATAAAATTAAATAATGGTTTGGTTAAAGTTTAAAAAAAATGGAAAACCTACTAAATTCTTAAAAAAAAACTGTTGTTATCGCTGGAAATACAGAGATCTTCGACGTCAAAGTTTATTTTTGTGCTACAACTTCCACATTTTTTATTGGGAATATCAAACTATTTATTTATTATTCTGTTCGGTTTAAATTCTTCTTTATACCCTTCTCTGTTCACTGTATTTTTCGCGTTACTTATTTTTATTACATTACGTCATACTCGACGTTCTAAGAAACCAATTTTTGGGAATATTGAGATAACACCGCGCCTTAAGATATCATTTCTTAGTTATTTTCACTGTTTACGCAGTCGGGTTCCTTATTTATTATAATTTGATTTATCTACGACATTTTCTGAACTTACATTTACAAGGAACTAGTGGTCTACTATCAAGTATGGTAGGCCGCCTGTGCATCTAAGGTTTTCATTTACATTATCCTCTAACCAAAAGCCTGTACATTCACACAAGAGCCACATCACCAGCCTCCTATCCGAAGTAGTATGTCATGAGCGCCATGATGACGATCCCGGAGACCAGCGCTCCGAGATGTTTGAGTGACTGCACCTTGTCAGGCTCCCGCAGCAGATCAGGGAGGACTGTCACCAGGGCGATGTGCAGGAACCCGCCCGCTGTGAATGGGACTATCCAGGAAGTTTTGGCCTCTGGAAATGGAGAATGTGTTTTGTTAGTTTAGTTGTGGAAAGGAGGTCGCGCGAAAGACGAATTATGGAAGAAGACATGCTCTCTCATTACAAATGTATTCAATTTAGACGCAGACAAATGAGTTTTCATTAAAAGAAGTTTGCACTGTTGCTGACTGTTATCGGTTAAAAAAAAAGATATTGATAATTTACAGATGTACGAGCGCGTACCATAACCAAACTAAAACATAAATAAAGGGGCAACACTAACAATGACGGGGCCCCCCTTTGGATGGCCAAAGCCTACCGGGGTCGCGGGACTAACGAATTACCGTGACTCTGGAACGTAAAGGGCTATTGAAGGACACCGTGGATTTTAAGTATGACAGTCCCTCCCGCTCTGCCCTGGGTGGGAGGACTCATTTAATGATTTTACCACGATAAAAAGGGTATTTGCCATATCATACAAATAATTGTTTCGAGCGGGAATCGAACCCATGACACACTGCGCATTAGTAGATTGCTTAGCAACTGTACCGTCAATAATTGTTTTTTGTCAAAAAAACGTTTTTTTTACGTTTAAAAAAAGTGGATCATTTACAGAAATTGGAGATATCGCAATTCTGTACTCATTTCTTTGATTTGATTTCCAGTAGCCAGATGTTTTAAAATATGATTATATTGCAATGTCATTTGATCGATATTATTGAACACTGCGGGAATTACTCAGAAATTATTATAAAATTTTGGTGGCCTTCTAGGTACTTATGTGTAACTTACGAAGGTTCTTGTGCCAAAAATCTCCGTATTTACCTTGTAATGCAACGCTGGCAAAGCTAGTATTTAGTCAAAATGCTTACCAATAGAGTTCCTGGCCCCACTGAAGATAACAGCTGTCATGGCGCCGATCAGACCAGCTGCCGCCGTGGCCTGCAGGTTACAATACGAACATTAGTGTTGATGTGTTGTACATACCTTCAATCATACGAGGATATTGATGTGTGAATTTTTTTAGTGTGATAAAATCATCAAATGAGTCCTCCCACCCAGGGCAGGGCAGGGCAGGAGGGACTGTCAGACTTGTACTGACTAAAATCCATGGTGTCCTTCAATAGCCCTTTGGGTTCCGGGGTCATGGTTAGTGCCGCGACCCCGGCCTGCTTTAGCCCCTCTCTAACACTCTTTGAGGCGCGCGTGGAACACAACTCGCCGTCGACCCGGGCATGGTCCATGGTCGGACAGCGAGTCGCCCATTACTCGCCGTCCGCATGCCCGCGCCTACTGTGGCCGGAGATCGTCTTGCGACGTCCGTCGCCGTGAGCGTCTACCACTGCGGCTGTCAGTTGGCCGCTGTCCTCTCCCTCACGCGTCCTGCCTCCTCCTTCGCTAGCATGACTGCTTTGCAGGAGGCGACCGCTTCCCATTCCGTCTCGCCCTGTAGCATGGCCTCGATCAATGCTGGGCGCGAGAAATCGCCGCTTATGTAATAGTCTCCGTGAGAAACTG
This sequence comes from Agrotis exclamationis, assembly GCA_950005045.1. NCBI lineage: Eukaryota > Metazoa > Arthropoda > Insecta > Lepidoptera > Noctuidae > Agrotis > Agrotis exclamationis. Next base: position 984,463 of record OX465439.1, read on the forward strand.
CCCGACTTTTGCTGTCAATGTTTGCGTCATTTTGGCGTCAGGTACCTATATAATTATAAAAGATTTACTGCCTCTAACTTACCAGTTGTGCTTTAGCTGCCTCCCACCGTGAGAAGCCACTCTTCAATAAGATGGCGAAATCACCAACTTCGTGAGGTATTTCGTGCACTGTAAGGAGATAATTATAATTTTGTTAGTTTTCAGCTATTACATTTACCTAATTGTTTTGATGTTCAAATGTCAGCACATCGACCTACTCCAATTTGTGAATTTTGTAACTTTATTTCAATACAACAAGGTTGGTCGCGGGACTAATGAATAACCGTGAGATAGATAAGCTGTCAAAAAAAACCAATCCTGACCTAATATAGCGAATGTAGTGAGCACTCCCACTCTGAAGCCGACGAGGAAGGACCCTCCCACGGCCAGCCCGTGAGTGAAGTTGTCGATGGAGTTCGCCATTAGGTTCAAGTAGCCCGCCACCTGGAATAACATAGTCATAGACAATAGGTTAGTTTTCAACATCAATAAATTGAAAATTTATCTAGGTCGCGGGAGTTATCTTATTACCGTGACCCTGGAACGTAAAGGGCTATTGAAGGACACCGTGGATTTTAGTCAGTACAAGTCTGACAGACCCTCCCACTCTGCCCTGGGTGGGAGGACGATTTTGATGATTTTACATTAAAAATAAACTCCGTCAGGAGATATGTAAAAATGATGAAGAAGATGAAGTAGGCAATAATGCCTGCGTTTTCGTAAAGATTTTTTTGAGGAAAGAAAAATATGTAAATATAAAACTTTACTTTAATAGTTGTTATCTAATACAACATTGATTTGGCTGTAATGTCAAACGTGTTGGTTGGAAGCAGTTTGAGACTCTTTCAATAGATGGAGCAAAGTGTTAAACGTTCAAAAAACAAGAGAATGAAAGATTCAGCTGCAAAACGAGTGTGTTGCGATGGCCTAATTGGTAAGGCGTCTGGAGTACTTATCCAGAAGAAGCACGTTCGAGTCCCACTCGCAGCTGAGCTTTTCTTCACTCAAAAAAAAAATCAAATTAATATAAATTCTAAATTAACTCGAGAGAAGCTATGAGTAAAAGCTAGTCTTATGATTTACTAACATCTTTCTTGTTGGTGGTCTTCTCCTTGCTGGCCTTGAGCGCCTGTTCCCTCGCCTCCCGCAGCAGACAACGTCCCATCCAACGGTTTCCCTTGCTGTTGCAGCCGCGGACCGTGCCGTTAGGACTAGACACCGTGTTGCAGCATACTCCTGAAATACAAAGAACATGTTGTTATACACCGTGACTTTTTAGTTGTCTTACAAAAGTGGTCCACTCAATGTATTCGACATAAAAAAATGGTTCATTAGAAATATGAAACAGCCTGCTAGAAATGTTTACGTATCAAACTGTAGAGTATACCTACCCAGCGAACGAGTCGAGCAGATCATTCCATCACCATTTTCTATCAGACAAGGGTGTTTCTAACACCGCCTTGGGTCATAATATTTTTGTTTTTAAATTATTCAAATGTCATAAATACCAATTTTTTTAATTATGAACGTTTAGTAGTCATTGGATTCATGAACTGGGTTGCCGTTGTAAGACGACTAAGAAGTCACGGCGAATACAACGCTGAGCTATAATTATTATTGGTTTAGTATTGAAATACTTAAAACAAGTCATGTGGCGCCATCTATTTTTGTTATGTGTTACTAACCTGCTTTTGAAATAAACGTCAGTCTGATAAAAGCTACTTGCCGTGTTTTAATAGGTTATAGGCCCAGTCCCTTTTTTTTCGCGCTAATAGTGGTTTTTCGTTCAGTAAATTAGAAAGTGTCGTGTTCTCAGTATTATTTGTTGGTGAACTGATATAGTAGACCAGTTTTTGTTCAGATTAAGAACTGTTTAGTGCGAGATTCGTTTTTGCAAAAAAACACGTTACAACGTACGTTCTTGAACAATGGCCGCCAGCTATATTGTGAATGTACCGAAGCTCAAGGGTCGAGAGAACTATGATGAGTGGGCGTTTGCCGCAGAGAATTTTCTTATCCTAGAAGGAGTGGACATCAAGGTGAAGCCAGCTGCTTCCCAGCCAGTCGCCGATGGGCAGAAGGCAAAAGCAAAGCTAATTATGACAATTGACTCATCACTTTATGTCCATATCAAGGACGAAAAAACTGTTCATGATGTGTGGGAACGTCTAAAATCACTCTTTGATGACTCAGGATTTCAAAGGAAGATCAGTTTACTACGAAATCTTATTTCTATCAGATTAGAAGATTGTGAGTCTATGACATCCTACGTGACCCAGATTGTTGATACAGGGCATAAGTTACGGGGAACAGGCTTTCAAATAACCGATGAATGGATTGGATGCTTATTATTGGCCGGATTAACCGAAAAATTCGCACCCATGATAATGGCCATAGAGCATTCGGGAATGACAGTTAGTACAGACGTCATCAAATCAAAGTTATTGGATATGAGTGCAGAGGTTGGCAGCACAGAAAACGAAAGTGCTTTCTTGTCAAAAAGTTGGCAGCAGCGTAAAAAAGAAAAAGTTAGCAAGGTTGGCAACAATGCAGAAACGTCAAAGTCAACGTCATCGAAACCTGTCAAAACAATTCGGTGCTACAGGTGCAAAAAAACTGGACATTACAAAAGCCAGTGCAATTTAAAATCAAAGGATAAAGAAAGCACGGTCTTCAGTGGATTTTTCTCGAATTCAACATACAAAAAAACCGATTGGTATGTCGATTCAGGTGCTAGCACACATATGACTTGCAATAAAGAACGATTGTCAGACATATCCTATAACCCGGCAGTAAAACAAATTATAGTAGCTAATAAAACAACAGTACCAGTGGTATGCTCAGGAAAGACAAAATTGACAACCATAGTGGATAGTTCAGAGCACGATATTACTGTGCAAAGTGTGATGTGTATTCCTAACCTTACTACTAATCTTCTCTCAGTGAGTGAGTTGATTATGAATGGAAATAGAGTGACTTTTGAAGAAAGTATTTGCAAAATATATAACAAGGATAATATGCTTGTTGCAAAAGCACCTCTAATGAATGGAGTATACAAGTTGGACACAAAAGAAGAATGTTTATTGGCAGGTTCAGCAATGCAAAACAGTATGTTGTGGCATAGAAGGTTGGGCCATATAAACAGTAAAGATCTGAACAGTATGAAGAATGGCGCTGTAGATGGGATTTCCTACTCCGATAAGGCCGCAATTAATAAATCCCAGTGTATCACATGTTGTGAAGGGAAGTTAGCGAGATTGCCTTTCTCACACAGAAGTTCCAGGTGTGAAAATGTATTGGAGGTTGTACATGCAGATGTTTGTGGTCCCATGGAGACAATATCAATAGGGATGTCAAGGTATTTTCTCCTATTTGTAGACGATTACAGCAGAATGTCATTTGTGTATTTTCTAAAGTCTAAGAGCGAAGTGATTATGTACTTTAAAGAGTTTAAAATTATGGTAGAAAAGCAAACAGGAAAGTACATCAAGGTACTAAGAACAGATAATGGTGGGGAATTTTGTTCTTTAGAATTTAAAAGTTTTTTGAAGAAAGCAGGGATAGTGCATCAAAAAACAAACCCCTACACGCCAGAGCAGAACGGCATGTGTGAAAGAATGAACCGAACCATAGTCGAAAGAGCTCGATGTCTTCTTTTTGATGCTAAAATGGAAAAGAAATTTTGGGCTGAAGCGGTAAACACTACAGTGTACCTGCGGAATCGAACTTTGGCCACAGGTTTAGAAAAGACACCTTATGAGCTCTGGACTGGAAAGAAGCCAGACCTTAGCCATATTCGTATTTTTGGAAGCACTGCAATGGTGCATGTCCCTAAAATAAAGAGAACTAAGTGGGACAAAAAGGCGGAAAAGTATATTCTTCTCGGATATGCAGAAAATACCAAGGGATATAGATTATACAACCCTGAGAAAAAGAGCATAATTACCAGCAGAGATGTTGTAATCATGGAGTCTAGTCAAGACTCAGACATGGTTCAAGCTGTGGTAGAGGAGAAGAAAGAAGATACAGCTAAGGGAGAAGAAGAAGAACAAGATCAGACCATGTGTGACCCTACAGATCACACATACTCACCTAGTGACCAGGATTCTTTGTGTTCTACAAGTTCTGAGGAGTTCTGTGACGCTGTGCCAGAGAAGGTCAATATAGAACCAGTTGAAAATTTAGGCACTGGAAAGCGTGTGAGAAAACAACCAGAACGGTTTGGCTACAGTAATGCATGTGTGACTAATTATACCAATATTGGTGATGAAAATCTATCCTATGAAGACGTTATGGATAGTAATGAACGGGAATTGTGGTGTGAGGCAATGGAGGAAGAGCTGCAGTCGTTCCGTGAAAACAATGCATGGGAGCTAGTGGACAGACCCAGTGATGCTCGTGTTGTTCAGTGCAAGTGGGTGTATAAAAAGAAGTTAAATAGTGATAACACTGTGAGGTACAGGGCCAGATTGGTCGCCAAAGGTTTTACCCAGAAAGAGGGAATTGACTATACAGAGACTTTTTCACCTGTAATTAAATATTCCACTTTAAAATTGTTATTTGCTATTAGTGTTAACTTAGATTTAAATATCACTCACTTAGATGTTACAACAGCCTTTTTGAATGGTGATCTTGAGGAAAATGTGTACATGCAACTACCTAAACATTTAAAATTCAAAGATAATGTAGACAAAGTATTAAAATTAAAAAGAGCCATTTATGGATTAAAACAGTCAGCACGTGCATGGTACAAAAAGGTTGATAATTGTTTACATGAGTTAGGATATAATAACTCTGTCCACGAGCCATGTTTATTTGTGAAATCTTCAGGAAATGTAAAAATTTTCATAGCCTTGTTTGTTGATGATTTTTTCATATTTTCTAATTGTGCTAAAGAAGTTGTTAACTTAAAAAGTGAATTAAGCATGAGATTTAAGTTAAAAGATTTAGGTCAATTAAGGCAGTGTTTAGGTATGACTGTAAAAATAGAAAAAGGTAAGATTTGTGTTGACCAGAAAGACTATATAGAAAAGCTATTGTATAAATTTAATATGGAAGATTGTAAAACTGTAGAGACTCCCATGGAGGTAAATTTGAAACTAGAGAAAGGAGATAATGTGACTATGACTAGTAAATTTCCTTATCAGCAGCTAATAGGTAGCTTAATGTATCTTTCAGTTCTTACAAGGCCGGATATATCGTACTGTGTTAGTTACTTAAGTCAGTTCAATAATTGTCATACTGAAATGCATTGGAAACATGCTAAAAGAGTTTTGAAATATTTAAGTTCTACAAAGTCTTATGGTTTAATGTATGTAAAGAGTAATTCAGATTTACTTGGTTATGTAGATGCTGATTGGGCTTCAGATAGTGTGGATCGAAAATCCTATACTGGATACTGTTTTAAATATTCAGGTAGTATTGTTGCTCATGAATGTAGAAAGCAGCCAACAGTGGCTCTGTCCAGCACAGAAGCGGAATACATGGCCATCTGTGAGGCTAGTAAAGAAGCAATATTTCTTAAAAAGTTATTATCAGAACTCATCAATAGAGACAATGTGCCAATATTATTGTATAATGATAATCAGAGTGCACAAAAATTAACAAAAAACTGTATGTATCACAGAAGAACGAAACATATTGATGTTAAGTTTCATTATATTAGAGAAGCTGTAGAAAAGAAACTTGTTAAGATTGCATACTTAAGTACTTTAGAAATGCCAGCTGATTTATTTACCAAAAGTTTATGTAAAATGAAACATTTTAATTTCATGCAGAAAATAGGTGTTGTGAAATTGTATTAGAACAGTGTTCAAATGTAATTTATTGTTTTTGATTATTTCAATAAGAGGAGATATTGGTTTAGTATTGAAATACTTAAAACAAGTCATGTGGCGCCATCTATTTTTGTTATGTGTTACTAACCTGCTTTTGAAATAAACGTCAGTCTGATAAAAGCTACTTGCCGTGTTTTAATAATTATTATATTCTGCCTCTTTTTCTCGACAACGTAGGAGCTCGTGGGCTAAATAATTACAGCTGCACAGAACTTCCGGGTTAAGCCGCGCTTACCGAGGTTGGTCTGTGGATGGGTGACCATCTATCAAACCGAGCTTCCTCCGTGTCTCAGAAAGCACGTAAAGCCGTTGGTCCCGGCTGTCATTTGTAGATTTTTGACAGTCGTTACTATTAGTCAGAAGCTCTAAGAATCTGTCAACCAGTCTTACCAGGGCAGTCAGTCTAGGCAGTTGCTCCATGTAAAATACTGATATTAAGATGCATCTGGTTCGACTGGAAGCCGACCACAATATAGTTAGGAAAAGGCAGACAGATGATGAACTGCGTTCGATTAGACTTCTTGTCAAACCGCATGGAGCGACTGCCAATCTACCCCTACACAGCCCAGTAACTGGCTAAACGATACCTATTGTTACAAGAAGTCCACTTAATACGTCACTTAAATATAGTATAAAAGTATTAACTACTGCCCGCGACGTCGTCTGCGTGAATGCGTTGAAGAAATAAAGGTTCACTGCTCGTTCCCCGTAGGTGATAGCGTGATAATATGTAGCCTATAAGTTGACCCGACTTTTTAACAACATTCGTGCCGAATTAGCAGTAAATCCATGCAGTACTTTTTGAGTTTATCCCGGACATACATACAGACAGACAAAAATTCAACTATATTTTTGGCTTTGGTATCGATTGTAGATCACACCCCAAGTATTGTTTTTAAAAATAATACTTGTTTTGTTTTGACTTTCCTACCACTTTATAATATGTATAGATGTAGTAGCCCACCATTATTGGGAACAGTGTCCAAGCAACCAGCTATCAGAGCTCCGTAGAATAGAATCTCCTAATAATACGCGCCGTGTCCTGATGTACAGCTTTCTGAATCAAGCCCTTGATTCAACTGCCTAACGAGTCTCCTAAGGTCGAGTCTCTTTGGCTGACAAAACTATCGGCACAATGATCCCTGAGTCCACATCCCACATGTTGATAACCATATCAACTAAGTCAAGATACCTGATTTGCTAAGGTCTATCGGCTTTAACAAGTAGACCTCTAAAACTATACGTTTCAGTTTGGTGTAATTATAGCCTGCGTTACAAATAGGGATTGAAATGTTTTTTTTTCTTATTTTAATAAACAAAGAAATATTCAACATTTTCTTAATAATCTCGAAGCTTTTAAGTTCTATGACGTCAATTCCGTCAGTCAGTATTGACATCAGTCTATTTATACAGCTGTCAAAGCCACATTTATATAAACTTAATGTTGCTTTGACTGGTCTATAAATATCAGCATCGAAGCTTATTTACATGCGAAAAGAAAACTTAGCCTTGTCTACCTATGAATGTTTATATTGCCCCCCTTAGAACAGGATGCAGGTACATACTAGTATTTCATAGAGAGTCTATCTGACTTCTATAACTAGATTACTGGTACGGTTTTAATAATTTTACTAAATTATTGACATTAACAATGATCATATTGAAGGCATAAAAAATATTTACTGATGTTTTTAAAAATTTAATGTTTGAGTATGGTCACACCAACGGAGTACTGGCGGGAAAAATTATACTCTGTGGTACAGACACTTTGCACAAAAGCCCTGAAACCGTGCCAGATAAAAATCCACGGTGTTTGGTTGCAAAAACATGATTATGATAATGGAATTTAATACTTATTACGACGTTTATAAAATTAATATTGTTTGAAAACTAGTTGTGTGCATCATTTCTGAGATATTTTACATTGGATAAAAACTTCTGTTAGACTTTTAACTACCAATAAAGAACATCCAAGATTTATAGCTAAGACCCACAGATTATAGTACTTTACAGTCGAAGCAGGGTTATGGGATGCCTTGCCTGTGTCGAGGCTTAACTTTGTCCACTTCTAAAAATATGTTCAAGAGACACCTCTCTCCTTCAAATATAACTACGAATGGTTCTCTAAAGTATTGTATCTATTTTGCAAAGCATGCCCGACCTTGACAAATATTGCTTTACGAGTCCCCTGAAAAGACCTTGACATCACAAAAATCAATAATTCAAGACTTACCTTTAGTATTATTATTGAAGACACAAGTATCATACAGCTGCTTAGCCGTCACTGTTCCATTTCCATCACAGATTCCATCACCAATACTCTTCCCTCTCTGCCGCCTCTCAACTGCTAGCAACTTCTCAATCTCTTCTATTTCTATCTGCTTTATTATTGGAGAACCGTTCTGTTTGACAACTTCAGGTTCTTGGGCTTCTTCTTCTTTTTCCTCGTGCTCTGCAGCGAATAGTTTCTCCACGACGATGAAGACCAGCATGCCGCAGAGACACCATAGGCCGCTTTTTAGGGAGACGTGTTCACCCGCTGTGGAAAGAGAATGTTGAAATTAGTAATTATAACATAGGTAGATGTCCTCGGCGCGTTGTGTTCCACGCGCGCCTCAAGGAGTGTCAGCATGATGACGGGGCCCCCCTCTAGAGGGCCAAAGCCTGCCGGGGTCGCGGGACTTATCTCATTACCGTGACCCCGGGACATAACGGGCTATTGAAGGACACCGTGGATTTTAGACAGTACAAGTCTGACAGTCCCTCCCGCCCTACCCGGGGTGGGAGGACTCATTTGATGATTTTACCACGCAAAAAAAAAAAGGTAGATGTCCTATGGGCGACTCTCTGTCCGATCATGGACCATGCCCGCCTCGACGGCGCCTTGTGTTCCACACGCGCCTCAAAGAGCTGTCAGCACAATGACGGGGCCCCCTTAGAGGGCAAAAGCCTAAGGGACTAAACGAGCGACCGTGACACCGAAACGTAAAGGGCTATTGAAGTACACCGTGGATCCGTCAGTACAAGTCTGACAGTCCCTCCTGCCCAACTTTGGCAAGCCTAATGACTTTACAAAGATTAAAAAAACCTAGATGTCCTGACAAGGTTCCGGGACTGTCTCATCAGGTATATGTGACCCTCGAATGTAAAGGGCTATTAAAGGAACACCGTGGATTTTAGTCAGCACGAGTCTGACACTCCCTCCCATCCCGTCCTGGGTTTTAGCACGTAAAAAGAAAAAGCTAGATGTTTTATTAAGTTGATTAAAGTAAATCAGAGAAACAATGGAAATATTGTGAGCCAGATGATATTTTTGTGTCTAATTTACAATAATATGACTAAGAGTTGCGTGTCGGGGGTAAACATTGTTAAATAGTGTGACAAATAAATCGGACATACATAATCTGAGGTCTTATCATAATATTTCTGCATTTTATTTACAGCGTACTTGAAGTACTTACTGCGTTTATTTTATGGGGTATTGAAAAAGCGGCTCTAGTGTACAAACGAGAAACTCATTTTTTCCAATAAATTAATGTAAAAGTTCCAGTTTACCTCACAAAAAAGATTAGATTAAGATAAATGTGTTTTTATGTTTGTAAACGATTACCTACATGAGAAATTCTAGTGAGGGGCAAAATCTCCTGACCTAGGTACAGATCTTGCCCGCAATCATCTCAACATCGTTCATCTACTGTACATAATACAAAGTTAAACTAAATTACATTCTGCGCAGCATTCTTATCAACAATAGTTAGAAATTGTACGTTTAATTTTCCTGCTTCCTGCATCAACATTTTTTATGTTTTTCCTCAAGAGATTAGTTGAATTGAAACCCTTGACATAATTGTTGTAATTTTAACATGTACTAGCAAACCCAGCGAACTCCGTTTCGCCACCAGATGGCTTCGTTTTATGTAACATTTCGTTTGGTGATTAAAAGAAGAACAAAAAAATTTTTTTTTCCTGAATTTTCTTTGCTATAAACCTCACGGAGCCCGAGACCTTTCCAACGAATGCAAAACCGTGGAAATCGGTTCGTGCGTTCTGGAGTTATAGCGTCAGGAAGGAAAACCCGACTTATTTTTATATATTAGATAACTACATATGTATAGTAGCTATATGTTATTTTAGTTTATCATAGAAATTCTTATTTCACATGTAGGTATTTTGTTTACTAAAAGGCAGTTTTTGACAGTTGAAAGCTGAAATTACACTGCTCTGGAGTGTAAATGTGGTGCTACTATAAAAAAACCATGGAGCACTTAATATCATATTCTGTGTGTCCTGTCCATTGTTAATTACACACATTATCCTATGGACTCACAGTCTGAAATAAATTATTTGATTTGATTACAGGAGCTGATTGACGCTTCTGAGGGCGCTAAACTCGTGGCCCAGTTCTGGGCCAATCTAATGTTATGTTTTATTAATAGGCTCACGTTGGACTACTTTATGATAGCCGACACGCTAAGAAGGATAGGAAATAGATCCTTAGAGACTAGAGCTATAATTACCGCCAGGCAACAGTTTTTTGGTTTTGAACCAGTCACCGACATAGCTCATAAAATTTGCAAGTTGAAGTGGCAATGGGCAGGCCACATCGCTCGTAGAACTGACAACCGATGGGGAAGAAAAGTTCTCGAGGGGCGACCACGGACCGGAAGACGCAGCGTAGGTAGGCCTCCCACTAGGTGGACCGACGACATCGTGAGGGTCGCGGGCAACCGATGGATGCAAGTGGCGAATTGTCGTTCGGCGTGGCGGTCTAAAGGCCTATGTTCAGCAGTGGACGTTTTCCGGCTGATGATGATGATGAACAGTTTTTTAGCCTAGCTAGATTATATAAGACATTGAACCTTTGTTTAAGGTCGGTTCTACTATACATAGCTGCTGTTAACCTTGGAATTTTCTAGAGAGAATATGAATTGCTATACAATTTGTAAAATTCTCATAGACTGACTGACCTTTAAGAGATGAAACTATGAAGTCTCTTTGCCCTAAAACTGCCCAAGGCCTCTGAACACGGCCCTGAAGACTAAAATAAGTAAAATACTAATGACTGACTTACAAACCCCCATTTACTAAATTCGTACAATACATAAAATGTGTCTCGTCACAAAGTCGCCTGGTCATACAACAAACACAACCTATTATTAATTACAATCGTAACGCTCATTTGCCGTGATTGATTAAACAGCCTGACTCACATATGTTTACTTTTTACTACGTTACATAGCATTACTATCAGTTGGAACACAAAACTTCCTAACAAGTTACACATTCAAACGATTTTAAACTTTATAACTGAGCTGTAGGGTGGTTTTTGTATTGGCATGTGTGAGTATTGACACAAAACCTCAACAACTGAATGTAAATGAATGAGTTGAATGATTGTCATTGTTAAATGTTATGTCACAAATTAGTTGAATACTTGAATGTCCAGTTTATAATGTGGTTAGAACGAGACTTCTTCAAGTTTATGTACTTTTATGGGGCTACCGGTTTCCTAGAACAGTTGAATTTATTTTTTTATCGTAATCTCATTGTGTAATCGGACTCAACTACAATTGAGTTTATCTAAGATTATGGAACGATATAATTTATGACACAAATGCCCAAATCATGTTGGTTTTCAGTTCATTCAATCGACTCGAGAGATCGATGACTCTAAGACATATTACGAGAATGTGATAAACTCTACGCTAGCATCAATTGTTAACTGGTTAAAACTGAATGAACTCCAAATTAATCTAACAAAAACATATATAATGACATTTAAAAATAGAAACTCAAAAGATAGTACCTTAAATATAAATTATGAACAAACAAACATACGCAAAATATATACCACAAAATTTCTAGGACTACACATAGACTCAGACATGACATGGAAGACACATATTGAACAAGTGTGTTTAAAACTAAGCCGTTACTCTTATGCTATTTATATGCTTCGTAAAGTTGTAAATCAAAATGCTCTCCTGTCAGCGTATCATGCGTATGTGGGTTCTACACTTAGATATGGCATAATGTTCTGGGGGAATGCCACTGGCAGAGATATCGTTTTCAAAGCTCAGAAGAAATGTATTCGAGCAATTTGTGCACTACAATCAACTGACTCCTGTAAACCGCACTTTATTAGTTTAAAAATATTGACATTTCCATCATTATACATATATGAACTAGCATTGGACATAAGAAAAAATTTAGGTAAATATCCAACCTTAAAAAGTACCAGACTTGCAAGTACACTTCGTGCAGTAAGTCACAGAACGGTTATGTTTGACAAGAGTCCCTTCTGTATGGGCCCTAAAATATATAACAAACTGCCCAAGGATATAAAAGAAACCAAGAATTTAAATGTATTTAAAAACCAGTTAAAAAAAAAACCGGCCAAGTGCGAGTTGGACTCGCCCATGAAGGGTTCCGTAGTAGCAAGCATAGATTAGGGATATAATTGTATTGAGATTAGTAAGTAATATACACAAACAACAAAAATAACTTTGTTTTCCATAGTGTTTGTATGAATGGCAAAGTTATATTTGCGGTTTTTTAAAATGTACTATATCTCAAAAACTGCTAACTGTATCTCATCCAAACCAATTTTCGTTGGAAGTTTTTGTTGAGGTCTACATTATATATTTTTTTTAGTTTTATCATTCTCTTATTTTAGAAGTTACGGGGGGGGGGACCAACTTTTTACCACTTTGGAAGTGTCTCTCGCGCAAACTGTTCAGTTTAGAAAAAAATGATATTAGTAACCTCAATATCATTTTTGAAGACCTATCCATAGATATCCCACACGTATGTGTTTGGTGAAAAAAAAATTTTTGAGTTTCAATTCCAAGTATGGGGGGCACCCCCAAAATTTGTTTTGTTTTTATTTTTGTGCGAAAATCCTAATGCGGTTCACATAATACATATACTTACCAAGTTTCAACAGGATAGCTCATATACTTTGGACAAAAAGTGGCTGTGACATACACGGACAGACAGACAGACAGACAGACAGACAGACAGACAGACAGACATGACGAATCTATAAGGGTTCCGTTTTTGCCATTTGGCTACGGAACCCTAAAAATTCCTTATTGATAAATGTTATTATTCTGTTCTTGATTATTTAAATGATAAATGTAAATGACTAGTTATTATAATATTGAATTAATTGATAATGTAATGGAATTTGAGGATGTAATGTTTTATCTTTATTGAAATTTGAGAATGTAATATTTTGTTTGTATTGAAATTTGTAACTATTTTTTTTTTAAATTGGTAAGATTGGTAAGAGAAGAATTTACTACTTAATTTATATTTATACCTAATGTTTGCACACCTGTCATGGTAGGATATGGTCTAAAGCTCTTATATAAAAATGTCACCTCTTGAACTACCCATATTTCGCAAATAAATGATTCTGATTCTGACTAATCGACTTGTTATTAGTATTTTTTATTTCTTTTGTAAACTTTTTTTTTTCTTAAATAGACTAATAAGAAAACATTGGCTTCTACGCGTCTTGTTTTTTTATAGAGTGGATAAACAAACAGAGGTATTTTTTATCGATTTTACCGATTTTAAAGTTTAAAAAAAATGTAACAAAAAGCAGGGAAGTATCCGGATTAGTCTGACGTAGTAAACTGTATCCTCAGTCAGATATAATTAGTAACAATTACTACGGGGGGCTGATAACACTTAGTTTAAAGTTCAAACACCAACGCGCTATAAAAAAGCCATATCGACAACCATTGTCATGCTTGTAATCTTAATTTTTATAAACATTGTGTAAATAATACTGGTACCTATTACTAATTAGTCGTCGTTAACAAAACAAACAATATTTTGATCAATTAGTCATTATTAGGGTTATTTTTAGCCATTTTTTTATTAAAACAATCTTAACTATTTTTTTAAAGAAAACTCATTAGATCCTTTGCAAGGCGTAAACTCATAACATAATCAGCTCCGATTGAAAAATATTTCACCTTTCATTTCAAAAATTCAAAATTTTCATAATGGTACCTAGAATCAATCAATATTTACAGAATGCAAGCGTGAAGGTTGGGGCGGAAGGGACTCAGACACGTAGTGACTAAAATCCACGGTGTTCTTTCAATAGCCCTTTAAATTTCAGGGTTACGATTTCCCGACTGGACAGTAAACACTGAATCACTCACAACTTGTTGATCTCGTGCTCAGATTGTTTCAATGGATTTTTTTTTATTTGGACAATCCCACCACAGTCATACTATTCCCAAACCACTGCAACTTTTAAAAGCCAGAATCAATAGTGGCAACCACCAGAAAAGTGAATGAAGCTCGACGTGTCCTGGAGAATGAATTTACCTGTCTTGGATCCTGCATGCAGTCCCCTCAGAAATTGTTGTCACCTCCAGTGATTGAGTGTCAGTCAAATAATTGAATCAGATAAACTGCAGTGTGGAATACTCCAGAGTATTTATGAATAGAACATGGATTTGAATCACGGTGGCCTATCGTGTCTACGGCCCTGCTAGACAGATTTCAGGAATTAGTGGACGTTGCTGACGGAAAAGTTATTTCTGACAGATTGGGTATAATACAAAAAGATGTGCTGATGTGCTGCTAAGGAGTTTGTTCAGCCACTTCTTCTTTCTAGCTAAAACACTAGGAAGTAGCGAAGAGCTCTTATGTAAAATTGACTGCAAAAATGTTCTTTAAAAGCCTACTTCGAATAAATGACTTCTTTAAGTAGATTGCCTGACTTCTTCGATGACTTCTTAAGTTAGATTGATTGATTGAAATATCGTTTTATCGTATTATCGAGTCATTTTGAAACCAGAAAATTATCCGAAACTGGTGTGACGGTGTCAAATCATCCTGACCTAATAGTACAGTCTTTTGACCTAATTCAACCAAAGTTTATGTATTTAAAACAAAAATAAACACATAATTTAAAAGTAATTCATAACAGTTATATTCCCCCGACCGCAACCGCAAATGATTAGCGACACGAAACCTCAACGTTGAGAATGTAAACAATTACAAATAGGACAGCTATGTTTATTAATATTTAATTGATGTGCATTCGTATCTTGAGGAAAATGATACCTTTTCCTTACTAGATAGCTAATAGATTGACCTTTCAAGGTGGTGCCACTATCAATGCCTAACGATTCATAGCATCCCATGATCCCATCTGTTCCAAGGTTCATGTACCAATATGTGAAGATTCGTTGAAGAGCAGTGGTGGTCCAGTCACCAGTGGTAAAGGCCCCGACTTACGAGTTCTTGGATCCGAACTCATCCTGGCACATTCCTTCGTGTAGTTTTTGATTTTATCACCAATACTCTCAAAACGGTGAAGGAAAACATCGTGAGGAAAGCGGCATGTCCTAGACCCCTAAAATTCGAAGACATGTGACATCTACCAACCCGCAATGGGCCGTGGTGGATTATAGACCATTTTTTCTTACAGAGAGGAGGCCTGTGTCCCAGCAGTGGAAATATTACAGGCTGATTAGGGTCAGCTACCGAGAAATGTCTAATAGAAAAAGCAAATATTACTGCACTACCAGGAAATCGAGCGCAAGTCCTCTTGTCCAATAGTAGTTTGTGGCTACTAGGCCAACGAAGCAGTAACATAACAATTTGATACTATTTCCTCTAGACTTGCGGGGTTTTAAGAGGTTACCGCGACCCTGAAGCCTCTAGCAGCTGTCATCAAACTGACGGGGCTAAACGCATTCCGGGTTCGCGTTACTGTGTCTTTAAAGGGCACAGGCCCTAGACCGTAAAAGGGAATTGAAGGAACAAGGGGTAGGTTTTATTCAGTAGGAGTCCGATAGTCCCACTTCACCATGAGTCCCTGAGCGGGAGGACTTATTTGAAGATAAAGTAACGCAAAAATAAATAAATTTCCTGAAGTTCCATTTCTCTCTGCGTTTTAACTTATGACAGCGCAATGTTAATGAATGCGCTATTACATAGTACTATGTTGTCGTCGGTTTTACGCTGACATTGAATTGAAAAGCGGTATTTCTCAAGCGAATTGTTTTGACGAGGCGGCAAAATAGCAGGAACTGTATGGAAACGGAAATTGGATCTTTTGGTGTCATTTTCTTTGTCTGTAGGTTTCCTGTGAAGTTTCGCGGCTTTGTGAAGAATTTCTGTTACCTAGTTCTTGTGTCTGTTATAATGCATTTAAGCGTTTGTGTCTGTTTCTAGAAATTAACTACAACAAAATATAGCTGATGATCAGAGTTGATTTTTAGGAGTCAAAAGTTTTTCTAATTTCCTATTAAAGGAGATGGGCACTCATGGTTTCGCTTTTTGAGGCGTATGATCACATAAGCAAATCTATAATTAATGTTATTATTTTAAATTTGTTTTAGCATAAATTCACTTAAAACATTGGTGGGGTTTTTATATTCAATATTATTAGTATTTACTATTATATTTTTGTTCCGGTATAGTGAAGGGCTACGTTAACAGAATCGATCGATTAAACAAAGAACATAGTCGTAAAACAATTAAAAAATGTACTAGTGTCCCTAAAGACCACCTTAAAAGCTGTTATTATTGCTGTTCTATAAACTCTAATATGATTTATTTTATGATAACCCATATTGAGGTCTTATAACAAAAGTAAAGATATAATCGATTATATTAAGATGTCGTAATGACTGATGTGTCACAGCACTATTCCAAGAAATGTCAATCATGTGTCTATGGTGTCAATTGTCAACAGCGTTGCCAGACCCTCGCCAGACCGTACCAAAAAGTACGGTTTTCCGTACTATTCATCACACAATCGTACCACAACCGTACCTGTGTGTGGACCGTACCTTTTCAATACTAGTGATATATTTTTTACAACATAGGGCAAAAAAAAAAACAAAAAAAAGTATTTTGGAATGAAGCAAAGAATATCTACAGACACAATGACACATATCCAAACTATTGGAGCTTCAAGCATGTATTAGCAAGTTATTTATTTATAAACTCGTGGTAAGTTAAATTATTATTATATTACAGTCTGTCGAGAAACTAATAGAAAATAATGAGACTCATACTTTCTTCAACTTTCTTTCACATTTGGCATGGAATTTCCTTAGTTCCTAAAACATTATTTTCATAATTTATTGTCAAAAAACTTGTTTTTGCTGTAGAATATGAGTAAACTATAGTTTTTTTACAAAATTCTAGAAAAAGAAAAAAACTGATCTAGTTCTTGCAGAAGCAATCTCGGCCCAACCGTACCTTGAAGTTAAAAACCGTACCTTTTCAGAAAGCCAACCGTCCTTTTTTGGGAAATCATACTGGCAACACTGATTGTCAAAGTCAAACTCATGATTTTCGTGTTTGTTTGGTTGTGATTTCTTTATTACCGGCGAACTACTATTTCTTGCCTTTCTCTGCTAGTAAACTTATATTCGTGTCGAGTAGAGTTTTAGGATACCTCCACGTTGATATACATCGAGCAATTGGACTCTTTTTGTAGTGCGCTGTTATAGTGAATTTATACGTCTACATTGATTTCTAATACTGGATACTAAACAATGTGTCGTGCTGTGTGAACTGTGTTTTGTTATTATCGCATCCACTGCCTAATCACCAAATAAGAGAGGCAACACATGCTATGGTTAATCTTTTAAATATAATGTTGTAATATATTGTTTTGACGCCTTATATAACCTCAAATAAAATCCTGAGTAAGTAATGTTTTTTGGAAAAAAAACCCACAAAATATCAACCTGTATTTAACTTTGCTTTCATGTATGTCAATAACCCTTACTTGTGTTACAATTTTCACTAGTATAAGTGTCAAAAAGGAGCGCAACCAAGTGCCTTATTCCGTTGCTCATTCTCCTTTAATTCTTGGATACTTTTCCTCTCACTCATCAGTTTATCGTCCACAGCTGAGCGGTGGTCTTCATATGCACAACAAATCATTCCTTTACTTTCTCTTACTAGGGTTGCCATCCATTCCGGGTTTCCCCGGATTTTTTCTGGTTAAGAGGGCATCCGGGGAGCGTCCGGGAGGGGCTTCATTTGTAGTCGGGTTTAAAAATGTAGTCTTGGGCCGCCCGCGACACATGCTTACTTCACCGTCCCCCACTCCTCCCGACGCAGTTGCCACGGTGCGCAGTTCGACTCATGTCCGGGTTCTGCACTTTAAAACCCGGGGTTTTCATGCGTCTTGTCCTGGTTTCCAAATTTTAGAGATGGCAACCCTATCTCTTACTCTTGTTCTTGGGACGGAGGAAACTATAGTTATGAAAGATGGTCCCCCATCCACAGACCAACCGCAGCAAGTGAGGTTTGTTCGTCTCTTATTATTTCGCCACGAATATTCTTCTATACGATAGTGTTACATGTCAGATATAAAAAAAATGGAATTTAGCGAGACATCGTTCTTTTTAGCTGTCGAATTGTATGTAGGTAGGTTATCAAAACCAAAAACCTTTTAAGTCCTTGTGATTATTATGTACACAAAGACATTTAAATAAACGTATACATATACCTCGTCAGCATTGACAATGGACTTACGGCGCGTTATCTATTTACATACACTACCTACTATTTACCTACAGTCTACATAACTATGCCAACTATTTATTTACATAAGCAATTTTAGCATTGTTCATTGATAATTATGTTCATGAAAATATTTAAGTGGTCTTTAACCTTTTGAATTATGTATTTTTACAGTTATCGATACAATTCGGGTACGCGTAGATCTTTTTAATTTAACTACGTAATGGATTTTAATGCTGTTTTCATTAACAGAATAGAGTGATCGAGAGAAAGCCGGAGCGGGTCGCTAGTACTTAAATAATTTATGTTGAATTCTGTATACACTTTAGCAACTAGTTGTAGTCTTTTTGATGGCAACAATGACAATGGCCCAACGCATTGTTTACTAAACTATAGGAAGTGACAATGTATTGGTTGCTAAACCTATTGTTCTATGAAGAGCACCAAAGTTTGGTTATTTGTGTTGTAACATCAGGAAATCGAAACCGGTTTGCTTCTTGATTTGATGTAAAAACTTTGTGTATAGTAACGTTTTTTGTGCACGCGTAAAAATGTAGTGAGTAAAATGGCCTCTTTTTACGCGCTATAAGTTAAAATGCGAGTCCACATAGAATATTTTAGTAAAATGAATTGAAGAAGAAAATGTTGGATGAATTTTACACGTTATAAGAATTTAAAATATGTTTTTAAATTAATAAAATACAAAAGATTAATTGAACAAAACTACTAGAAAAGGGGCCCTAGTTATTAAGGAATATACAGAACAACGAACATAATATTGTATATATAATACACATACGTATGAGAATTGATGAAAAATCGTCGAAAACAATGGCTTAATAAATGGCGAGTTACACAAGAGTTACATAATAATCAACGAGCCCTTGGATAAGTTTAGAATTAAACTAATTAACACACAGTGTAACATTACGAAAATAACAGACCTCTACTCATTTACATGCAAAATATGGAACAAATTAAAGGTTTCGAAGATTTGTAATTACATAATTATCTTTATGACATCCACCAACACAGACAGGGCCCGCGTGGTGGATTATGGCCCACTCTATCTCACAGAGAGGAGGCCTATTTCCCAGCAGTGGGAACATTCATAAGCTGATGAAGATCTTTCTTTTTCGTGTGAGTATGTGGGCACCCTCTAGTATCAGATTTAAAGAACTCGTCTCTGAGAACCCCAGTTTCTTTTTTATTTGAGAAGCAGTTTGCTCCTAACTCTAGAAGCCGCCACTAAGAAGCCTAAAGTTGTTTTATTTGAAATTGTTTTTCTCTAGGTCTTCTGTCCTAGCCGAGAATTACAAACCTAGTGACACAAAGTCAACGATGGAGCGAACTTACCCAGAACAAGGTTGTTCACTGTATTTTTTTAAGAAATTCGAGTTGTATGCGTTCGGAAGCACGCGAGACAGGAAATGAGTTCCACTCTATGACTGGGCGTATTACAAAAGATGTTTGGACAAAAAAAAGTGTGAAAATAAGTCCAGTAAAGACCCAATGGCAGGAAAATAAACCATGTTATTGACATCTGCATCAAACAGGCTTGTAAAACAGAAAGAGACTTACGTTTAGTATTATTGAGATCGTTCTGCCAGGCTTCTGGAAGCAGATGTAGGAACACGTCGCCCAGCAGACCACCTACTGCGAAGCTGAGCAGTATCCTTAGCATGGACGCTCCAGCTGTAACAAGAAATATAACAGTTTAGGTAATGCTGAGAATAGAACTTGAAGATAGATAACAATATCAATCAATCAATAAGGTTTTTCCTCCTGATTTTATTTTATCCTAGCTGTTGCCAACCGCTTCAAACGCGACAAGTCGAAAATTATCCCACGACAACATAAAATCTGTATAAAAACTATCCTATGTGTTTATCCAGATAATAAACTATCTGTGTACCAAATTTCATCCAAATCCGTTCAGTAGTTTTGCGTGAAAGAGTAACAAACATCCCTCCATCTTTACAAACTTTCGTATTTATAATGTTAGTAGGATAAGAATTTAACTGAATTATTTTAATTACTTAAAGAAACACTCAGAAGAAGTCACTCAGTTCAGCATGCTTTCTGGCCTAAAATCTCCTCTAATATCTTCCATTCCTTGCTATCTCTGGTTGGGTCTCCACCTTTCTCTAGTTGGGACCACAGACAAGCCAGGAGGCTTAAGTTTTATACGGCTAATTTTAATTTGCAAGACTAATCGATAGATTATCACTTATTTATTGTGAAGGCTGGACCTATAATTGGCGATTGTGTAAGTTCTAGTCTTATTATAATTATATACTAACTTTACTGTACACAGAAGCTGTTGGAAAACCTTAATAAATAAATAGAAGACTCTTTCCAATCTAGCCAATAAACAAATTCAAGAGAAATATTACACAGGGCGTCACGCTGAGCGGTTTTGTCACTTGTTTTTCCACGTTATTTTTCCATTGTCAGCCAAATATGTTGTCTGTTATGATAGCATCTATATTTATTGCAATACAGTTAACGAACTATTCGAAGGTTGAGCTGATAAAGTGTAGTGCTTCTTAGTAACAACTAACAATAAGGTCCTCAGTGGCCGTCAATATCACGAGATCGTTGTTCGCTATCTAATCAGCTGCCGGCTGATACGCAACAAGGGTCATCGCTTATTGGATTTGCGTCGCATCGACCGTGGCCTGGCATATGGGTGATTAGTTGAACTAAGAACAATGTATCATAGAAACATGCTTTGTGATTTGTGCAGATTTATTTTTTGCACACTTGTAGGTTTGACTGGTCGAGTACGACTTGACGACAATTGGGTAACCTATCCTTATTATATGGGCTTTCCAGACGAATCGTTACGACTCTAATCACCATTCATCGATCATCTTCTATTTGTGGCAAGTGCAAATAAATAAACTTCATTAGGTGCGTCACACAGAGCGCGCAGCCTCGCGATGCATTAATTGCCGCGCGAAGCAGCTCGGTTGGTGTGGACGTGTCTCGGCTGAGGCAAGTGCGCGCGCTGCCGCGTGCGAACGACCGACCGATCGCCCGAGCCATCCAGTGTCGGCTTTTGTTTTGCTCGCATATATTGTTTCGTGCCTCTGTCGAGAAACAATAAGCACGTCCACATAGAGCAAGCAGCCTCGCGAGGTTGTTCGCTCTGTGTGGACCTATTAGTATTTACTAAGATAATAATGATGCATTGAGAGATAATTCTGTGTTTTCATAGAGCAATTTGATTTGTCTTTTTTATTCGGTGGTAAAATCATCAAATGAGTACTCCAGTCCTGTGTGGAGCGAAAGGGACTGTCAGACTCATACTGACTAAAATCACGGTGTTCCATCAAGGCTTTTGCTTTTGACCGGCAGGCTTTTGGCCTTCTATGGGGCCACGTTATACGGGGGGATTTTAAGTTGATTTTGACATTTGACTCTTTTCGTACAACGGCGCTTATGCCATGCCATGCTTACATTTTATTAATGAACGCAGTATTGTATTTTCCTTTAATATACATTCACACCTAATCTGCTACACATATTGGATAGCTGAACTCTACCGACGACAATAACCGACAGAGCCGACTTGTTGGCCAGTCGGTCAGGCCACACTATACTTTTATAACGCTGCTAACGAATTATAAAAAAGTTTTTAAAAAAAATCTAACCGACTTCTAAAAAAACAACCACGAAAAAGGGTAAAATAACCTACCAAAAAACTTTTCTTTCGGAAGTCGGTGGCTTTGCTTTTATATTTCATTGACTTTTTTGCCACCGACTTCCGAAAGAAAAGTTTTTTGGTGGGTTATTTTACCCTTTTTCGTGGTTGTTTTTTTAGAAGTCGGTTAGATTTTTTTTAAAAACTTTTTTATTTTATCCTTTTCAGTTTAAATATTCAACCCAAATTCTTGTAAAATACATAATTTTCTTACATATGCACTAGAATTTTACTATCCGTAGCACCGGTTATAACATCGCTCATGTCCCCAATAAGCTAGAACACCAAAATAAATGTTTTTTTTATGGGACCAAATGGCAGGTATACTGCATCGAACAATAACCCATATGGGTGCAAAGTTCTCATCAGTATAAATGAATTAAGTCCAAATACAAGATACCTGCTATAAACCGTTGAGGAGTTCCCTGAACTGTTCTTCGTCTTCATCATCAGAACCCTAATGACAGTTACAAACCATCTAGGTGTAAAGTTCTCATCAATATAAATGAATTAAGTCCAAACACAAGGTAGCTACTGTAAACCGTTGAGGAATTCCCTGAACTGTCCTTCGTCTTCGTCATCAGACCCCTAATAACAGTTACAACTCATCTAGGTGTAAAGTTCTTATCAAAACAAATTAATCAAGCTCAAACACAAGATAGCTGCTGTGAATCGTTGAGGAGTTCCCTCGACTGTCTCTCGGCTCCATCATCAGATATACGCCAGACCTTTATTAAATTGTAGTGCTTTGAAATACTTAATGATAAAAATAATTTACTAAGTCAGTCGATGCCTACTCCTTACTGTTAAGGAGTTGTACCTTCCATCATCAGCTCAGCTACATGAGATGATGGTTACCATACGTAAGTCCTTAAATTACTTCATAATATTTGCGAAAAACGGTGCGTCGGCCTATAAAATTTGAGGGTTTCCCTCGATTTCTCCTGGATCCAATCATCAGATATTGAAATGGTGACAATGGGACCGTGTGGTCCCATACCCGGTGGGAATGGGACCACACGGTCCCCGTTCCCATGGTTCCCGTGTGGGAAGCACCAGCTTTCAAACAAAAAAAGAATCATGAAAATCGGTTCACCCAGTCGCAAGTTATGAGGTAACAAACATAAAAAAAAAAATACAGTCGAATTGATAACCTCCTCCTTTTTTGAAGTCGGTTAAAAATCATTGAAGAACCTAAACGATGTTTAAATTGAGGAAAATCTAAAACTAAAACCTTAAATGTGGGTCAATCGAAACACAGATATATCTTAAGTTCATGTTCATCATTTTCGCTGTGAGATATCACATTAGCACGCGCTTTTGTTAACGAATTAGCGACTTAAATTAACATTAACAGATAGTTTTATCAGACGTTATCAAGTAGTAATACTAGTTAATTGCTTGTCGATTACCACTGTGATTGCTGATAAGGACCGATTGCCATTATCATTAAATGAAGCTTAATTTTACGATTGAGTAAACACAACACTTTTATCGTTACGGTAGCGCGATGAGAAAAACTGTTTTATGGTAAAAATGGAAGACAAATAATTTCTATTGTGGACGAGAGGAGATTCGTAGATAACTCTATCTGCTCTTATACTGTGCTGCGTGTCTTGTAATTTTTCAGAAATTGATAAACGCTACTAAAAGTATCCAAACAAATTCATCGGCAATCAAATTAAAATTAGCAACCACACGCTAAAAACAAAGTCTATCCTGAAACAATGTTAAAACAATTATTTTATATCTACTATTTGCTGTGATAGCCTTCATTATTGGCTTAATAACAAAACCAGTCATTATGAGGGTGCTCCACAATCTTTCGGCTTAGAGCTACGGTTCATTGTGAACACTCGGATGTCTTGATATTATTTTAGGCGGAAAATAATTGAACCAGTGATTCGGGATCCAGTGCTGAAGTGCCATGTTTTTCTGCGAATCAAGATCGTAATCTAATAGATTGGAAAATTCCACAAACACTACACATGATTAGTTGTAATTTTAGAAGCTGCAGCCTTTCAGATATATTCTTACGACACTCCCTTTTGATAAGGCGATAAAATGAATAAGAATTTTATGAGATAGACAATCGGGCAACTGACAGCGTCTAGGTGAGAAACAAAGTATCAATAAATTCTTGTTATCGGCCATCTCCAAGTTCTTTACTGATAAGTTTAAAAATACTTGAACAGCTTTAGAAAATATATGAAAATGGTACTATGTGCCTATAAAATTTGAAGGTTGCCCTCGATTTCCCTGGGATTCCATCATCAGATCCTGACCTGATGATCATGGGACCAATTGGAAAGTATACCCTTTCAAACAAAAGAAAAAAATTCCAAATCGGTCCAGGCGTCTTCGAGAAATCGGGGAACATACATAAAAAAAAAAAAAAAAAAAAAAAAAAGATTCCGACGAATTGAGAACCTCCTCCTTTTTTTGAAGTCGGTTAAAAAACAATCGGTCGCCGTCGAAGATACCACGAGATGGATTACTGGGAAATCTGAAGAGCTTTTAGAAGGCACTCACAGAATGCAACATTGTATTGTTTTTGGTAGAAGTGCATGGCCTTTATCTCATTATTTTGAATTTTATCAAGTTACCACGTATCAAATGACATTCTTGAGATCGTGGGATAACAATGAGGCATTGACATCATGTCTGCCAAGTTTCGGTATTCCTAGAAGGTGATTTTGCCAAAGCATTTGCATTCCTTTTGCTGGGTTCATTATTTATTCCTATGACGAACATTTAAAGTCTATTATCATAAAATTAACAGCATTTCCTGTAAGCGAAGACGTAGACAAAGACGAATTTACAGATTAAAAAACAATTAATCCCACAATATAGGGTAAGTTCGCCTGTTCGCGTCCATCGTCCGGTTCGCGTCCATTTTACGGATCTACCATTAAAAATGCTCGAAAATAAGTATATTCTTACTCTAATGACATAGAAAGACATGACCGCCTTTACCTCAACGTATAAGAGACACGATAACATAGACAAAAGTTCCGTCCGCCCCGCTAATCCGTTTAGAAAAAATATTTAGTCCCGGGTTGTTCAACAGCAGAGTGAAAACGCGCGGGATGTAAAAAAAAAATAGTGTGCAGCGGCGCGTTTAACGGTAAATATTTTATTGTTTTATGTGAATTTTAGGAAACATAGCTATTTGTAGACATTAATAATGGAAAAATGAATAATATGAATTATGAATTTGCTTGTTTTATTTTTAAGTTAACAGTTAAAATAAGGTGGACGCGAATTACAACACCGAATTTATAAAATGTGCACTTTGCGTCCACAGTGGACGCGAACTCGTCTATTTATGTTTTCTCTAATTGTTTATTTTTATGTGATTAAAATATGAAAGAGAAATTGGATTTTTGTTTATTTTAACACTTATAGTATGTAATAATTGTAACTACCAATTTGCGTCCACATTATTATGATTGTAGTAAAAGATAGACAACATCGATTACACGTGGACGCAAACTATACCTGTATTGAATAATATTAGCAAATTGCGTCCATTTTTTCAATAAATAAAAATGATAGCATAAACATATTTTATTCATATTTTTTTAATAATTTGAAATGAATAGGTAGTACAGTTTTGATTAGGACTATGAGATTAAAATTCAAGTTTTACTAGTGCAATGAAGTCTGGAGGTGACTGCCCTCCAGCGCGTCAGCGGGTAAGACCCCTCTTTGAGCAGTGGCTGGATAGCCGTCACGGCGCGTCCTGAGTCCTGACGTACCGCATGACGCAGGTCCTTACCGTACACGGAAGTTTCGGGAGGTACCTGTGTCTGATGGTAAAGGAAGAAACGCCTGGGTGTCACCACAGCGAGGATCGCCCGGAGGAAACGGTGGAGCATACGGTGCAGGACTGCCCCGCTTGGCCAGAGCACCGCCGTGTCCTCTCGGCGGCGATAGGCGAAGACCTGTCGCGCCCGGTATTGGTCGAGGCCATGCTGCGGGGCGAGTTTGAGTGGAAAGCGGTCGCCTCCTGCGAAGCAGTCAAGCTCGCGAAGGAAAAGGCGGGTCGCGTGAGGGAGAGGATAGCGTCCTCCCTCCACCCCAGCCGCGGTGGTAGGCGCCCACACCGTCGGACGTCGGCAGACGATCTCTGGCCACCGTAGGCGCGGGCATGCAGGCGGCGAGTAATGGTTGACTCGCTGTCTGACCATGGACCATGCCCGGGTCGACAGCGCGGTGTTTTCCACGCTGACAGTCCCTCCCGCCCTGCCCTGGGTGTGCCTGGAGTAAAGAAACCGGGACCAGAACCAATGTGTGGTTATTTTTTATTTTAAATTCTATCGATGTTGAGAAGAATAAACAAGTTTTTTTATTTTATTTTTATAATGATAATTATGTTAATTTTTTATTAAATAAAGAAATTGTTAAAATCCAATCTTCCTTTAAATTGTCTTAACAATATCACCCCTGATCACCCCTATATTCCTTCTCTAAACTGATGGACGCGAAATGGTCCATGGGTGGACGCAATTTGGATTTTTTGGACGCAAACTGGGTAAAACGCCTAATATTGACATTTACTGTTTAAAAAAAAATACGAGAAGTTTCGAACAAAACTGAAAGCTGATATTAAAATAGACTATACATATAACGAACGCATTTACATAATTTTTTTATTGAAACTGGTGTTGGGACATTTTTATTTTCTCCTTCAAACTTGTCAACTGCACTAAATGGACGCAAACAGGCGAAATGACCCTATCTCTCATTAAACCGAGTAGATATACGAAACTGCATCCGGGCTCTATCTTTTCTCAGTACAAAATGTCAATAAAACAATTTTTTGTCCACGTGTTTGTTGACCTCTGGCGTTACGACTTTAATAAGAGCCTGTTATCAGGTACAAGCGACTCATCACGTAGAGATAAGGCGGATAACGGGCGGTTTACAACCTGCTACTTTGTAGGGCCAGTCAACTCTTGTCTATTATACCTACATCATCTTCCGTTCATCTTCTATCATCAGCCTATGATGTTGCCACTGCTGTGACACAACAGGCCTCCTCACAGTGAGAGGGAGATGGGCTGTAACCTGTACTCGCGCACACCTCTATCCACTACGCGGGCATAATACGGGTTAATAGATTTCACATGTCTTCGTATTTTTGTTTCTAGGACATGCCGGTTTCTTCACGATGTCTTCCTTCAACGTTTTATATTGTACCTTCTCGTGTATCTACCTATATTGTAATTTGTGAATTGCCATACGGAAAATGCATAAGAACTTGGATTAAACATCAACGACGACAATGTTCAAGGGGTGATGATGAACAGGAAAAGTAAGACAAGGCCACAACAATGAATTGGTTAAAAGGTGAAAAGGCCGAACCTTGACAATAACAATAGGGCAGAATTATCTGTGATAGGTGTCCCCAAATTGCGCGAAGAGAGTACAAAGTAGCGTTGTGAAAACGCTCATGGTGATCATTCTCCAGATCAAATTTGCTTTGATTCTTATGAACAAGATCCACAAGAAAGAAGAAGAGGGTCTCATTTAAATACAGATTCTACGTTTTCCGATTTAGTTTTAGAGTTTTTAACCAGGTATCAATCAACAACTAGCTTCTCCAAGTTCAGTGTATTATGGTCAGGCTATCAAATTATTGACTACTAGCTTTTGCCAGCGGCTTCGCTCGCTCCCACCCCCTATTGCCTATGTCACTCAGGACCAAAGCAGCTTTCAAATGGTGAAAGAATTTTTGAAATCGGACCAGTAGTTTTTGAGTTTATCCATTACAAACAAACAAAAATACCAAGTTTTCCTCAATAATAATATTAGTGTAGAAAAAAAAAATGAAGAAATGTTCGTAAAATTCTTTATATGGCATTTTTTATCAGTCTACTCTTGTGATATGCAGAGACAAAAACATGAAGGGGTAAAACTAAATACGTGATAATAAAAATACACATACCCAAGTGATTGGTGTCGATGACTGTATAATAAACTTGAAGAGTTTAATAAGTCAGGAATCCATATAAGTCTGTTGTATTCATGTAGAACCACAAAGTGATAACAAACAATAAAACATTACAATATTTCTTAGAAACGCGCCTGGCTTACTGATACGACTGAATGCAAATAAATTAGTAAGTACAATTGACTGGTGGACGCATACCATGGACATACATTCAGTTGTATGTTAACTGACCAACTGGTTTTATTGTTCGGAGCTAATTTTGGTATTGAAAGTGCGAACACCACCACCACATCCAAACAGCGTTTATAATCTCATCATAATATGTATTTAATTTTTCTAACTCAGAGCCCAGGGGTGCTAAGACAGGAAACCTCCACGTGCGCCTGTGGACTGGAGTTCTCTCTCGGATACGTCCGGGGGGAAGACCAGTTTTTCAGGCCGGTGCACCCTGGGATGCGGGCAAAAACTCTTCCTTAAGGCACTCTTTGCCCGTATGCGAATAGCCTGTCGTGTGGACGCTCCAACGCGTGTCCCTCTGATTAGCAGAGGGCACAGCGGCGGAGCGGGCTTGCGGACGGTAAGTAATGGGTAGCTCGCCGTCCGACCAAGGACCAAGCCCGGGTCGGTGGCGCGCGTGTCGTATTTCGCGCGTGCCTTCGGGGAGTTGTCAGCAAACTGACGGGGCCCCTTATGAGGCCAAATGCCTGCTGGGGTCGCGGGTTTTTCTTAACACAGGATACAGTGCCCCGGAACGTAAAGGGCATTCGATGGAACAACCAAGGGTTCCCAAACTTATTCAGCTCGCAGCGCACAGCACAGTTTGGGTTCAAATTGTAGCGGGCGAAGCAGCTGGTATCTAGTCTAGCTGTCTGGTGCTATCTGGTGGCATTTCCTTTTTTTTATCGTGGTAAAATTATCAAATGAGTCCTCCCACCCAGGGCAGGGCAAGAGGGACTTTCAGACTTGTACTGACTAAAATCCACGGTGTCTGAATAAGTTTGGGAACCCTTGGTTGTTCCATCGAATGCCCTTTACGTTCCGGGGTCACGGTATTCGTTAGTCCCGCGACCTGGCATTTCTCATTAGCATCTTGAATAATAGAAACTTGGAAAAATCTCATTAGAATCGTGTAATAGTGTTTTTGTCCGTTTTTATTTTGCTGCGGACTGCTTCACAATTTTACGCTTTTTTTGTGGTTGCCAAACTGTATTGTGTATGATCTTATTCAATTCTCAGCTCTACTGATCGAACCGTTGAGTAATTATTCAGTGTCTGTAGCGATTTATAGCGTAATTTCAACAAGATCCTAATTTTAGAGTTTGTGAAATCGCCTAGTTCCTTTCTGGCAAAAATTAGCTATTATATTGCTATTTGAAGAACGTACGACGTACTTTGAAAACTAAATTTTCTTGTACATAATTGTTTACTATACAAAATAAATTTTCAGAATTAACTCCAGAAAACATATTAATTTCTTTTTTCTTTGAAATAATTTACGTTGCGTTTCTAAACGGCTAGCAATATTTACATTACGTTAAAATTTCATGTTTAGCCGAAGGTTACTTTCGAAAAGCGATCGATTGTAAAAATAACAACTAATATTTGTGAAGAAAACTATATTTTGTACTAGCTGTGCCCGCGACTTCGCGTGGATGTCGGAACTTAACAATGTATTTTTTAGTGCAACATTGGCTGTAAACCATCATTCTGGAGCATACATAAATATGCGTACGTAAATCATCAAATGGGTCCTCCCACCCAGGGCAGGGTAAGAAGAGGGACTGTCAATCTACGGTGTCCTATAAATCCTATAATAGGCCTTTACGTTCCGGGGTCAAGGTAATTCGATAGTTCCGCGACCCCGGCAGGCTTTGGCCTTCTAAGGGGGGGCCCGTCATTTTGATGACACATTGAGGCGCGTGTTGAACACAACGCGCCGTCGACCCAGGCATACTCGCCGCCCGCATGCTCGTGCAAGAGAAAAATCTACGTTTAAACGCCTCTGGGACCTGAGTAGTATGGGCGGACTCCGGAGCCTGCCCGTTCCTGACTTTACCGGCGCTGGCAGCCCCAGGACGTAAGCAGACATGGGCGAAAGTCATTCTTTCAAGGAAACAGGTCGTACCTATGCGTGACCCATCGTATCCCATCGTGTCCCATCGTGTCCCATCGTATCCCATCGTATCCCGTAGTATCCCATTGTATCCCATTGTATCCCATCGCATCTCATCGTGTCCCATCGTATCCCATCGTATCCTATCGTATCCCATAGTATCCCATCCTATCCCATCCTATACCATCCTATCCCATCCTTTCCCATCCTATCCCATCCTATCCCATCCTATCCCATCCTATCCCATCCTATCTCATCCTATCCCATCCTATCCCATCCTATCCCATCCTATCCCATCCTATCCCATCCTATCCCATCCTATCCCATCCTATCCCATCCTATCCCATCCTATCCCATCCTATCCCATCCTATCCCATCCTATCCCATCCTATCCCATCCTATCCCATCCTATCCCATCCTATCCCATCCTATCCCATCCTATCCCATCCTATCCCATCCTATCCCATCCTATCCCATCATTCCTTTAAATCGCTTTAATTAATTTACATTTTTTGTTTGTAAGGTGTAAACTGATTACGATGAAATAAAAAACATAATGTTACTTAACTTAACTTAACACCTCTACTCCTGGTTTTTTTTAACGCCATCTACCGTGTTATCGTTGATTTAGATGAATTATTTGAATTTATGTAGTTTTTCTATTCGAAGCTAGATCGCGCTACTGAACTGCGCGTCTCGGTATGAACTGACCGTAATATTTTACTTCTGAATCACTTTAAATTCAAATATCTTTTGATAGACTGAACCGATTGCAATGAAACAAAAACTAAATGTTACTTCAAGTTACGCTAAATCGTTGTATATAAAAGTTATCTACATTGATTTCGTACATTTTACGTGATGCCCGAATAACCAAACATACAAACAGACAAACAGACAAAAACTCTAAAAACGCTGGAAATGGGTTCTATTGGTTGTCCTTTAACACCCTGGCTATATTTTTTTATTTTTTTTTTAATGTACAAAAACTTCTTTTCTACAGTTTTATTATATGTATAGAATATAGAATAGATTAGGTATCCGCTTTGTCATAGAATTTCCTGGCTTATAGCCAAGTATGTTATGAATTTATGGTTTAGTTGCTAGAATCCAATAAAAATGGATCAGGCTACTGGATCAATGTAATGTCCCATTTACATGCTGCATGAACTTGTATGCAATTTATATACAAATGAGGTTTTATTGAGCCTAACGAAACAAAATATCACTTCTAATGCTTGATTGTCAATTGAAATGACTGCAAGAGAAAGTGTATATTATGTTAGAAGAGATTAGTCACCTTTTGTCATATTTAGTGACTAGCTTTTCCCAGCGGCTTCGCTCCCCCCCCCCCCCTTATTGCCTATGTCACTGAGGACCAAAGCTGCTTTCAACTGGTGAAACATTTTTTGAAATCGGTCCAGTAGTTTTTGAGTTTATCCATTACAAACAAACAAAAATACAAATTTTTCCTCATTATAATATTAGTGTAGATGAATACATTCGACCAAATGTTGCATTTATATCTATTGACTATGTTTATTATTTTATCAGTGGTGGCCCAGTGGTATCGGCCTCGACTTACGAGTTGTAGGTTGTGGGTTCGAACCCCGTCAGGCGCATTACTTTGTGTAATTTATTTCATCACCACTGCTCTCAAAACTGTGAAGGAAAACATCGTGAGGAAACCGGCATGTCCTAGAACCAAAAATTCGAAGACATGTGACATCTACCAATCCGCACTGGGCCTACGTGGTAGATTACGGCCCAGTCCCTCTCACAGAGAGGAGGCTTATGTCCCAGCAGTGGGAACATTTATATATAGGCTGATGATAATGATGATGATTATTTTTTTAACGAAAGATCAAGAAACTAATATAAGTAACCTAAGACCGGCCATACACCATACTGCCTATCGTACAATCGGCATGACGATCGATTTGATCAAATTGGCAGTTCGTCCATATACACCATACACCATACTGCCTATCGTCCAATCGGCATGACGATCGATTTGATCAAACTTCAAATCGGCAGCAGTGATGCCAACTTAGCAACTTTATAGCTAGATCTAGCTAATATTCGGTGACCGACAGCTACAATTTTATAAAACTTGTGGCTTAACTTTTTAGCTACTTTTTTACCGACTTGTTTTTTTACCGATTTATCCCACTAGTGGGAATCAGTTGGTACAAGTGAAGGTCGGAAAACATTTGCTTATTGTTAAGCAAATGTTTTCCGACCTTCAAGCGATTTTCGACTTTATTGACATTTATGCAAACACCGGATTTTAATGAAGGAGCAATGTTAGCTAACGAGAATGTGAGAAAAAACAAACTAAATTTTGAATATCAATAAGGTCGAAAATCGCTTGAACCTGTTTTTTTAACTTGCTTAACGATAGCAAGTTAAAAAAAGGTTCAGGCGATTTTCGACCCTCCATTCCACTCTACTCCACTCCACTCCACTCCACTCCATTACAGTCCAGTCCATTCCATTCCATTCCATTCCATGGTAATACACACATTTCCCTCCTTTGCGCGCAGTCTGTAAAAAGTGTCGTTACAATTTTTTCCGCTTAGCCCCCTTTCGCAAGGCGCCATAAGGAACTTCGTTCCAAAAAATATACGTTTCGAATTGAGAACCTCCTCCTTTTTTTTACGTCGGTTAAAGTAGCTACCGAATATTAGCTAGATCTAGCTATAAAGTTGCTAAGTTGGTATCACTGCTGCCGATTTGAAGTTTGATCATTCCGATTTGATCAAATCGATTTCATCAAATTGGCATGATCAAATCGGCATGATCAAGCCTATTGTCATGCCAATTTGATGGATTCCACGCCCACACACGGTCAAATCTAACTGATCAAATCGGCAGCGTCATGCCGATTGTACGATAGGCAGTATGGTGTATGGCCGCTATAAGTTTTAAGGTAGATAAAGGTGTCAGATAACGTGATATAGTTATCTATTTGTAAAATTTGACAATTGCTGCTCAAATCATGTTTGGTAGAAAAAATATTTTAATGACTAAATGTTGCATTCATTATCTATTGACTATGTTTATTTATTTTATCGAAAGATCAAGAAACTAATTACCTAAGTTTTAAGGCAGATAAAGGTGTCAGATAAACCTGTTATAGTTATCTATTTGTAAAATTTGACAATTGCTGCTGAAATCATGTTTGGTAGAAAAAAAAATTTTTTGGACTTCAGGTCCTCCTGGACACTTTTTGAACGTACTGTTCGGAAAAAATGAGTCAGCGATTCAAGAAGAAGCCACTAGTTTCTAAAGAAACTATTAAAAACAATCATAATATTGATTGAAAGGTATCACACCAATTTTCCTCTCCCAAGATTTATCATAATATGTGAAGTGCATTGTTATAAGTAGCCTTATCTGTTTACGTGTAAAGTGCAGTTTTATCAAGAAGTTACCATCTGGTACAATTGTATCGTTAAATTGGTATTATCACCTTACGTGCTAACACATTCGCGGTGCAATGATCACTTTATGAGTTAAATTGCCATTATCAATGTACGTGTCAAGTGTTTTTTATCACTTTATAGTTTAAATAAAAAATAATCAATGAACGTGAGGATTTAGGCGCCAAACATCAAAGTGGTATCTTCGAGAATGTATTTTCTCATACAAAGTATTCTTTTATTTCTTATTGTCTAGATAATATGAGGATGATATTTCTAAATAATATTATTATCGAATTTAACGAATAACGGCCCGTTCACGATCATGATCACGATGCATTCGCGTACTTACAAATAAAAGTAATTAATGTCTCATTCGCACCATAGACCAAAGTCGTGAACCGTATTGGAAGAACTAAACCATAGCATAAAATACTCAATAATTCAATAAAATACTCAATAATTCTAGATCTGTTCGCGAAATCAGGCGAATATTATAATTTATAAAGTGTAGACTAGGCACTAACGACAGTATCGACATTGAATCCCACAAGCTCGCAATATAGGGTAAATTACCGATTATCTCGTGAACGCAGCTGGTATCAATAAACGTATTGAACGGTGAAATTGATATTTAACATTGACATACTAGCTACAGCCTCACAGGAGATTGCTTGGAAGACATTGAGGTTATTTTTCTTCGTTATGTATTGAGAGCATAGCTTTTTTCGAAAATAGAGAACAAAATGAAGATCAAGCTCGAATTCATCAAGCAATGGGTTCTCTATTTTAAGCTATGAAGTTAGTATCATTTTGTACTTATTCCAATTTGTTTTCGGCGTATCATGTCTTTGCCTTTCGATACATCTCTTATTTGGCATCAAGTGTTGTGGCATCTCATTATTTGGCTATATTTCTTTTCCTATGAAAGCCACTATGAAATGTGATAGTCTCTTTCTTTCGATCATAATAACCATCAATTTCCGCTGCAGGACTTAGCAATATTCCAATAATTTCCAGCAAATGTCATGGGCGATTCTTCTATTTTTCATGAACGAAACAAATCGTTTGGAATATTGCTAAGTGGCCGTTATAGACCCGCTGTTCCCGATCACCGGCCCTTAATAATTGCGAATACAGTTTTTCAAAGTTCTAGCTTATATTTTTACTTTTCAATGTCCAGTATCTATCGTGTAACCACAATGCCAGTTGTATTATTATCGCATACAGTTGAGATTATAATGCAACATGTCCGTTAGGGATTGCATTATTGTGCATCGACACTTGTCGGTTATTCAACTCGCGTGCCCGCTACAAATTGACCCATATTTTATTAATTCCGGGTCCAAGACACCTCTTCATACTTTGCTATGATATGATTTGTAAGGTTAGGATGAGTCAAGATTATTTAAGGATGCCCTAGTCGGCGGGTCGAACTCGTTGGCGGGCGGGATTAAAATGCATGTTATTTCATCCAAAATCACGTATCAATGAGATGGATGAGCAGTAACAAGCTAGGGCACCTACGCACACATACTCCAACCTTTGACTGACTCATACATGCGTGATTTCATTGTAGAATGGACTTCTGCAACTTTTCCAGAGACCTTCGGGAGTTTGGATATTATAATAAAACTACTGAATGTATCTGTTCAAAATAAAATAATTTACATTTTTGAACAAATTACCTATGCCTGTATGGTAATTATTTTACAATTTACCGTCTTCTTTTGTTATTTATTTGCTCCCGAAGATGCGTTAAAATTAGTCTTAAAATAAGGAAGTTTCGACACTCATAACTCATAATAGATGTTTTTTTTTACTTTTTTGTTTCCATATAGGTCTAGATAACGATGAGATGAATGTGAATCATTGTTTATTCTGAATGTATACCGTCAAATGTTGGATTAATCTCCAAACTACGTTTGTATGGAAGAATGACCGACTAGCGTACCCTTAAAGCAACGGTTAATGATCTTATACCTTATTTAGATATGAAACTGGTTTCAATCCCAACCAGTCTTCTATCGGGAGTAGATATACTAGCTAAGCATAAATAGCGCACATAACAGGAAATGTTTTAATTTAAGTTTAACCCATAGTTTCGTTTAAACACTCATATAAGGCTCGAAAAGACACACGCGATTAATCGCGCTGCGACAACGAGCCAAACTAATTTCCACTCTAAATGTACTACGAATGGACCGCGACAAGTCGCACCGCGCGATTAATCGTGTGTGTCTGCTCGAGGCTATATGTGATCAAGAGAGTAATGGCAGATTTACATTGAGTCAGTAACTGACGTCAGTGCTGGCGCCGAAAACTGACTCATGCTATTTAGACGAGGTCAGTATTTCAAGAAATCAATTTACATTATGGCAGTGCCAGGTCAGCACTGACTCGTCAGTGGACTGACGTCAGTTACTGACTCAATGTAAATCTGCCATGATGGGTATAAAAAAAGAGTGTCCATGGAGTTTCTTGCCCGTTCTTCTCCATAGAGATCTACTTCTTGGAATGGGCATCTACAGTACTTTCACAGTTAAGTCTTGTGTTGTGACTGTAGCACCATGATTTTGTAGTATTAAATTACATTTTTTGCATTTGACAATTCAAAAATGCCTGTAAATGGCCTACTTGAAATAAATGCTTTGATTTTGGTATGAATGTTGATGGATAGAGTAGAAGAAGAAGGCCAAAGAAAAGATGGATGGATTCTATGAGGAATGATATGTATGAATGTGATAGAAGTAATTTATGATGCTTTGACGTCAGACAGGAGAATGGAAGAAGAAAACGTGTTGCGTCGACCACAAGTAAAATGGGATAAGGGCAGAGAGGGTTCTATCAGAACTGTTGGAACTAGAATCAATATAAGCTGGCCTTTTAGTCTGTTGAGCTCTTTAATACGCAAAGCCAGCAATAGGGGTAATTTTTACCCCTGTCTTACGGTCAAGACTATTGGGATAGATGAGATGCATCTCTGTGGTTATTTTCCGACGAAATTATATGACTTGGTTACC
Source organism: Agrotis exclamationis (assembly GCA_950005045.1). Lineage (NCBI taxonomy): Eukaryota > Metazoa > Arthropoda > Insecta > Lepidoptera > Noctuidae > Agrotis > Agrotis exclamationis. The sequence goes on from OX465439.1 coordinate 1,021,090, forward strand.
TATCATAAGATCGAAAAATGTTTGACCGAATTTCATTTGACCTAAAACTTTTCAACTATTATCGTTTGGTTTTTTTTTACTTCATCGAAGTCACGTTTGCCACTGTTTCAGTTAACCTATTATCTATTCGTTTTTTTTCGTTACTCCAACACTTCATTTGGCCGAAAAACTTTTTACCGATGTTACACTTACTCGAAATGACGGTTGTTCGAAGTATTATGTTTCCAAACATTCATTATACCACTGTTTTAATTGCCATATTTTCATTTCACCAAACACCTAGAAATTTGTGCACACTAATTATTGCTGTTACATTTTTAGCAGGCGCCATTGAAATGTAGGTAGACAATACAAAACAATTATACGATAATATAACTCTGACGGGTATTGTATTATCATTAATGACATTTGCTGTTATTGACATAGTTGGACTATAAAGGTGAAACCGCACTAGGCGGAACTGCACTGCAGCGGAACTGCGCGACACGACGCTTTTTTTGCCACGGAGTTCGGTTGCAGTGTAGTTCCGTTGCCGCTTAGTGCGTGATGTCTCGTATAATTTCATATAAAGAATATTTTGACGCGTCTTGTCGCGCAGTTCCGCTGCAGTGCAGTTCCGCCTAGTGCAGTTTCACCTTTAGGGGTGTTCTGGCTAGCACGTGTGTCCGAATCTTTTTGCGGATTCTGTGTGATTCTTGTTACTCTTTTGTTATTGTGTTGTTCTTGTGTTTGTAAAAAGGTTTGTATTGTGATACACTCGCATACAGCATAAAAACAGATATGCAACATACAAACAAGCATCACAAAAACATGCGAGCAAGCATGCAAGTAAGCATGCAGCATTCAAGCAAGCATGCAAGCAAGCATGCAACATGCAGCAAGCACGCAGCATGCAACATTCAGCAAACACGCAGCATTCAAGCAAGCATGCAACATGCAACAAGCATTGTTTCTGTCATGGCTTCGGCGCTGCGGGGTTTTGGGTGGCCCCACGCGAGCTTATCGTCGCAGATGATTTGAACGCTCACCACCGCAGCTTCGGTTTACTGGCCGGCTTTGCCGGCCAGCCTCAGCCGCGGCGGCGGCCGTTCCAACCACCTGCTCCTCAGCTCGCGGGCCACCCCACCCCTCCGCGCCTACGCGATTTAAATTACACTCTAGGGGTAGGGCAGACAAGACTACGTAAAGTCGGTTTTGCAGCATTTCGTTTCCGCCACAATGTTTTGTAGCACAATATATTGAATTTTTATGACAGTAATTTAATTTTTCGGTAAAATGTTATTTCGGTATGGTGAAAATATGGCAAATAAACCATTTGGCAATTGAAAAAAGTTTAAAAGAGGCTTCGGTCAAAAGTTATTTTGTTAATCGGCGGAACAAACTTCGGTAAAATAATACTTATGGCTAATGATACTTCGATGAACTGAAAATATGTCAAAAAATGCATATAGCAAAAGAGATGTCGGTCAATAGTTTTCGGTGTAATGAAAATCGAAGAACCAAAATTCGGTAAATTGATCGGTTCCCATATGACTTGTAAGAAATTAAGTCATGCCTTTAATTCAAAAAGCAAACTACTGTTTTTGTCTAATTTTTCAAGAAAATAAACATAATTTCGTTAAAAAAAAAATTATCTCGAGTGTCTTTTGTTGCCCAGTCAACTGTCAAATATTGCTTAACAGTTTAGAAGATATTTCGTAACATATCGACGAACGTTGCAACCAGATTGGATGCTTGTGATAGAAAATAAGTTGTGCTATCATCGCGTGATAAACACGACTTAGATACGAGGCCCGGGGGTATCTGAACAATGATCAATTGAAATGAACTTTTATCTGTAAGAACACGAGTGTGAAAAACCAAAGATAATTTGGTAAAAATTTTGTGTAAGCAACAACAAGTTTGGGCCGTCGTTTTAAAAAACCGCTTCGACATGATTAAAAAGTAAATACCTAAATCAGACAAAACTTGCGAACGAGGGTTCTGGACTTCATTTACTGGTGATCTGGTTAATCCAACTCATGGTATGCACATCCAAATGGATTAGGTATAATAATAACCAAGTCATCTCTGAAGCCTCATTTAGACAATGCATGAAATTGCATGCAAGCTACATGCAACTTCATGTAGGGTGTAAATGGGTCTTTTAACAGGCTTTGAGAAACAGTCATCAGTGAAGACTGGTCAAGTACGACTTCGCAACAATTGGGAAATCTGTGCTATTGGTATTTCCCGACGAATCGTTACAACTCTAGTCACCAGTCAATCGATCATCTTTTATTTGTGGCAAGTGCAAATAAACTAGGTACATTTACTAAGATAATAATGATGAATTGAGAGATAATTCAGTGTTTTCCCAGAGCTATTTGATTTGTCTTTTTCTAAGTGGTAATATCATCAAATGAGACCTCTCCCACCCTGGGTAGATCGTAAAGGACTGTCAGACTCGTACTGACAAAAACCGCGTTCCTTTAATTACTCCTAATGTTTTAGGCTCACGGTAATCTATAAGGACTTTGAACAGTTCCCTAACCCGTATTGACGGGGACCCTTGTTTGACTCCTCCCGCTTTGAACGGAGCGGAAGGGAGTGATAGACTCATACTGATTAAGGAACACACCACACATTTTTTGTCGTTTTCTGGCTAACCGATAAAATTTTATGAGAGTATGTTAAGTTCGACTAATACATCCATGTAAGTAAGCAAGTGAGTAGAAACCAATCACCGCCCACTAATTCTGGTGAGGTTTCTGATCATCATATCATCATCATCATCATATCAGCCGTAAGACGTCCACTGCTGAACATAGGCTTCCCCTTTAGACTTCCAATAGGACCGGTTGAAAGCGGCCTGCATCCAGCGTGATCCTGTGGCCTTCATAAGATCGTCTGCCCACCTAGTGGGTGGACGTCCAGCGTCCTACGCTGCGCTTGCCGGTGCGTGGTCTCCATTCGAGAACCTTACGGCCCCATTGGCCATCAGTTCTGCGTGCTATATGGCCTGCCCACTGCCATTTCAACTTGCTAATTCGTTGAGCTATGTCGGTAACTTTGGTTCGTCTACGAATCTCCTCATTTCTGAGTCGATCGCGCAGAGAGACTCCAAGCTCCAAGGTTTCTGATATGGATGTGTTAATCGGCTTTTAGTACTGCACAGAAATTGAGAGGAAGAGGTCGTTTATCATACTGGCGGGGTGGTAATGTAGAGTGAAGTGAAGTGTTAGTTTGCACTTGCACTTCTTCAACTTTATATTATATTGTGTGTGAGTACTCAGTATTTATGATACTACGGTCTAAAACGGCCACAATTAGAAATCATCAACCGCGAAGAACATCTAGTTAATAATTAAAACGTAGACACGTTTGAAAGATTCTCAAATTGACAGAAAGCTACTGGAGTATGCAATAAGGCTAAGTTCAGATGAACGCGCGACGATGCGCGCTGCCGCGCGATTCACCTGTTCAGATGGCGGGTGGCTTGCGCGCGACAGTCTCGCGTGAACATTCAGTGAGAATGGACGTGGAGGAGGCAATTTGCTTGTGGGTTTTATACCGCAAACTACGACGTCGCCGTCGAAAGCAAAGGCGATACTGGGGGCACCCTATTTTAAGTCTAAGACATTCTTTAAAGGCTTACCACCACAGTCCACCACCACTGTGACTTTATATCCCACACTAAGACTACACGAAGATCGATTTGTCAACTATTTTCAGGGTTGTCGTCCTCAATTTTTTTCGTCGCTCCTTGCGTCCGTCCGCCTCAAACCGCGCGGTTCAACTGAACAGGTCGATACAGAAGTGTAGATCTTAAACCGCGCGTCACCGCGCGGTGGCACGCGGCTCAACATCTAGCGCGCGGTGCATGGCGGTGCGCGCGGGCTCGCGCCGTGACGCGCGGTCATATACACAACAACATTGATTTGTTACAATCTTAAACCGCGCGCCGAGCCAACCGCGCGTCGTCGCGCGTTCATCTGAACTTAGCCTAACTGTGAGATGACGAGATTGGGTCAATGAACTAGAGCAATTAGAGGTCATTGAACCAATTTCGGAACAGTACTCGTAGCAATTTTTTTTTAAACATACAAGAGTGGTAAATATACAAAGGTGTAGTATTCATTACTTATTATATACAAATACTAATGATAATGTAGACAAAACTATTTCGATCATTTTATCAGTATTGTGGCTTTATCAAACAGTCATGTTCTATTTGACCTACAAAATAACCAGTTTAGAGGTCATGAGTTACCATGTTATAATAATCAGAATTAAAACATAAGGAAACAATTACAGCATAGCTAGCAGAAATCTCTGTAGATTGATTTTCAACTTTATGTACTAGCACATAATATTGGCGTGAAGCGTTACAAATATTTTTTTATCGTGGTAAAATCATCAAATGAGTCCTCCCACTCAGGGCAAAGCGGAAGGGACTATCAGACTCGTACTGACTAAAATTCACGGTGTCCTTCAATAGTTCCGGGGTCTCGGTAATTCGTAGGTCCCGCGACCCCGTCATTATGCTGACACTCTTTGAGGCGCGCGTGGAACACAACGCGCCGTCGACCCGGGCATAATCCATGGTCGGACAGCGAGTCGCCCATTACTCGCCGCCCGCATGCCTATGGTGGCCGGAGATCGTCTAGCAACGTCCGTCGCCGTGGGCGTCACCACTGCGGCTGCGGTGAAGGGAGGATACTGTCTTCTCCCTCACGCGTCCCGCCTCCTCCTTCGGTAGCATGAGTGTTTCGCAGAAGGAGGTGACCGCTTCCCATTCCCCCGCAGCATGGCCTCGACCAATGCCGGGCGCGAGAGGTCGCCGCCTATCGTCGTCGTGAGGACACGGTGGTGCTCTGCCCAAGCGGAGCAGTCCTGCACCGTATGCTCCACCGTGTTCTCCCGTCTCCGGGCGATCCTCACAGTGGTGACACCCAGGCGTTTCTTCCCTCCTTATCCGACACCGGTACCTCCCGAAATACCCGTGTCCGGCGAGGTGCTGCGTCAGGCGGTAGGTCAGAACGCCGTGACGCCTATCCAGCCACTCCTCAAAGAAGGGTCTTACCGCCGCGATTGCGGCGTGCCCGGACCTCGGTTGCAACAGTCGCTTCCTCCATACATACATATATTCCTGAGATCGCGCCGGAGCTCTTCACGCCACGCTTCGACTTGTCCAGGCAGCAGCGGGGATTCACCCCGGCGATGTGCCTCCACGTGCCACTCATAGACGCGCTGGTGGGGCCGTCGCCTACAGATCCCAGGGCGGCAACCGGCAAGGAGGTTGGCCGATTCGCCGGCGATCGTGCGGTATCCTCGGATCATCCGGATAGCCATGACTCTCTAGCATGTGACCAGCTTTGCTGATCGCGTACGCATGCTCAGGGCCAACACATGGCCCCGTAGCTGCTGCCCCCCCTGCCCCCCCTTGGCGACGCCCTTGCATAATGGCAAA